>JACBWV010000223.1:14993682-15055315 GCA_013435795.1 Chlamydomonas sp. ICE-L
GGTGGCCGCCAGAAAGCCTAAGCGGCCACTAAGCTGGTGCAAGTTGCTAGACTTGACACGGACACACACACACACTCACACCCCCACGACCACCTTGTGCAGGTGTGCTGAGTGTGATGGGGCGCAAGGTGGCTGACACGAAGCCTAAGCAGCCAGTAACTGGGCTGTTGCAAGCTGCTAGACTTGACACACACCACCACCACCACCATCCAAACACACACTCACTCTCATCACCCCCACACCCCACACCCCCACATCCCCCACCCACAACCCCCACACCCCACCACCATCACCACCTGCAGGTGTGCTGAGTGTGATGGGGCGCAAGGTGGCCGACACGAAGCCTAAGCAACCGGCCACTGGGCTGATGCAGCAACCTCTGGACTTGACACAAACACAAACACTTAAACACTCCCCCCCCCCCCCCCCCCCCCCCCCCCCACACACACACGCACCACCACCAACTGCAGGTGTGCTGAGCGTGATGGGGCGCAAGGTGGCCGACACGAAGCCTAAGCGGCCGGCGACTGGGTTGATGCAGCAACCCCTGGATGTGGTAGCCACCGCCATGGTTGCATGGGGCAACAATGTTGTCATGGGCGACGGCAATGGGCGACTCACAGTGTGGGACCCCTCCACCGGCAAGTGCACGTCCATGCCTAGCGGT
This sequence comes from Chlamydomonas sp. ICE-L, assembly GCA_013435795.1. Classification (NCBI taxonomy): domain Eukaryota; kingdom Viridiplantae; phylum Chlorophyta; class Chlorophyceae; order Chlamydomonadales; family Chlamydomonadaceae; genus Chlamydomonas; species Chlamydomonas sp. ICE-L. Next base: position 14,994,350 of record JACBWV010000223.1, read on the forward strand.
TTCGGCATGGTGCGCCGCATGCAGGTGCGCAGGTTGGGATTGTATATATATATATATATATATATATATATATATATACATATATATATATATTTTTTCTTCTTCTTCTGGCATGGTGCGCCAGCTGCAGGTTCGCATGTTGGGCTTGTATGTATATTTCTTGATTTTGTTTTTTTAACCGTATTTGTTTTGGGGTTAGGACCTGGGCTGGGACCCCTTGCACAGACCGTGTAGGGGTAGTCAAACATGCTTGCTTTGGTGTGGTTTGCTTTGGCATGGTGCGACGCATGCAGATTCGCATTTAGGGCTTGTATATATATTGTATTTGTGGAGTATATCCATCTATTTTTTTTGTTTTCTTTTCTTTCTCTAGGAGTTGGGACCCCTTGCACAGACCGTGTAGGGCTTGTATAAATATGTGTTGAGTATATATATTTTATTTTATTTTGTTGTATTTGTTTTTTAGCCGTATTTGTTGTATTTGTTTTTTAGCCGTATCAACCCCAGGGGTTGGGATCCCTTGAACAGACCTTGTAGGGCTTGTATAAATATGTGTTGAGTATATATATTTTATTTTATTTTGTTGTATTTGTTTTTAGCCGTATTAACCCCAGGGTTTGGGATCCCTTGAACAGACCTTGTAGGGCAGGGTAAAACAGCCTTGCTTTGTTGTGGTATGCTTTGGTATGGTACGCTGTATGCAGGTGCGCACGCAGGGCTTGTATACATATTTTATTTATTGAGTGTATCCATCTATCTATCTATCTATCTATCTACCTATCAATGCATTTTTTTAAAGTCTAATAGTTGAGACTCCTTGCACAGACCGTGTAGGGCTGGTCAAACAGCCTTGCTTTGGTGTGGTGCGCCGCATGCAAATGCACACGTAGAGCTTGTAGTAATTGTCATGTAGCTGTATTGCCACCGCCATGATTTCCAAGGGGTGTATGAGCTGGACGCCAGCATACCAGGTCTTGACCACTGTGCTCACTGTCACCCCCCTTGGCAGTCAACACACAAGGGTTTCCTCCCCCCCCCCCCCCCCCCCCCCCCCCTCACACCTCCACCCCCGCCCCTCGCTGTACACCACCCTCAACCAGGTCTGTGCCATCAAGGCCAGGGTGTGTGTTCTGTTCAGCACCGGCAACTTCAGGGTGTATGAGCTGGACTCCAGCATACGCGGTCTTGCTCACTGTTGCTTACTGTCACCCCCCTTGGCAACCACCACACAGGTCTCTCCCCCTCCCCACCTCTCTCGCTGTGCACCACCCCCGACAGGATCACCGCCATTAAGAACAGGGTGTGTTAGATCTTTAGCGCGGGTTTCATGGTGAGGGCTTGTCTTGCTCACTTTGCCTACTCTTCCACCCCTTGGCATTCAACACACAGGTCTCTCCGCCCCCCTACCCCTCGCTGTACACTACCCCTGACGGGGTCACCCCCATCAATGCCAGAGTGTGTGATTTTCAGCGAAGGTGTTCTGGTGTGGGCTTGTCTTGCTCACTGTGCTCACCCTTCCACCCCCCTTGGCATTCAACACACAGGTCTCTCTGCCCCCCCACCCCTTGCTGTACACCACCCCCGACAGGGTCACCCCCATCAAGGCCAGGGTGTGTGTACTGTTCAGCACGGGTGTTCTGGTGTGGGCTTGTCTTGCTCACTTTGCTTACTCTTCCACCCCCCTTGGCAACCACCACACAGGTCTCTCCGCCCCCCCACCCCTCGCTGTACACCACCCCTGATGGGGTCGCCCCCATCAAGGCCAGGGTGTGTGTACTGTTCAGCGCAGGCAACTTCGGGGTTTATGAGCTTGACTCCAATGGTCGCCTGCGGGCGGGCCACGCCAGTTCGCTGGTGTTTGGGGGCTCGGGCAAGGCCCATGACATTGGGTGGGCCCCCCTCCCCTGGTCGGCAGGGGGGGGCAGCGTCGTGGTGACAGTGACTGAGGAGGGCTCTATCTCGCTCATTGATGTGGCTCAGGCCTCGGACCGAAGTCCATCTAGCACGGCGCGCCTGGGAACACTCAGGTTTGTGGGGATAGGGGTGGAGTTGGGGGGACTGTGTGGGGTTACGGGTGGGGGTGGGATTGGTATTAAGAAGTATGATGGACGGTGACAGTGACTGTGGAGGGCCCTATTTCGCTTCTTGACGTGGCCCAGGCCTCTGATTGAATTCCATCTAGCTCTGCTCGCCTGGGAACACTCAGGTTTGTGGGGGTGGGGGTGGAGGTGGGGGGACTGTGGGGGTAAGGGTGGGATTTGGTATCAGCTCGAGGATGACTGAGGAGGGCCCTATCTCGCTCATCGATGTGGCTCAGGCCTTGGACCGAAGTCCACCTAGCACTGCACGCCTGGGGACACTCAGGTAAGAGGGGTTGGGGGTGGAGGTGGAGGTGTGGGGACTATGTGGGGGTAAGGGTGGGGTTTGTTCTTAACCCGACGATGACTGAGGAGGGTTCTGTCTTGGGCATGCATGAGCTCATTGATGTGGCTCAGGCCTCGGACTGAAATCCATCTAGCACTGCACGCCTGGGGACACTCAGGTAAGAGGGGTTAGGGGTGGAGGTGGAGGTGTGGGGACTATGTGGGGGTAAGGGTGGGGTTTGTTCTTAACCCGACGATGACTGAGGAGGGTTCTGTCTTGAGCATGCATGAGCTCATTGATGTGGCTCAGGCCTCGGACCAAAGTCCATCTAGCACTGCACGCCTGGGAACACTCAGGTATGTGCTAACTATGTGGGGGTGGGAGTAGGGGTGGAGGTGGGGTTGGGGGGGGGGGGGGGAGGTGTGTGTGGGGGTAGGGGTGGATGTTATGGGGGGATTTGGAGGTGCGGGTGGGGCTGTGTTTGTGTGCGTGCATGCCTGGGAACACTCAGATATGTGCTGACTATGTGGGGGTGGGGGTGGGATTTGCTTTTGAGAAGGATGTGGGTATGTGTGGGGAACGGAAATATGATATCATGTGATATCATGTCATCATAGGATATCAAATGATGTCGGCAGTCTGACTATTTATATACAATATCAAATGATGCAATTTGTATGATATCATATGATATCATACTCGCCTTTGGTCAACATCATACGATGTGCCAGTCCCTAGGTATGCGTGTATCTTGAGAGGGATGAGTGTAAGTGTGTATGTCTGTTGCAGTCCAGGGTTATCGTATTGGGTACTTGCCACCCCCCAGTCCGACTCAGTTCAGAGGGTGTTGTTCAAGAAGGGCATAATGTTTACAATTGTAGACAAAATATGTTAATACCTGAAACATGAATCAACCAATGAATAAATACATAAATAAATCCATTGCTGCAGGTCAGTACTGGCCACCCCCCAGTCCGACTCAGTTCATAGGGTGTTGTTCAAGAAGGGCATAGTGTTGACAATTGTAGACAAAATACCTAAAAATAAACAAATAAATGCATTCATTGCTGCAGGCCAGATCTGCCCCCCCCCCCCCCCCCCCCCCCCCCGTTTGTCCGTCCGTCTGTCCGTCCGTCGGACATAAGGTTTATAATTGTATACAAATTACCTGAAACATAAACAAATCAATACATACATAAATACATACATACATACATGCATACATACATACATACATACATACATACATACATACATGCATACATACATACATACATACATACATACATACATACATACATACATACATAAATACATCGCTTCAGGTCAGTACTGGCCACCCCCCAGTCCGACTCAGTTCAGAGGGTGTTGTCCAAGAATGGCCGAGAGGGCACCAGCGCAGAACCAAGCCACCGAAGCCCACGCTCAATGCTTGGCTCTTCATCCAATCGGTCCGCCATAGGGATGATGTCGGTTTCGGAGCTGCAGCTGGAGGGCGGACGCAGGTCTGCGTCCTTAGCCCCCCCCAATGCCCTGGGCTCAAGTCTTCTCATGCATCGCCCGTGGCTCCTGCTGTTGCGCCTCATTCTGCAGGTGTGTGTTTTGTGTGTGTGTGTGTGTATAATATAGATATGATAAGATATGTATGTATTGTAAGTCCTGCTGTTGCTCATTCTGCTGGTGTGTGTATTATATATACATATATGTGTGTATTATATATACATGTATGTGTGCATTATATATATGTGTGTGTATTATATATACATGTATGTGTGCATTATATATATATGTGTGTATTATATATACATGTATGGTGTATATTATATATATATATATATATATATATATATATATATATATATTATATGTATAATATATATACATATAATATATATACATATAATATATATGTATATATAATATATGTATATATATTCTGCTGGTGTGTATATATATATATATATATAGAGAGAGAGAGAGAGAGGACTACCAAGATGTGACATGCAGGGACTCACACACACACACACACACACACACACACACACACACACACACACACACACACACACACGAACGCACCCACCCTTCTCACATCCCCCCCCCCCCCCACCCCCCACCCACCCACACACTATCCCCCACTCAACTCTCTTGCAGCCAGGCATGTCCCACCAATCACTCCTATACCTCTGCTATGCTGCCAACTTAACTCTGTTCTTTTTCAAATTTGAAATTTGAAATTCGGTTTCATATTTGAACTTTTGTTTTCAAATTCGAAATTTGAAATATCGAACCATCTCGCAGCTGGGCATGTCCCACCAATCCCTCCTATACCTCAGCTCCGAGGCCTCTAGAGAGGACGACCAAGATGTGTCATGCAGGAACTCACTCAAACACCCCCACCCACGCCCCCACCCATCTCACACCCCCATTCCCACACCCGCACCCACGTCCCCACCCATCTTACGCCCCCATCGCCACACCCACCCCCCACACCACCGCCCACACCATCCCCCTCTCAACCCCCTTGCAGCTGGGCATGTCCCACCAATCCCTCCTATACCTCCTCTCTGCTGCTTCTGAAGAGGACATCGAAGATGTGCCATGCAGGGACTCTCTCTCTCACACACACACACACACACACACACACACACACACACCCATCTCACACACCCATCTCACATACCCGCCCCCACCCCCCCACCATCCCCCACTCACCGCCCACCAGCTGTGCATGTCCCACCAATCCCTCTAATACCTCTGCTCCGCAGCTTCTGGAGAGGACGACCAAGATGTATCATGCAGGGACTCTCACAAACATACACACACACACACATCTCACAAACCCCCACCCCCCATCCCCCACCCTCCCCCACTCAACCCTCTTGCAGCTGGGCATGTCCCACCAATCCCTCTTATACCTCTGCTCTGCCGCTTCTGGAGAGGACGACTAAAATGTGTCTTGCAGGGACACACACACACGCACACACACCCATCTCACATACCCCCCCCACACACACACACCCCACCCCCCACCCCCACACCATCCCCTACTGAACCCTCTTGTAGCAAGGCATGTCCCACCAATCCCTCCTGGACCTCTGCTCCGCTGCCAACTAAATTATTCTCGTTCTCAAACTTCAACTTCGAAATTCGTTTTCAAATTTCAAATTCAAATTCCAAATTTCGAACCCCCTTGCAGCTGGGCATGTCCCACCAATCCCTCTTATACCTTTGCTCCGCGGCTTCTGGAGAGGACGACCAAGATGTGTCGGAAGAGCTGAAGGCCCTCTTCCCCGCAGGTGCCAGCAAGGCGCTCATGGACCTCCTTCCAGCTAGCACCGCCCCGCCAGTGCCTGATCTCGGCTACCGGTCAAGCCAGCCCTCCGGGAGCAACTTGTTTGAATGCTTTGAGGCCAATGAGGCCAGACCTGGTATGTATGTATGTGTGCATGTACGCATGTTACAGGGTGTATATATGTATATATATATATGTTCTCTGTTTGAAATCTTTGCGTTTGACACATTTGGGTTTGAAAGCTTTGGGTTTGCCTCATCGTTGTTCCTTTTGGCTCTCTGTTTAAAAGCTTTGGGGCCAATGAGGCCAATGAGGCCAGGCCTGGTGAGTGCTTCGATTTGCAGTTTCTTTCCTTTTGACCAGGTTTTGGCTCATTACTGTTCCTTTTGACTAACTGTTTGAAAGCTTTGGGGCCAGTGAGGCCAGTGAGGCCAGACCTGGTGAGCGGTTTGATTCGCTGTTTTTTTAATGAAACTCCCTAGAAGTCATGGCAGAAAAGATCACTCACTCACTCACTTCATTTATCCCTTACTCCCTCGCTCCCTCACTTACTCCCCCGCTTCCTCACTCATTCCCTCGCTCCCTACTCCCTTGCTCCCTCACTTACTCACTCCCTATCTCCTTCGCCCCCTCCCTTTCTCCCTCCATCCCTATCTCACTCACTCACGCACTCACTCCCTCTCCCCTTCATCCCCTCACTCCCTGTCTCCCTTGCTCCCTCGCTCCCTCACTCCCCCGCTTCTTCACCCACTCCCTTTCTTCCATTACCCCCTCGCCCCCTCACTCCCCCGCAACCCTCCCTCACTCCCTCCCTCACTCCCTTTCTCCCTCCATCCCTCGCTCACTAACTCACGCACTCACTCACACACTCCCTCACTCCTTCGCCCCCTCACTTCCTCTCCCCTTCACCTCTCAGGAAAACCCGTCCGACGTCCACCACCCGAGATCACCCCCAGGGAGGAGACTGGAGGTGGCTGGGCAGATGAAGGCAGTTGGGCCGACGCACCATCCCCAGCAGCTGCCGCACCGCCTGCTGGCATAGAGCCCTTGACCCTTGTCCCGCCTGTCTCCCTAGAACACTCCGCCAGCGGGCTGCTGCAGGTGATGTCCGATGCTTTCCGAATGGTGAGCGGAACGGGCCCAGGCACTGCAGCTGACCCTACGCCTGGGGCAGGCGCAGGAGCAGGGTTCGGAGTGGGAGCTGGAGTGGGAGTAGGAGCAGGGGGTGGAGCAGGAGCTGGAGTGGGAGTGTGTTCAGAGGATGCCAGTGCCCCACGCTCCTCGGCTGGAGGGATGCGAGTTCCCCCCACCTCCAGCTCCAGCGCAGCCGCTGGGGTTGGAGGAAGCAGTGGGTCTGCTGCGGCAGCTAGCGCCTCCACCTCCGGGCCTGCCGTCCCTGGGGGGGGTAACCTGTTGCAGGTGCTACGTCATATGGCCCAGCTGCGGGCGGATGGCCGGCTGCTGCACCCTGCAGAGTGGAGAAGCTACACATATGTGAGCAGGGGTAGTGGAATATGGGGTGCTAGGGGTGTTGGCGGTAGGGGTAGGGGCATGGGTAGAGGTAGGGGTATATGGGGTACTTGGGGTGTTGGCGGTAGGTGTATATGAGTGTGAGTAGGGGAGGGAGGGGGGATGGCCATCTGCTGCACCCAGCAGAGTGGAGGAGCTACACATATATGTGAGTGCAGGGGTGTTTTTGAGTGGTGTATTAGTATTGGTGAGGGGTGTATGCCTTAAGGGTTGTCAGGCATGTTGGCAGTATGTGTACGGTATGAGTGTGTGAGTTGAAGAGGGAGGGAGGAATGCCGGCTGCTGCACTCAGCAGAGTGGAGGAGCTACACATTCGTGAGAAGGGGTGTTCGCGAGTGGTGCAGTAGTATCAGTGAGGGGTGTGTGCCTTGAGGGATGCCAGGGGTGTTGGCAGTAGGTGTATATGAGTGCGAGTAGGAGAGGGACTGAGGATGGCCGGCTGCTGCACCCAGTAGAGTGGAGGAGCTACACATATATGAGTAGGGGTGTTGGGGTGTTGGCAGTAGGTGTACATATCATATACAGTGTATGTTTGTGAATAGGGGAGAAAGGGAGGATGGCCAAGGCCCCCCGCCCGCAACACGGGGCTAACGATCGGGCTGCACCCTGCACATATGTGAGCAGCGGTGTTCGTGAGTGGTGTAGTAGTTTTGGTGAGGGGTGTATACCTTGAGGGATGCCAGGGGTGTTGGCAGTAGGTGTGTATGAGTGTGAGTAGAAGAGGGAGGGAGGATGGCCATCTGCTGCACCCAGCAGCTATTTCCGGAGTCTCTTGCCTTAACCCCAAACTCTAACCTACCTACCTACCTACCTGCACCCCTAACCCAACACCATAACCTACCTACCTACCTACCTACCTACCTACCTGCACCCCTAACCCAACACCGTAACCTACCTACCTACCTACCTGCACTCCTAACCCAACACTGTAACCTACCTACCTACCTACCTACCTACCTACCTACCTACCTACCTACCTACCTACCTGCACCCCTAACCCAACACCGTAACCTACCTACCCATACAGGCTTTTGCATTGTTATCACCTCTACCACCACCATCACCACCACTACCACCACCAACAACCACCACTACCACTACCACCACCACTATCACCACTACCTACCCCTAAAGGCTCTTGCATCTGGCCGAATCGCGGACCGTATGGCCGTGTCTGCGCGTGTCAGTGGTGATGCAAGTGAAGCGCAGTTCTGGAGTCATTTGATGTCGACGTTGCATTTGGTGAAGGAGATGAGGGACGCGCTGATGATACGGAAGAGGAAGACTGAGGCTCCGCAGGTTGGTGGCTATGTGTGTTTGTGAGTGTGTGAATGTGTTTCTGTCTTGGTGTGCGAATATGTCCATGTGTTTCTGTGTGTGAGAGAGAGAGAGAGAGAGAGAGGGAGCGTTTTCAGTGGGTGATGGCAAGTGGGTTCATTTCTTGAGTGCATTTGAATTGTCGACATTTTCCTTTCGTTGCAAATCGTCTTCTTCCTCCTCTTTCTCCTTGCTGCCCTTCTTGCCTCCGCCTTCTTCGGGTTCCCTCCTTTGGGGGGAGGGGAGAGAGCAGGCGATCGGGGTGGGGTAGGGTACGCTTGTAACACTGCTTACACTTGTCCCCAATGGAGAAATGGGACGGGGGAGGAGGTGGAGGGGGAAGGGGGAGGGAAGGGCGGAGGGGGGGGAAAAGGGGGATGGGGACGGGGGGGGGGGGGGGGGGGGGGGGGGGGGCAGGGAGAGCAGGGCCCCAACCCCAACCCACCCAGCTAAACCCAACACCACCCAGCCTCAACCCAAACCAACCCACCCAACCCAACCCAACCACCAACAACCAACCACCAACCACCCCAACCACCCAACCCCCAAGCTGGCTCGAAAAGTAGCTGACTTCTCGGCTCCTGTCTCTTCAACACAATCATGATGTCTCCTGTAGCAGCCTGCCTCTTTCTCACTGGGACCCAACCCAACCCAACCCAACCCAACCCAACCCAACACCAACCAAACCCAACCCAACCAACCCAACCCAACCCAACCCAACCATACAAGCGGGCAAATTAGCTGAGTTCTTCGGCTACCAACCCAACCCAATCCTAAACCACACAGGCTGGCTCGAAAGTAGCTGAATTCTTCGGCTACCTTGGTCTCTTCAACACTATTATGATGTCTCCTGTAGCGGCTTATCTCTTTCTCACTGGGGACATCTCTCTGTCCACCATCCCTAGAGAGGCATACATGTACACGATGCAGGGTAGGTCCTGCATTGGTGTGTGTGGGGTCGGGTTTGGGGGGAGGGCGGGGGGGGGGAGGGGGTTTGGGGGGATGGGTGTGGATGGTTGGTGGTGGTGGTATGTGGTGGTGGTGGTGGTGGTGGGGGGGGGGAGTCAGTACATCTCTTGTCCACCATCCACCAGGGAGGCATACATGTACATCGGACTGCCAGGCGGGTAGGTACGCATTGGTGTGTGTGGTATGGGTGGGGGGGGGGAGAGGGTGGGGAGTGGAGGGGGGTGGTGTGTGTTGTTGGGTGGGGGGGGTGTAGAGGTGTGTGAGGGCATATCCTTGTCTTCATCCCTAGAGAAGCGTACATGTTACATGAGACTACAGGGTAGGTAGCATACATTGTGTGGTGGGTGGGATGGGGGATGGGGGGTGTGGGGGAGGGTGTGTGGGGGGGTAGGGGGTGGGGATGGTGGTGGGGGGGGGGGGGTAGTAGAGGGGGTCGTGACATCTATCTTCTTCCATCCTAGACAAGCGTCAATTGACACGGGAATACGGGGGTGAGGTCATACAATTGGTGTGGGGTGGGATGGGTGTGCGGGGGGGGAGGGGTGTGGGGGGTGGTGGTGGGGATGGTGGGGTGGTGGGGGGGCGGGGGTGGTAGAGGGAGTGCGTGGACAATCTCTCTGTCTTCCATCACCTAGTGAGCCATATATGTAATCGGAGACAAGGCAAGTCCAGCATTGGGGGTGGGTGTATGTTTGTTTGTTGTGTTGTGAGTTGTGTGGGGGGGGGGGGTGGGAGGGTGGGGGGGGGTGGGGGGGGGGGGGGGGGGTGTGTGAGGGGGGCGGTTGTGGGGGGCCACATCCTAGTGTAGTGATGCGGGCTTACATTTGGGCTTATGGATTCGTGTGCGTCATCCGGCCCTACCAGCACCTGCCTTGGACCACCACCTACATAACCATATTATTACACTCACACGTTAACCCACTCCTCACCAACCACCACCACCACCACCCACCACCACCCACCATCGCCACCCACCACCGCGGCAACTTCCACCACCACCATTCAAACACCTTTCACCTTCCATTCACATTTCCCACAACCACCACCACAACACCATCCAGGCATCCTGTGTACTTGTATGGGCAGGACTACGGTGGGCTCGTGGGGTAATCATCATCGGCCCTAACCACCACCACCGCCACCACCACCGCCACCACCCACACCTTCACAACCACTCACCTGCCACCCAAACCACCACCACCCCACCGCCAACACCACCCACTCCCCTCACCTTTCAACACCACACACCACCAACATCAGGCATCTAGTGGACTGATGGCGGACTAACGTGGGATAGTGGGGGTATCATCATCGGCCCTAACCACCACCACCAGCATCACACCACCACCACCACCACCACCACCACCACCACCTCCACCACCACCACCACCACCACCACCGTCACCAACTCCCACAACACCACACCACCATATGCACCACCACCACGACCACCACCGGCATCACAATCCATCGAACGGACTACTAGGCCCCAACACCTTACCCCCCACCCACCGGACACACCCACCACCACCACCACACCACCGTCCGACCACCACCACCCCAACACCACAAACTCGGCACCCCGCACCACAAAACCACAAAAACATCTGTCACCACCACCAACCACCCACCCCACCTTCATCACCACATCGCCTTCAACCAACACCTTCGGACCAACCAGACCCACCCAAACCACCACCACAACACCAACAACCACACACAACACTTTCCCCCACCCTTCGCACACCACCCCCCCACAACACCACCATCCAGGCATCCTAGCGTACGTGATGGCGGACTACATGTGGGCTCGTGGGGTTATGATCATAGGCCCCACCATCGCAACCGTGTGCCAATCGATCCAAATCCCCGTCGCTGCGGCTGCTGATCTCCTACTCGGTACGCCCACTTGGGCCGAAAGCTACCATAGTATAGTGATGGCGCTAGCTGGCACTTTGCTCATTCTCTTTGGCCTGTTTGGAATCAATATGCTGAGCGGGGAGGAGCCCACCCTGCCCAAGACAGTTGTCGCTATCAAGTCGTGGGCGGTGATGAAGGCAGCGGTTCAGATGAAGGGGGTGAAGGGGGTGGGGGACAAGGAAGAGACGGCACCCTTGAAAGGCAAAGAACGAGCTGGGCAGTGGTAATGTAGCTGAGCAGTGGTTGTGTAGCTGAGCAGTGGTAATGAAGCTGAGCAGTGGTAATGTAGCTGAGCAGTGCTTATGTAGCTGAGCAAAAAGGTAATGATAACGCCTGAAGGGGCGTGGTGTTAAGGGAACCCGTAGTACGCGGGCAGAGAACGGTCTACCACCTCGACTGGACAAGCTACCATCGCGGTTGACAACGACCTGCAACACTAAGGGCGACCGTAGGGGAAGTCGAACCCCCGACCCTTCATCGTTTAAGCGATTTGGTGTACCGCCAGACCAATCGTATCACTGAAACGGGCTGACAGTGGTCATGTTATTGCCTGTATGTATCTATGTTTCAGTCCAGGGGAAGGCCAAATAGGCTAAAGGGACTTGCCCAACCGAGATAGGAAGGGCTTAAAAAGAAAAGGCACTGATGTACTGAACCCCAAACAATAGTTTTACTGAATATTATTGCCTAGCTCAATTTCAATTCAGGGAAACCAAAAAGTGCAGGTGTGGGGACAAGAAAGAAACGACGCCCTTGATAGAGCTGAGAAGTGGTAAAAAACGCCTGGAGGGGCGTGGTGTTAAGGGGACCCTCCCGTACTCCTCAGCTGGGGAAAGTCACCATGGCAGACATAGTAAGTGTCACCCTCCAGGCGGTAGGGACTCCTTCATACGAAGTGGTCTACGTGTGGCAGCTTCCAGCCAGCTCCATTAGCCAGCCACTGGGCCAATTCCAAAGCTCGCAGCTGCATTTAAATTGCAAAGCTCGCACCTGCATTTGAATTCAAATTGCGCAGCTCGCAACTGCGTTTGAATTCGAATTCCAAAGCCCACAGCTGCATTCAAATTCGAATTCCATTGCTCGCAGCTGCCTTTGAATGCCCTTAATGGCAGCTGTTGGGCACATTAACGTTTCCAGCAAACTCTGGGTTGCTCACTGTGGCAGTAACCATGGCAGGCAAAGTAAGTGTCACCCTCCAGGCGGTAGGGACTCCTTCATGCGACGTCAGGGATTTTATTCAAATCTGAAAGTGGGCTTTTTCTAGCTTTATGGTTTTAGGCCTCCTCCAGGTACAGCGTCATAGTGTTTTTTGTAGCTTTTACAGCTATTATAGCCTATCATAGCATTTAAAGGCCATTTTGAGGGGGAGGTTTTTTTGTATCGCGATATTTTTTGCCAAAGGGGGTCAAAACTAGCGGTCGCTACATTTAGCAGTGGACAAAAGCCCTGTTTGACGTGTGGCAAGAATACTGGTACAGGAGGCTGGGCAGTGGTAATGTTCAGGGTACTACATTTTGTCAAATTGGTCAGCGCTTGAAGCGCACAAACGTCAAATTGGGCAGCGCTTTGTAGTGCGAAAATCGCACAAACTGTGCGCTGCGTCCACAGGGGGTTGAAAAACTGCGCGAAACGCGCAGTCAGACTCAAAAAGTGTGCACTTTGATTGTAGCACCGGTGGCCCTGAGGCCGCCGGCTCCTGCCCCTACTAGTTCTGGCCAGTTCGTCAGAGGCTTTATCTTATCACCTGTTGTAAAGACAGTGACATTGCCTCCCGTGCCTCTGCCCCATTGTCTACAAGAAGCAAGGAACACAAAACTATGAGCACCTTAATATGCAGCGACAATGCCCCTAACAGAAAAAAGCTTCAAAGTGCGAATTGAATGTACCGATCGTGATCATCTGGTCTCGTGTAGCTGTCCTGTCACAAATGCCCGTCTAGCTCAGTTGGCAGAGCGCAAGCCTCTTACGTTTCATCCATGACATCTTGAGGTCGAGGGTTTGAGCCCCTCGATGGGCGTGCCCTACATGTGGTTGTCCATCTGTGCAATCCATTGGACTGGGCCCCTGACGGTTCAAGGAACGTACATCTACCGAAGCGTTACATATACTCGGCAAAAACAAAGCCGAGACAGGATAGCGGCACAAGCTGCATACTGCCAATATTTTGTACGATGGGGGCCCAGGGTACGTCGGGCAGGGTTCAGAGTACATAAACAAAGCAAAGCAATGCCTAGACAGGAAAGCAGCATCGCCGGCCTACTATGTCATTTCCATACCTTCCTCCACTCTCCCCCATTGTCTGTCGTGCCCTTGACTTCGGCCCCGCCCAGGCGGCCCTCGACCTCTCTCCTCACCCACCCACACGAAAACGTCTCCACCCCGACAAACCCCCTCCATCTCCTTCCCACCCCTCCCGTGCCCACCCCTCACTCCTACTCCTTCCCACCCCTCCCCTGCCATTTCCTCACTGTCCACCCCTCCCCCCCCTCCCCTGCCCTATCCCACACCGTTGCCACCGATTCTTTCCCTGTCATCCTTAACCTTCGCGCCCCCCCACCCCCTCTCCCTCTCGATTCACACCTACATTGCGCATCTAAACAATGCCTCTGGCCCATTCCCCCCACTCTCCACTTACCTCCCCCACCTCCTGCTTATTCTCCCCTCCTCCTTTTCCACACATCTCCCGTTCACCCCGATCTTGACATCACACCTATCAGCTTTAATACACTCCGTAGAGTGGACAGAGATGCTTGCAGCGGAACACACGCGCCAATCTATACACGGAGACGAGAATAACGTTACAAGCACTGGAGATCTCCCATGAGGCACCAGTGGTGGAAAGGAGGGCGGCAGCACTGAAACCTAACAAGGGTACAGGCTAGACAGCGCGTGTCATGAAGCCAACAGGAAGCGCGGGTCATGCAGCCAACAGGAAGCTGTCACTGTGTCATGAGGAATGACACAGGGCTGTCTGGACCGATAGTTCTAAGGAAGTACATAAGTAGTCACCAAGTCATAAAACGCGTGAGAGCACCGCAATTCATGCTGATACTCCACCTATGACGCAGGTGACATACAATACTACTACTCCACCTATGGCACTGGGGACATAAAACTAGTTGTAACAGATTAAAAAAACAAATCAAAGAACTCCGAATTACGAGAGAACTTCAAATGAAACCCAAAGGGTGAAAGGAAGGAATAAAACAAGGCAAAAACAAAATTTTGCCAAGCTAGAAAAGGATGAAAAACCGAATAGCAAAGATGGGTAACAACGGTATAGAAAACCCGATCCGGGAATAGGAACCTAATGCCAAACAATGATAACCAAAGAAACCGATGTAACCAGACAAAAAATGACCCTAAGGAGAAGCGGTCATTCCAAGCATTCGGACAAACCGCCAGAACACAGCAGGATCAAGGGGCTTGGTGAAGGGGTCAGCACAGTTGTCCTTAGTGTTAACATAGGCAACATCCAGTTGACCATCCTCCACCAGCTCCTTGATGTAGTGATGAATAACATCAATGTGCTTGCTGCGAGGGAGCAGCTGCCAGTCATTGGCCCAACTCAGAGACCCTAAGTTGTCACCCTGAATGGTAACCAGGTCACAAGGCAGACCCAGATCCACCCTCAACTTCGTCAACCATTGTACCTCCCTGGCAGTCTGAGACAGGGCCTGATACTCAGCCTCACTAGAGCTAATGGCAACAGTGGGCTGCCTTTTGCTCATCCAGTTCACTATGCACCCCCCAGCAAGCACAGCATAGCCAGTCTGAGACCTCCTGTCAGACCCATCATCAGCAAAGGATGAGTCACTAAAGACAGTAAAAGAGAAATCAGGGCTGTGGGTGTAAGTGAGTCCCAGGTGGGAATGTGACCTCAAATACAAGAGCAAACGCTTGGCTGCCCACCAGAGGGGAACGGTAGGGTGAGCAGAAAACCTGGACAGGTAGCTGACAGCAAAAGAAATATCAGGTCTGGTGCAAGTAGCCAGGTATAGCAAAGCACCCACCAGAGATAGGTACTGGCAATTAGAGGGCAGGGGTTCTCCAGGAGGGTCAGTGACGGTGCACTTGGCCATGGGGGCAGAAAACTTGGGCTTGGCTGCAGCAGTGAGACCAAACTGCTCCACCAGATCAACAATGTAGGAGTGCTGGGAGAGGTTGATCTGAACACACCTGCCATCAGAGTCAAGTGTAACGTTCATGTCCAATGATAGGAACTGAACCGGTACACCCATCTCTTTGACCTCCCAGCCAGCAGCCTCCATAGCCTTGATCTGCAAAGCATATAAAGCCAGCTCACTAAAAGCACAGATAAAATCATCAACATAGGTCAGGACATAGCTCCACCCACCAAAAGAATCCCTCCTAAAATACAGAGCAGGTTCTGCCTTGCACATAGTAAACCCATACATGTGCAACCAAAACCCGCTTGACATCCATACTCCAAGCCCTGGGCGCCTGCTTCAAACCATAAAGGGACTTGATCAGTTTGCACACAAGGGGAACACCGTTAGGACCAAGTACCTTAAAGCCCTCAGGCTGGTGGCAGTACAAGTCAAGTCCAGGTTCCAACTTAGCATTCAGAAATGCAGTCTTGATATCCAGCTGCCGAACAAACATTTTCCTATGAGTGATGGCAGCAAGGAGTACCCTCAGACCTGCTTTAGAGGAGACGGGGGCATATACATCATGAAAGTCCAGCCCAGGACGCTGCAGAAAACCTCGTACCACAAAACGTGCCTTAAAGCGCACAGAACCACCAACCCCAACCTTTTTCACAAATTAACCACCTGCCAGACAGGATCCTCTGCTTAGGAGGCTGTGGAGTGAGCGCCCAAGTACCATGGGCATGCAAGGACGCCATCTCATCCTTCATAGCAAGCAGCCACTGATCCCTGTCAAGGTTGGAAGGAAGCATGGCAGCTTTATAGGTTAGTTCAGATGAGGTAGAAATATATGCCCCCACGTACAAGCAGTTTACTTGTACATGAGCAGCATGTGTATCAGCAATATCAGCAGTATCATCAGGTAGTACAGCCCCCGGTGCAGAACTACTGCCTGGTTGAAATGGGTCGGCCTTCTTTGCCTCTAAATCAATGAATCCTGGGTCGACCGGTACACTCCAGCCATACGCAGTATCAGAGCCAGACCAGTGTTCAAGGTCATCACTCACACTCTCGGTGACGGCTACATCGTCGCAATGCCTTGTCCGGTGTTAACCACCAGGGACGACAGGAGGCGAAGGGATCAACAACGCCCGCGAGTCATCCGAACAGGTGGACGGGGGGTGACGACTACTAGACAGCGGACCTATGACAGGCTCCACTATGACCTGAGGCTGTCCAAATCCTAGAGCTTCACCGACGGAACGTGGCGCAGAGGAGGGCCTGGCGACCCCCTGAGATTCGGGTAAATCGCTGCCTGAACGAAAGAACATCAGAATCCCACCCGCCCAGTACCTTCACACGCAATGCAGCACCATCAGCCCCTGACCTGGGACGCAAAGTCATCCCATGACCAGGGCAGCGGTCGACAATTGGGGTTGGTAAAGGGTCTAAGGCATTACCCGCAGAATCAGGCATGTGTCCGTTGATGGCAGCAGGGATGCCGGAAACATACGGGGACCCGTCATAAGGGGACAGCCCAGGTATGCAGTTATAGCTGAACTGCTCATAGAAGAGTACATCACGACTCTCTACTACCTGGCGCAACTTAGGAACCCAAACAAAATAACCCTTACTCACCAAGGAATACCCAACCAGTCTACCAGATAACGCCCTTTCGTCTAGCTTGTTGCGTTTCTTCCCATTGACCAAGGTGACATAGCAAGGGCAACCAAACACACGCAACAACGACACATCAGGTAGAACCCCAAAGAACAACTCGTATGGAGTCTTGTCACCCTGATTGGGCAGCCGATTACGTAGGTAACAAGCAGCTAGGAAGGCATAGGGCCAGAAAGACTTAGCTAGCTTAGACTCCAAGTGGATACTCCTAGCTGTGTTCTGCAAGACCCCATTGTACCTCTCCACAGTTGCATTGTGCTGAGCAGTCTATGCCATCGGTAATTCATGCACAGCACCAACCGATTTCAACCAATCCTCGAACCACTTCACTATGAATTCCTTAGCCCTGTCAGATCTCAGACATTTGAAGACAAACCCATGTAGCTGAGTCATCCATCTGAGGATGGTAGTTTGAACTGCTAAGGGAGCTTCATCCCTGGACCTCAAGCACAATACCTCAGCATAGCCAGAGTATTGGTCTGTGAGACACAGAATATAAAACTCCCCACGCAAGCCCCTAACATGAACTGGTCCCATGATGTCCAAGTGAAGGCGTTGCAGAGGTGCACGGATCTTAGTTTTGCTTTCTGTAGGAAAAGGGATACGTTTTGCCTTTGCCTTTTGACAAGCATCACATGGGATCTTAGCCAGTTTCTTCACTTGATTGAGAGTGAGGGGTAAGTTGTTAACCAGACCATCCCTGACAAGCTTGTGCATGGCGTCATAGCCAGGGTGACCCAGCCGCCTATGCCACAGCCATTCAGGAGTGGTAGGGATAACAGCTCCACCGTCCTCATCAACATCAAGTGCAAAAACTGGGTAATGTTCAGCACTAAACAAACGGCCACGAGGGGTGTTACAAGGCCTACAGGTAAACTTGTATACACCATCACTTGAGGCAGGAAAAGACCAGAGTACAGAAGAGCCCTGAGTGGCAGTACAACTAAGACTATCAAAAGAAATCTTGCAGTGATGAGCATGAGCCACAGCATTTACCGACAGGAGGTTCACTGGACAGTGGGGTATGTAGAGCACATTAGTTAGAGTGATTGATGTTGGTAACCAATCACTACATAACACAATGGATCCTTCACCCACTGACCGTTGAACCACCCCATCACCAAATCGAACCGCTGGCCCATCCTCAGAAGCATGATACACAGCGAACAAAGACAGATCACCTGTGATAGACATTCCAGCTCCAGAATCAACATGCCAGACACCCTCAGACAGGCTCGGGCTACATACATTGGAAAACTTCGAGGTGCAAGAGAATAGGACAGAGCGCACCTCCTATTCCTTGGGCATAGCGAACCCATCAATCTGGGCCTGCAAGGAGGGCAGCTGCCTTGGAGTAAGCGTACCTGCGTCAGTGACTAGTGGTGTATTGCGGCGGGCTTACCGCAACACTTGTCCCGCTTGCTGCAAGCCGCATACCGCAAACCGTGCGGTAATAGGGGTGCAAGCAGGTTGTAAGCACGTATGTAACCTGCTTACAACAAGCAGGCCGCAAGCGCCCTGCTTGTTGCAAGCTGGTTTGCTGCAAACCGGCTTGCAACAGCCCTGCTTGTTGCAAGCTGGTGTGCTGCAAGCGTCTTGTTTGAAGCAAGTGGAAGGGCCAAGGCAATGGGCACAGGTGCAGTACGCGGTGCTCCATCCTTGCCCCTTCGCAGATGCGGGTGCTTCGTCCAGCAGCGGTCCTCCGAGTGGCTCGTTTTGTGGGGACATGGTCCCCAAGCGCAATCCAGGCGTCTCTTGGTATAACCGGAACCCTAAGAACCAGATCCCTGCCCACGCTGGAATGCAGCATTGGCAGGAACTTGGGGAGAGTCCCGGGACCACCCAGGATGCCTGGAGTCCGACTTGGGGAGTGCTACATTCAAGATATCTAACGACCTATATTCTGCCAAACAAGACCAGTACTCAACAGGCTGCGAGTTGTACAGCATGGTGCCAAACTTGATCCGCAGCGAGTCGAAGCGAGTCAGACGTATGCCGTTAACGATAATACCCATGGCGTGGCGCTGAGTCTGTGGAGACCCAGCACTGCGGAGGTCAGAGCAGAGACCGCGAACCTGGCGAAAGAAATCGTCAACGCGGTCAGAAGGGCTCATGGCTGAATCAAGAAGCTCGCGTAGCATGAGAGGGACACTAGAGGTAAGAGCATCAGACTGCTTCCTCCGGATATCTATCAAGATATCCCGAGGTTTAGCTAAGTCCTGGTATACCTTGACCATAGCATCCGTCATGTTGGCGAGCATCATGGTCAAACACATGAACTCCTGACAGTCCAGGGGCAGTGCACTGAAACCCAACAGTGCAGGATCTACACGAGACTTACCATGAGAGACCGAAGTTCCAGCAGCAGGAGCAGGGGTCAGGGGTGCCAAAGACTTACGAATCTCCAGAAAGTACTCAGCCGCAAGACCAGCGTCATACGCGCGCTGGTCATCTATGTTCCTAACATCAGGCAGGGACCGCGCAAAACTCACTAACAGCTCGAAATCAGGCCTAACAGGACAGAGAGGGCGGGGAATCTTCACCCACTGGTAACCTCGCCTTTCAGCATCCCGACGCCTCACACCACCAAAGGAAAACCCATGAGCAGGAGGATAGCTAATCCCAACCGGAACAGGCCCTAGAAAAGACCGGCACTTGAGACCTAGCTCAGTGAATGCCATCACACGCCGAGTGCGACCCTTGCTATCAACATTGGCCTGAGTGGCCTTCATATCCAGCCTACCGTACAGGATGCCATCCAAAGATCCAGCATCCGATTGAGCTCGGCGGACAACGGACAAGGCGGAAGTCCCGCAACTGCAGGTTTGGAGGATCCCCTCCAGTGAGCAGATGCTCCCAGGACTCGCAAGATAGCGAAGTCAGCACTGGAGGGGGAGGGGCAGGGGCAGGAGGCAGCTCCACCGGCGGAGGCGGAGGGGGCTCCTGCCAGGCGCCAGCAGCCACACGAGAACGTAGACTGGGGACAGGATTGGCAGCAGCCTCTCGAGCACGCAAATGGTAGCTATGGAGAGCTCGCTCTGCAGGGTTTGAACCAAGGTTCGGCTGAGGAGCCAAGGGACCAAGGGACGAAGAACTCCTCAGCAAAGACGGCTTGGCCACATCCTGTTGGTCCACTGGAGGAGGCACAAGCAAAGGCGCAGACGGAGGAGACGGCTCATAAACAGGCGAAACTGTAGAAGTCTCAAATACTCGAGTAGCGTTTGACGGAGTGACTCCACCGAAGTCGCCACTCGTAGCACTCTTCAACTCATCAGAATCAGAACGTCGGAAATCCTCCTCATCCTCAGTCAGGTTATCATCAGTCTGGCATCCACCCCAGAACTGGGCCGTCAGAAGCACGACACCCGAAGAATATTGAATAATCTGAGTCTGGACACAACACAGAGTCATCAGAATGTCCTCAACCTCAGGAGAGAGGCGTTGAACAGTAGGAGAAGGAACCGCAAAGTTGGAGGATTGATTGGGGGGGGTTACTTCCACGATGGCGGAAGGATCCTCCTCTCCGGCAGCAGAGGCCGCTGGCACGCAAACATCAAGCCAATCAGAAGGAACCTTGACCTCCGGAGGAAGGACATGGTCGCAGCCATTGCTAACGATGACACTGCGAATCCCGTGTGACCAAGAAACACCATTTTGATCAGTGAGTTTGACAAAGCCGGCGGGAGGCCCTCGCGGAAGTTGCATTTGAAAAGCAGTGGTGGTAAATGAGGAGCCCGTAACCTATCAGCTTTAATACACTCCGTAGAGTGGACAGAGATGCTTGCAGCGGAACAGACGCGCCAATCTATACACGGAGACGAGAATAACGTTACAAGCACTGGAGATCTCCCAAGAGGCACCAGTGGTGGAAAGGAGGGCGGCAGCACTGAAACCTAACAAGGGTACAGGCTAGACAGCGCGTGTCATGAAGCCAACAGGAAGCGCGGGTCATGCAGCCAACAGGAAGCTGTCACTGTGTCATGAGGAATGACACAGGGCTGTCTGGACCGATAGTTCTAAGGAAGTACATAAGTAGTCACCAAGTCATAAAACGCGTGAGAGCACCGCAATTCATGCTGATAACACCCCCATTCTCCATTACTATACAGATCGGCCTCCCCCAACCAGCACCCCTCCCACCCCCACGTACCACCCGTGCCTTCATATATCGCCCAAACGGATCTTACCTCCGCTCAATTTCCACATCCCGCCTCGACTGGCTCCATACCACCTATCACTCACACCGCATAACCCATCCCTTAAACTATGGTATTTTGTCCTCATGATCTTTCGAGGAAGACCTCGTCAACCTTCTCCTTCGCTACCCCCCCCCCCCCCCCCCCCCCCCCCCCCCCCCCCCCCTCACCCCCCTCACCCCCCTCACCCCCCTCACCCGCCCTCTCCGAACACCTCGCCCTCCCTCCTGCCCTCGCTCCTTACTCCCTTCCTCGCCCATTTCCTACTCCATGTCCACCGCTTCTCCTCCCCCCTCACCTGCCCCCTCTTCCCCATCCCTTACTACTCCAATGCACGCTCGGATTGTCTCTTTGGTGCTCAAACAGTTTCTCCACGAAGTGGACCGGTTTCTCATACGCCCACCCACCACCCGACTCTACAACTCTCCTCCTATCCATCCGGTGGGCCATCTCCTCTGCCCTCAACGACGACATCCCCACTAGTACCTTCCTCCTCCTCCCTTCTTGGCCTACCTCCCCACTCTCGTATTGGCTCTCTCACCCCTCCATCCGTATACTCAGCACCTTCCCACGCAAGTCCTTCCACTTTCAACCCCCGTGCTCCATGCACCCTGCCCTCCTTTTTGACTCCCCTGCCCTCCTCAATCGCTCCCGCCTTCACCTTGTTTGCATCGGTAACCATTCCGGACTCTCTGCTTTATCCCTTCTCCCTTCCAACCGTCAGATGCTACCCTTACCTCCAACTTTCTTCCCATCTTCTACCCCCCCCCCCCCCCCCCCCATCCTTCCTCCAGATGCCCCACCTGGGCCCCCCCCCACCAAATCCAGCTCGCTCCCGGACCCTCGTCCTCACCCCCCACCTCTTTACTCCCCCACCCTCTGCCCTACCATTCCCTCTTGCCTTCACCTTTTCCCCTCCAACAACCTCCCTTCTCACCTACCCTCTCACATCTCCTGCCTACTACACGGACGGTTCTGCTGTCTCCGATCTTAACGGCGCTACACACACTGGTGCCGCGTTCCTCTATACCCCTTCTTCCTCTGTCCATCATTGCCATCCTGGTGGTACTGCCGAGATCAACACCATCCTCCGTGCAGAACTATCCGGCATCCTCGCCGCCCTCCAGCACGCCAGCACCCATCACCCTCTAGACCCCATTCGCATCTACACAGACTCCCTCTCCAGCCTTCACCTTATCCGCCACATTGTCTACCTTCCCGACTCAATCCCCTACCACAAGCATCTTCCCATCCTCATTTCCATCCGCCACCTCCTCTACGACCGCCTTCGTTCCTCCTCCCCCACGATTTTCTACAAAGTGCGCTCCCACACCGGCATCCTAGGCAACGACATTGCTGACGTGGGTGCCCGCTTTGCCCTCGACAACCCTTCCTCTTGCACCTTTGACTTTTCTATCTCTCACCCGAGCCACCTCCACAGCCTCCCGGCCTGGCCATGCTTCCTGCCACTACCTACACCTTCCAACCCACACCCGCCCTACCGCCTCCTTTCAGACCTCACGGACTCACTCACAGCCTTCCTCAATACCTATAGTACACATTTGACCTTGCCCACTTCCCCTTGCGCCTCCGTAGCCAGTGTCTTCTCCGCTGTACCCCCATCCCCCTCCACACTCCCTACCCCCACCACTCCCCCCCCCTCGACTACTCCACCTCCACCTCCTCCACCCCCACAGCCTCTCACTCCACCACCCGCCATGATCCTTCCCGAACCCTCCTCTCATATGTGGCGCTCCTGCACCTTCCCTCAAATCCGCACAATCCTCAAATTACGTTTCAACATGTTTTGGACGACCTCTGTCCCTCACAAACGCATACCCCCCGAACCATATACTCTATGCAACCCCCCCATCCTCGATGGATCTTGCCATTTCTGCCACTCCCATGACACCTCGGCCCACCTTCTTGCCTCATGCTCCCACCCTACGTTCGCTGCCCTCTACATCGCCCGACACAACGCCGCTGTCCTTCAACTCTATGACGCCATATGTGCTGGCTCCCTCGGCCGCTCCACCTTCATTCTATGTTGACGCATCCTCGAGAAACGCCCTCCCACTCGGTGTCTCCAACACCCGCCTACCCCCTTGGCTCCTCCCACACCTCCCACCCACTTGTGCATGCCTCCACCCTTGCTCTTGTACCCCTGTCGCCAAATTGCGCCCCGACATCCTCTTCCTTTTCGGTCTCTCCCCTTTTGACGCCCCCTCCCACGACGCCACCCTCACCCAGTCAGAACTGTTCACCCTCCAAGCCGCCCACACTGTCTATCTCTGTGAACTCACATACACTTGGGACGCCCGCTATCATACAACCCTTGCCATTAAACGTGCTCAGCATTCCACCCTCCGTTCGGCTCTTCTCGCTGCTGGTTGGCGGGTCATCTCCCCAGACCCTATCATCCTCGGCTCCTTCGGTACCCTCTTCGTCTCCCTTATTCCCATTTTTTCTTCTCTCTGTATCCATCCTACTGACACCACCCGCCTCCTCAACTCCCTCCACCTGCATGCCGTCCGATTTGCACATACCATTGTGTGTACCCGCCGGCGCATGGAATCTGCTACACACTCGTCCCACACTCCTTTTTCCGCCACCGGCTATTGTGGGGGGTACCGCCCCCCTAGCCACCCCCCCGGTTTGATGGTGTTGTCCGAGGACACCATTTGGACAGCTTCCTTAATCACGCCGAATTGGCGTACTGCTTTTCTTTTCTTTTCATTGGTCGCCCCCCTAGAGGGCTCAGACCTATGCGATACTTGCACGAACTCGTGAAGTTGCTGCTGTTTCTTCAAATTTCCCCAAGAAAACCGGTCGAATTTGCCGGCTAACTGACTACCCTGAAATCTAAGCGACGAAAGTTCGATTCCCGCAGGGGTCGGCTTACCTCGGAGGGCCCTTTTTCGCGTACGGATCTCAGGGTTGCGGACTGTGGACACGGCGTGTTTATTTGTCGTTTCCCTCCTGCCCTGTGAACTTAATCTAGGGACCTGGAGCATGTTATGGTACACATTATATGGTGTACCATGCTGACCCGGTATGTATACAGTCCGGCCAGGTCTGCGACTCTGGACCGGCAGCCAGCTAGCAGGCTGATACCATCAGCCAGCTAGGGCACTTTGATTGTAGCACCGGTGGCCCTGAGGCCGCCGGCTCCTGCCCCTACTAGTTCTGGCCAGTTCGTTAGAGCCTTTATCTTATCCCCTGTTGTAAAGACAGTGACATTGCCTCCCTTGCCTCTGCCCCATTGTCTACAAGAAGCAAGGAACACAAAACTATGAGCACCTTAATATGCAGCGACAATGCCCCTAACAGAAAAAAGCTTCAAAATGCGAATTGAATGTACCGGTCGTGATCATGTTGTCTCGTGTAGCTGTCCAGTCACAAATGCCCGTCTAGCTCAGTTGGCAGAGCGCAAGACTCTTACGTTTCATCCATGACATCTTGTGGTCGAGGGTGCGAGCCCCTCGATGGGCGTGTTTTTACATGTGGTTGTCCATCTGTGCAATCCATCGGGCTGGGCCCCCGACGGTGCAAGTAACGTACATCTAACGACGCGTTACCTATACTCGGCAAAAACAAAGCCGAGACAGGATAGCGGCACAGGCTGCTTACTGCCAATATTTTGAACGATGGGGGCCTAGGGTACGTCGGGCAGGGTTCAGAGTACGTACAATCAAGCAATGCAGGGTTTAGGGCACGTACGGCAGCTGGGAGAGGGGAGAGAGGAAACGTTACATAAACACAGCAAAACAATGCCTAGACAGGAAAGCAGCATCGCCGGCCTACTATGTCATTGGTCGGCCCCCTAGAGGGCTCAGACCTCTGCGATACTTGCGCAAACTCGTGAAGTTGCTGCTGTTTCTTCAAATTTCCCCAAGAAAACCGGTCGAATTTGCCGGCTAACTGACTGCCCTGAAATCTAAGCGACGACAGTTCGATTCCCGCAGGGGTCGGCTTACCTCGGAGGGCCCTTTTTCGCGTACGGATCTCGGGGTTGCGGACTGTGGACACGGCGTGTTTATTTGTCGTTTCCCTCCTGTCCTGTGAACTTAATCTAGGGACCTGGAGCATGTTATGGTACACATTATATGGTGTACCATGCTGACCCGGTATGTATACAGTCCGGCCAGGTCTGCGACTCTGGACCGGTAGCCAGCTAGCAGGCTGATACCATCAGCCAGCTAGGGCACTTTGATTGTAGCACCGGTGGCCCTGAGGCCGCCGGCTCCTGCCCCTACTAGTTCTGGCCAGTTCGTCAGAGCCTTTATCTTATCCCCTGTTGTAAAGACAGTGACATTGCCTCCCTTGCCTCTGCCCCATTGTCTACAAGAAGCAAGGAACACAAAACTATGAGCACCTTAATATGCAGCGACAATGCCCCTAACAGAAAAAAGCTTCAAAATGCGAATTGAATGTACCGGTCGTGATCATGTTGTCTCGTGTAGCTGTCCAGTCACAAATGCCCGTCTAGCTCAGTTGGCAGAGCGCAAGACTCTTACGTTTCATCCATGACATCTTGTGGTCGAGGGTGCGAGCCCCTCGATGGGCGTGTTTTTACATGTGGTTGTCCATCTGTGCAATCCATCGGGCTGGGCCCCCGACGGTGCAAGTAACGTACATCTAACGACGCGTTACCTATACTCGGCAAAAACAAAGCCGAGACAGGATAGCGGCACAGGCTGCTTACTGCCAATATTTTGAACGATGGGGGCCTAGGGTACGTCGGGCAGGGTTCAGAGTACGTACAATCAAGCAATGCAGGGTTTAGGGCACGTACGGCAGCTGGGAGAGGGGAGAGAGGAAACGTTACATAAACACAGCAAAACAATGCCTAGACAGGAAAGCAGCATCGCCGGCCTACTATGTCATTGGTCGGCCCCCTAGAGGGCTCAGACCTCTGCGATACTTGCGCAAACTCGTGAAGTTGCTGCTGTTTCATTCAAATTTCCCCAAGAAAACCGGTCGAATTTGCCGGCTAACTGACTGCCCTGAAATCTAAGCGACGACAGTTCGATTCCCGCAGGGGTCGGCTTACCTCGGAGGGCCCTTTTTCGCGTACGGATCTCGGGGTTGCGGACCTGTGGACACGGCGTGTTTATTTGTCGTTTCCCTCCTGTCCTGTGAACTTAATCTAGGGACCTGGAGCATGTTATGGTACACATTATATGGTGTACCATGCTGACCCGGTATGTATACAGTCCGGCCAGGTCTGCGACTCTGGACCGGTAGCCAGCTAGCAGGCTGATACCATCAGCCAGCTAGGGCACTTTGATTGTAGCACCGGTGGCCCTGAGGCCGCCGGCTCCTGCCCCTACTAGTTCTGGCCAGTTCGTCAGAGCCTTTATCTTATCCCCTGTTGTAAAGACAGTGACATTGCCTCCCTTGCCTCTGCCCCATTGTCTACAAGAAGCAAGGAACACAAAACTATGAGCACCTTAATATGCAGCGACAATGCCCCTAACAGAAAAAAGCTTCAAAATGCGAATTGAATGTACCGGTCGTGATCATGTTGTCTCGTGTAGCTGTCCAGTCACAAATGCCCGTCTAGCTCAGTTGGCAGAGCGCAAGACTCTTACGTTTCATCCATGACATCTTGTGGTCGAGGGTTCGAGCCCCTCGATGGGCGTGTTTTTACATGTGGTTGTCCATCTGTGCAATCCATCGGGCTGGGCCCCCGACGGTGCAAGTAACGTACATCTAACGACGCGTTACCTATACTCGGCAAAAACAAAGCCGAGACAGGATAGCGGCACAGGCTGCTTACTGCCAATATTTTGAACGATGGGGGCCTAGGGTACGTCGGGCAGGGTTCAGAGTACGTACAATCAAGCAATGCAGGGTTTAGGGCACGTACGGCAGCTGGGAGAGGGGAGAGAGGAAACGTTACATAAACACAGCAAAACAATGCCTAGACAGGAAAGCAGCATCGCCGGCCTACTATGTCATTGGTCGGCCCCCTAGAGGGCTCAGACCTCTGCGATACTTGCGCAAACTCGTGAAGTTGCTGCTGTTTCTTCAAATTTCCCCAAGAAAACCGGTCGAATTTGCCGGCTAACTGACTGCCCTGAAATCTAAGCGACGACAGTTCGATTCCCGCAGGGGTCGGCTTACCTCGGAGGGCCCTTTTTCGCGTACGGATCTCGGGGTTGCGGACTGTGGACACGGCGTGTTTATTTGTCGTTTCCCTCCTGTCCTGTGAACTTAATCTAGGGACCTGGAGCATGTTATGGTACACATTATATGGTGTACCATGCTGACCCGGTATGTATACAGTCCGGCCAGGTCTGCGACTCTGGACCGGTAGCCAGCTAGCAGGCTGATACCATCAGCCAGCTAGGGCACTTTGATTGTAGCACCGGTGGCCCTGAGGCCGCCGGCTCCTGCCCCTACTAGTTCTGGCCAGTTCGTCAGAGCCTTTATCTTATCCCCTGTTGTAAAGACAGTGACATTGCCTCCCTTGCCTCTGCCCCATTGTCTACAAGAAGCAAGGAACACAAAACTATGAGCACCTTAATATGCAGCGACAATGCCCCTAACAGAAAAAAGCTTCAAAATGCGAATTGAATGTACCGGTCGTGATCATGTTGTCTCGTGTAGCTGTCCAGTCACAAATGCCCGTCTAGCTCAGTTGGCAGAGCGCAAGACTCTTACGTTTCATCCATGACATCTTGTGGTCGAGGGTGCGAGCCCCTCGATGGGCGTGTTTTTACATGTGGTTGTCCATCTGTGCAATCCATCGGGCTGGGCCCCCGACGGTGCAAGTAACGTACATCTAACGACGCGTTACCTATACTCGGCAAAAACAAAGCCGAGACAGGATAGCGGCACAGGCTGCTTACTGCCAATATTTTGAACGATGGGGGCCTAGGGTACGTCGGGCAGGGTTCAGAGTACGTACAATCAAGCAATGCAGGGTTTAGGGCACGTACGGCAGCTGGGAGAGGGGAGAGAGGAAACGTTACATAAACACAGCAAAACAATGCCTAGACAGGAAAGCAGCATCGCCGGCCTACTATGTCATTGGTCGGCCCCCTAGAGGGCTCAGACCTCTGCGATACTTGCGCAAACTCGTGAAGTTGCTGCTGTTTCTTCAAATTTCCCCAAGAAAACCGGTCGAATTTGCCGGCTAACTGACTGCCCTGAAATCTAAGCGACGACAGTTCGATTCCCGCAGGGGTCGGCTTACCTCGGAGGGCCCTTTTTCGCGTACGGATCTCGGGGTTGCGGACTGTGGACACGGCGTGTTTATTTGTCGTTTCCCTCCTGTCCTGTGAACTTAATCTAGGGACCTGGAGCATGTTATGGTACACATTATATGGTGTACCATGCTGACCCGGTATGTATACAGTCCGGCCAGGTCTGCGACTCTGGACCGGTAGCCAGCTAGCAGGCTGATACCATCAGCCAGCTAGGGCACTTTGATTGTAGCACCGGTGGCCCTGAGGCCGCCGGCTCCTGCCCCTACTAGTTCTGGCCAGTTCGTCAGAGCCTTTATCTTATCCCCTGTTGTAAAGACAGTGACATTGCCTCCCTTGCCTCTGCCCCATTGTCTACAAGAAGCAAGGAACACAAAACTATGAGCACCTTAATATGCAGCGACAATGCCCCTAACAGAAAAAAGCTTCAAAATGCGAATTGAATGTACCGGTCGTGATCATGTTGTCTCGTGTAGCTGTCCAGTCACAAATGCCCGTCTAGCTCAGTTGGCAGAGCGCAAGACTCTTACGTTTCATCCATGACATCTTGTGGTCGAGGGTGCGAGCCCCTCGATGGGCGTGTTTTTACATGTGGTTGTCCATCTGTGCAATCCATCGGGCTGGGCCCCCGACGGTGCAAGTAACGTACATCTAACGACGCGTTACCTATACTCGGCAAAAACAAAGCCGAGACAGGATAGCGGCACAGGCTGCTTACTGCCAATATTTTGAACGATGGGGGCCTAGGGTACGTCGGGCAGGGTTCAGAGTACGTACAATCAAGCAATGCAGGGTTTAGGGCACGTACGGCAGCTGGGAGAGGGGAGAGAGGAAACGTTACATAAACACAGCAAAACAATGCCTAGACAGGAAAGCAGCATCGCCGGCCTACTATGTCATTGGTCGGCCCCCTAGAGGGCTCAGACCTCTGCGATACTTGCGCAAACTCGTGAAGTTGCTGCTGTTTCTTCAAATTTCCCCAAGAAAACCGGTCGAATTTGCCGGCTAACTGACTGCCCTGAAATCTAAGCGACGACAGTTCGATTCCCGCAGGGGTCGGCTTACCTCGGAGGGCCCTTTTTCGCGTACGGATCTCGGGGTTGCGGACTGTGGACACGGCGTGTTTATTTGTCGTTTCCCTCCTGTCCTGTGAACTTAATCTAGGGACCTGGAGCATGTTATGGTACACATTATATGGTGTACCATGCTGACCCGGTATGTATACAGTCCGGCCAGGTCTGCGACTCTGGACCGGTAGCCAGCTAGCAGGCTGATACCATCAGCCAGCTAGGGCACTTTGATTGTAGCACCGGTGGCCCTGAGGCCGCCGGCTCCTGCCCCTACTAGTTCTGGCCAGTTCGTCAGAGCCTTTATCTTATCCCCTGTTGTAAAGACAGTGACATTGCCTCCCTTGCCTCTGCCCCATTGTCTACAAGAAGCAAGGAACACAAAACTATGAGCACCTTAATATGCAGCGACAATGCCCCTAACAGAAAAAAGCTTCAAAATGCGAATTGAATGTACCGGTCGTGATCATGTTGTCTCGTGTAGCTGTCCAGTCACAAATGCCCGTCTAGCTCAGTTGGCAGAGCGCAAGACTCTTACGTTTCATCCATGACATCTTGTGGTCGAGGGTGCGAGCCCCTCGATGGGCGTGTTTTTACATGTGGTTGTCCATCTGTGCAATCCATCGGGCTGGGCCCCCGACGGTGCAAGTAACGTACATCTAACGACGCGTTACCTATACTCGGCAAAAACAAAGCCGAGACAGGATAGCGGCACAGGCTGCTTACTGCCAATATTTTGAACGATGGGGGCCTAGGGTACGTCGGGCAGGGTTCAGAGTACGTACAATCAAGCAATGCAGGGTTTAGGGCACGTACGGCAGCTGGGAGAGGGGAGAGAGGAAACGTTACATAAACACAGCAAAACAATGCCTAGACAGGAAAGCAGCATCGCCGGCCTACTATGTCATTGGTCGGCCCCCTAGAGGGCTCAGACCTCTGCGATACTTGCGCAAACTCGTGAAGTTGCTGCTGTTTCTTCAAATTTCCCCAAGAAAACCGGTCGAATTTGCCGGCTAACTGACTGCCCTGAAATCTAAGCGACGACAGTTCGATTCCCGCAGGGGTCGGCTTACCTCGGAGGGCCCTTTTTCGCGTACGGATCTCGGGGTTGCGGACTGTGGACACGGCGTGTTTATTTGTCGTTTCCCTCCTGTCCTGTGAACTTAATCTAGGGACCTGGAGCATGTTATGGTACACATTATATGGTGTACCATGCTGACCCGGTATGTATACAGTCCGGCCAGGTCTGCGACTCTGGACCGGTAGCCAGCTAGCAGGCTGATACCATCAGCCAGCTAGGGCACTTTGATTGTAGCACCGGTGGCCCTGAGGCCGCCGGCTCCTGCCCCTACTAGTTCTGGCCAGTTCGTCAGAGCCTTTATCTTATCCCCTGTTGTAAAGACAGTGACATTGCCTCCCTTGCCTCTGCCCCATTGTCTACAAGAAGCAAGGAACACAAAACTATGAGCACCTTAATATGCAGCGACAATGCCCCTAACAGAAAAAAGCTTCAAAATGCGAATTGAATGTACCGGTCGTGATCATGTTGTCTCGTGTAGCTGTCCAGTCACAAATGCCCGTCTAGCTCAGTTGGCAGAGCGCAAGACTCTTACGTTTCATCCATGACATCTTGTGGTCGAGGGTTCGAGCCCCTCGATGGGCGTGTTTTTACATGTGGTTGTCCATCTGTGCAATCCATCGGGCTGGGCCCCCGACGGTGCAAGTAACGTACATCTAACGACGCGTTACCTATACTCGGCAAAAACAAAGCCGAGACAGGATAGCGGCACAGGCTGCTTACTGCCAATATTTTGAACGATGGGGGCCTAGGGTACGTCGGGCAGGGTTCAGAGTACGTACAATCAAGCAATGCAGGGTTTAGGGCACGTACGGCAGCTGGGAGAGGGGAGAGAGGAAACGTTACATAAACACAGCAAAACAATGCCTAGACAGGAAAGCAGCATCGCCGGCCTACTATGTCATTGGTCGGCCCCCTAGAGGGCTCAGACCTCTGCGATACTTGCGCAAACTCGTGAAGTTGCTGCTGTTTCTTCAAATTTCCCCAAGAAAACCGGTCGAATTTGCCGGCTAACTGACTGCCCTGAAATCTAAGCGACGACAGTTCGATTCCCGCAGGGGTCGGCTTACCTCGGAGGGCCCTTTTTCGCGTACGGATCTCGGGGTTGCGGACTGTGGACACGGCGTGTTTATTTGTCGTTTCCCTCCTGTCCTGTGAACTTAATCTAGGGACCTGGAGCATGTTATGGTACACATTATATGGTGTACCATGCTGACCCGGTATGTATACAGTCCGGCCAGGTCTGCGACTCTGGACCGGTAGCCAGCTAGCAGGCTGATACCATCAGCCAGCTAGGGCACTTTGATTGTAGCACCGGTGGCCCTGAGGCCGCCGGCTCCTGCCCCTACTAGTTCTGGCCAGTTCGTCAGAGCCTTTATCTTATCCCCTGTTGTAAAGACAGTGACATTGCCTCCCTTGCCTCTGCCCCATTGTCTACAAGAAGCAAGGAACACAAAACTATGAGCACCTTAATATGCAGCGACAATGCCCCTAACAGAAAAAAGCTTCAAAATGCGAATTGAATGTACCGGTCGTGATCATGTTGTCTCGTGTAGCTGTCCAGTCACAAATGCCCGTCTAGCTCAGTTGGCAGAGCGCAAGACTCTTACGTTTCATCCATGACATCTTGTGGTCGAGGGTGCGAGCCCCTCGATGGGCGTGTTTTTACATGTGGTTGTCCATCTGTGCAATCCATCGGGCTGGGCCCCCGACGGTGCAAGTAACGTACATCTAACGACGCGTTACCTATACTCGGCAAAAACAAAGCCGAGACAGGATAGCGGCACAGGCTGCTTACTGCCAATATTTTGAACGATGGGGGCCTAGGGTACGTCGGGCAGGGTTCAGAGTACGTACAATCAAGCAATGCAGGGTTTAGGGCACGTACGGCAGCTGGGAGAGGGGAGAGAGGAAACGTTACATAAACACAGCAAAACAATGCCTAGACAGGAAAGCAGCATCGCCGGCCTACTATGTCATTGGTCGGCCCCCTAGAGGGCTCAGACCTCTGCGATACTTGCGCAAACTCGTGAAGTTGCTGCTGTTTCTTCAAATTTCCCCAAGAAAACCGGTCGAATTTGCCGGCTAACTGACTGCCCTGAAATCTAAGCGACGACAGTTCGATTCCCGCAGGGGTCGGCTTACCTCGGAGGGCCCTTTTTCGCGTACGGATCTCGGGGTTGCGGACTGTGGACACGGCGTGTTTATTTGTCGTTTCCCTCCTGTCCTGTGAACTTAATCTAGGGACCTGGAGCATGTTATGGTACACATTATATGGTGTACCATGCTGACCCGGTATGTATACAGTCCGGCCAGGTCTGCGACTCTGGACCGGTAGCCAGCTAGCAGGCTGATACCATCAGCCAGCTAGGGCACTTTGATTGTAGCACCGGTGGCCCTGAGGCCGCCGGCTCCTGCCCCTACTAGTTCTGGCCAGTTCGTCAGAGCCTTTATCTTATCCCCTGTTGTAAAGACAGTGACATTGCCTCCCTTGCCTCTGCCCCATTGTCTACAAGAAGCAAGGAACACAAAACTATGAGCACCTTAATATGCAGCGACAATGCCCCTAACAGAAAAAAGCTTCAAAATGCGAATTGAATGTACCGGTCGTGATCATGTTGTCTCGTGTAGCTGTCCAGTCACAAATGCCCGTCTAGCTCAGTTGGCAGAGCGCAAGACTCTTACGTTTCATCCATGACATCTTGTGGTCGAGGGTTCGAGCCCCTCGATGGGCGTGTTTTTACATGTGGTTGTCCATCTGTGCAATCCATCGGGCTGGGCCCCCGACGGTGCAAGTAACGTACATCTAACGACGCGTTACCTATACTCGGCAAAAACAAAGCCGAGACAGGATAGCGGCACAGGCTGCTTACTGCCAATATTTTGAACGATGGGGGCCTAGGGTACGTCGGGCAGGGTTCAGAGTACGTACAATCAAGCAATGCAGGGTTTAGGGCACGTACGGCAGCTGGGAGAGGGGAGAGAGGAAACGTTACATAAACACAGCAAAACAATGCCTAGACAGGAAAGCAGCATCGCCGGCCTACTATGTCATTGGTCGGCCCCCTAGAGGGCTCAGACCTCTGCGATACTTGCGCAAACTCGTGAAGTTGCTGCTGTTTCTTCAAATTTCCCCAAGAAAACCGGTCGAATTTGCCGGCTAACTGACTGCCCTGAAATCTAAGCGACGACAGTTCGATTCCCGCAGGGGTCGGCTTACCTCGGAGGGCCCTTTTTCGCGTACGGATCTCGGGGTTGCGGACTGTGGACACGGCGTGTTTATTTGTCGTTTCCCTCCTGTCCTGTGAACTTAATCTAGGGACCTGGAGCATGTTATGGTACACATTATATGGTGTACCATGCTGACCCGGTATGTATACAGTCCGGCCAGGTCTGCGACTCTGGACCGGTAGCCAGCTAGCAGGCTGATACCATCAGCCAGCTAGGGCACTTTGATTGTAGCACCGGTGGCCCTGAGGCCGCCGGCTCCTGCCCCTACTAGTTCTGGCCAGTTCGTCAGAGCCTTTATCTTATCCCCTGTTGTAAAGACAGTGACATTGCCTCCCTTGCCTCTGCCCCATTGTCTACAAGAAGCAAGGAACACAAAACTATGAGCACCTTAATATGCAGCGACAATGCCCCTAACAGAAAAAAGCTTCAAAATGCGAATTGAATGTACCGGTCGTGATCATGTTGTCTCGTGTAGCTGTCCAGTCACAAATGCCCGTCTAGCTCAGTTGGCAGAGCGCAAGACTCTTACGTTTCATCCATGACATCTTGTGGTCGAGGGTTCGAGCCCCTCGATGGGCGTGTTTTTACATGTGGTTGTCCATCTGTGCAATCCATCGGGCTGGGCCCCCGACGGTGCAAGTAACGTACATCTAACGACGCGTTACCTATACTCGGCAAAAACAAAGCCGAGACAGGATAGCGGCACAGGCTGCTTACTGCCAATATTTTGAACGATGGGGGCCTAGGGTACGTCGGGCAGGGTTCAGAGTACGTACAATCAAGCAATGCAGGGTTTAGGGCACGTACGGCAGCTGGGAGAGGGGAGAGAGGAAACGTTACATAAACACAGCAAAACAATGCCTAGACAGGAAAGCAGCATCGCCGGCCTACTATGTCATTGGTCGGCCCCCTAGAGGGCTCAGACCTCTGCGATACTTGCGCAAACTCGTGAAGTTGCTGCTGTTTCTTCAAATTTCCCCAAGAAAACCGGTCGAATTTGCCGGCTAACTGACTGCCCTGAAATCTAAGCGACGACAGTTCGATTCCCGCAGGGGTCGGCTTACCTCGGAGGGCCCTTTTTCGCGTACGGATCTCGGGGTTGCGGACTGTGGACACGGCGTGTTTATTTGTCGTTTCCCTCCTGTCCTGTGAACTTAATCTAGGGACCTGGAGCATGTTATGGTACACATTATATGGTGTACCATGCTGACCCGGTATGTATACAGTCCGGCCAGGTCTGCGACTCTGGACCGGTAGCCAGCTAGCAGGCTGATACCATCAGCCAGCTAGGGCACTTTGATTGTAGCACCGGTGGCCCTGAGGCCGCCGGCTCCTGCCCCTACTAGTTCTGGCCAGTTCGTCAGAGCCTTTATCTTATCCCCTGTTGTAAAGACAGTGACATTGCCTCCCTTGCCTCTGCCCCATTGTCTACAAGAAGCAAGGAACACAAAACTATGAGCACCTTAATATGCAGCGACAATGCCCCTAACAGAAAAAAGCTTCAAAATGCGAATTGAATGTACCGGTCGTGATCATGTTGTCTCGTGTAGCTGTCCAGTCACAAATGCCCGTCTAGCTCAGTTGGCAGAGCGCAAGACTCTTACGTTTCATCCATGACATCTTGTGGTCGAGGGTTCGAGCCCCTCGATGGGCGTGTTTTTACATGTGGTTGTCCATCTGTGCAATCCATCGGGCTGGGCCCCCGACGGTGCAAGTAACGTACATCTAACGACGCGTTACCTATACTCGGCAAAAACAAAGCCGAGACAGGATAGCGGCACAGGCTGCTTACTGCCAATATTTTGAACGATGGGGGCCTAGGGTACGTCGGGCAGGGTTCAGAGTACGTACAATCAAGCAATGCAGGGTTTAGGGCACGTACGGCAGCTGGGAGAGGGGAGAGAGGAAACGTTACATAAACACAGCAAAACAATGCCTAGACAGGAAAGCAGCATCGCCGGCCTACTATGTCATTGGTCGGCCCCCTAGAGGGCTCAGACCTCTGCGATACTTGCGCAAACTCGTGAAGTTGCTGCTGTTTCTTCAAATTTCCCCAAGAAAACCGGTCGAATTTGCCGGCTAACTGACTGCCCTGAAATCTAAGCGACGACAGTTCGATTCCCGCAGGGGTCGGCTTACCTCGGAGGGCCCTTTTTCGCGTACGGATCTCGGGGTTGCGGACTGTGGACACGGCGTGTTTATTTGTCGTTTCCCTCCTGTCCTGTGAACTTAATCTAGGGACCTGGAGCATGTTATGGTACACATTATATGGTGTACCATGCTGACCCGGTATGTATACAGTCCGGCCAGGTCTGCGACTCTGGACCGGTAGCCAGCTAGCAGGCTGATACCATCAGCCAGCTAGGGCACTTTGATTGTAGCACCGGTGGCCCTGAGGCCGCCGGCTCCTGCCCCTACTAGTTCTGGCCAGTTCGTCAGAGCCTTTATCTTATCCCCTGTTGTAAAGACAGTGACATTGCCTCCCTTGCCTCTGCCCCATTGTCTACAAGAAGCAAGGAACACAAAACTATGAGCACCTTAATATGCAGCGACAATGCCCCTAACAGAAAAAAGCTTCAAAATGCGAATTGAATGTACCGGTCGTGATCATGTTGTCTCGTGTAGCTGTCCAGTCACAAATGCCCGTCTAGCTCAGTTGGCAGAGCGCAAGACTCTTACGTTTCATCCATGACATCTTGTGGTCGAGGGTTCGAGCCCCTCGATGGGCGTGTTTTTACATGTGGTTGTCCATCTGTGCAATCCATCGGGCTGGGCCCCCGACGGTGCAAGTAACGTACATCTAACGACGCGTTACCTATACTCGGCAAAAACAAAGCCGAGACAGGATAGCGGCACAGGCTGCTTACTGCCAATATTTTGAACGATGGGGGCCTAGGGTACGTCGGGCAGGGTTCAGAGTACGTACAATCAAGCAATGCAGGGTTTAGGGCACGTACGGCAGCTGGGAGAGGGGAGAGAGGAAACGTTACATAAACACAGCAAAACAATGCCTAGACAGGAAAGCAGCATCGCCGGCCTACTATGTCATTGGTCGGCCCCCTAGAGGGCTCAGACCTCTGCGATACTTGCGCAAACTCGTGAAGTTGCTGCTGTTTCTTCAAATTTCCCCAAGAAAACCGGTCGAATTTGCCGGCTAACTGACTGCCCTGAAATCTAAGCGACGACAGTTCGATTCCCGCAGGGGTCGGCTTACCTCGGAGGGCCCTTTTTCGCGTACGGATCTCGGGGTTGCGGACTGTGGACACGGCGTGTTTATTTGTCGTTTCCCTCCTGTCCTGTGAACTTAATCTAGGGACCTGGAGCATGTTATGGTACACATTATATGGTGTACCATGCTGACCCGGTATGTATACAGTCCGGCCAGGTCTGCGACTCTGGACCGGTAGCCAGCTAGCAGGCTGATACCATCAGCCAGCTAGGGCACTTTGATTGTAGCACCGGTGGCCCTGAGGCCGCCGGCTCCTGCCCCTACTAGTTCTGGCCAGTTCGTCAGAGCCTTTATCTTATCCCCTGTTGTAAAGACAGTGACATTGCCTCCCTTGCCTCTGCCCCATTGTCTACAAGAAGCAAGGAACACAAAACTATGAGCACCTTAATATGCAGCGACAATGCCCCTAACAGAAAAAAGCTTCAAAATGCGAATTGAATGTACCGGTCGTGATCATGTTGTCTCGTGTAGCTGTCCAGTCACAAATGCCCGTCTAGCTCAGTTGGCAGAGCGCAAGACTCTTACGTTTCATCCATGACATCTTGTGGTCGAGGGTGCGAGCCCCTCGATGGGCGTGTTTTTACATGTGGTTGTCCATCTGTGCAATCCATCGGGCTGGGCCCCCGACGGTGCAAGTAACGTACATCTAACGACGCGTTACCTATACTCGGCAAAAACAAAGCCGAGACAGGATAGCGGCACAGGCTGCTTACTGCCAATATTTTGAACGATGGGGGCCTAGGGTACGTCGGGCAGGGTTCAGAGTACGTACAATCAAGCAATGCAGGGTTTAGGGCACGTACGGCAGCTGGGAGAGGGGAGAGAGGAAACGTTACATAAACACAGCAAAACAATGCCTAGACAGGAAAGCAGCATCGCCGGCCTACTATGTCATTGGTCGGCCCCCTAGAGGGCTCAGACCTCTGCGATACTTGCGCAAACTCGTGAAGTTGCTGCTGTTTCTTCAAATTTCCCCAAGAAAACCGGTCGAATTTGCCGGCTAACTGACTGCCCTGAAATCTAAGCGACGACAGTTCGATTCCCGCAGGGGTCGGCTTACCTCGGAGGGCCCTTTTTCGCGTACGGATCTCGGGGTTGCGGACTGTGGACACGGCGTGTTTATTTGTCGTTTCCCTCCTGTCCTGTGAACTTAATCTAGGGACCTGGAGCATGTTATGGTACACATTATATGGTGTACCATGCTGACCCGGTATGTATACAGTCCGGCCAGGTCTGCGACTCTGGACCGGTAGCCAGCTAGCAGGCTGATACCATCAGCCAGCTAGGGCACTTTGATTGTAGCACCGGTGGCCCTGAGGCCGCCGGCTCCTGCCCCTACTAGTTCTGGCCAGTTCGTCAGAGCCTTTATCTTATCCCCTGTTGTAAAGACAGTGACATTGCCTCCCTTGCCTCTGCCCCATTGTCTACAAGAAGCAAGGAACACAAAACTATGAGCACCTTAATATGCAGCGACAATGCCCCTAACAGAAAAAAGCTTCAAAATGCGAATTGAATGTACCGGTCGTGATCATGTTGTCTCGTGTAGCTGTCCAGTCACAAATGCCCGTCTAGCTCAGTTGGCAGAGCGCAAGACTCTTACGTTTCATCCATGACATCTTGTGGTCGAGGGTGCGAGCCCCTCGATGGGCGTGTTTTTACATGTGGTTGTCCATCTGTGCAATCCATCGGGCTGGGCCCCCGACGGTGCAAGTAACGTACATCTAACGACGCGTTACCTATACTCGGCAAAAACAAAGCCGAGACAGGATAGCGGCACAGGCTGCTTACTGCCAATATTTTGAACGATGGGGGCCTAGGGTACGTCGGGCAGGGTTCAGAGTACGTACAATCAAGCAATGCAGGGTTTAGGGCACGTACGGCAGCTGGGAGAGGGGAGAGAGGAAACGTTACATAAACACAGCAAAACAATGCCTAGACAGGAAAGCAGCATCGCCGGCCTACTATGTCATTGGTCGGCCCCCTAGAGGGCTCAGACCTCTGCGATACTTGCGCAAACTCGTGAAGTTGCTGCTGTTTCTTCAAATTTCCCCAAGAAAACCGGTCGAATTTGCCGGCTAACTGACTGCCCTGAAATCTAAGCGACGACAGTTCGATTCCCGCAGGGGTCGGCTTACCTCGGAGGGCCCTTTTTCGCGTACGGATCTCGGGGTTGCGGACTGTGGACACGGCGTGTTTATTTGTCGTTTCCCTCCTGTCCTGTGAACTTAATCTAGGGACCTGGAGCATGTTATGGTACACATTATATGGTGTACCATGCTGACCCGGTATGTATACAGTCCGGCCAGGTCTGCGACTCTGGACCGGTAGCCAGCTAGCAGGCTGATACCATCAGCCAGCTAGGGCACTTTGATTGTAGCACCGGTGGCCCTGAGGCCGCCGGCTCCTGCCCCTACTAGTTCTGGCCAGTTCGTCAGAGCCTTTATCTTATCCCCTGTTGTAAAGACAGTGACATTGCCTCCCTTGCCTCTGCCCCATTGTCTACAAGAAGCAAGGAACACAAAACTATGAGCACCTTAATATGCAGCGACAATGCCCCTAACAGAAAAAAGCTTCAAAATGCGAATTGAATGTACCGGTCGTGATCATGTTGTCTCGTGTAGCTGTCCAGTCACAAATGCCCGTCTAGCTCAGTTGGCAGAGCGCAAGACTCTTACGTTTCATCCATGACATCTTGTGGTCGAGGGTGCGAGCCCCTCGATGGGCGTGTTTTTACATGTGGTTGTCCATCTGTGCAATCCATCGGGCTGGGCCCCCGACGGTGCAAGTAACGTACATCTAACGACGCGTTACCTATACTCGGCAAAAACAAAGCCGAGACAGGATAGCGGCACAGGCTGCTTACTGCCAATATTTTGAACGATGGGGGCCTAGGGTACGTCGGGCAGGGTTCAGAGTACGTACAATCAAGCAATGCAGGGTTTAGGGCACGTACGGCAGCTGGGAGAGGGGAGAGAGGAAACGTTACATAAACACAGCAAAACAATGCCTAGACAGGAAAGCAGCATCGCCGGCCTACTATGTCATTGGTCGGCCCCCTAGAGGGCTCAGACCTCTGCGATACTTGCGCAAACTCGTGAAGTTGCTGCTGTTTCTTCAAATTTCCCCAAGAAAACCGGTCGAATTTGCCGGCTAACTGACTGCCCTGAAATCTAAGCGACGACAGTTCGATTCCCGCAGGGGTCGGCTTACCTCGGAGGGCCCTTTTTCGCGTACGGATCTCGGGGTTGCGGACTGTGGACACGGCGTGTTTATTTGTCGTTTCCCTCCTGTCCTGTGAACTTAATCTAGGGACCTGGAGCATGTTATGGTACACATTATATGGTGTACCATGCTGACCCGGTATGTATACAGTCCGGCCAGGTCTGCGACTCTGGACCGGTAGCCAGCTAGCAGGCTGATACCATCAGCCAGCTAGGGCACTTTGATTGTAGCACCGGTGGCCCTGAGGCCGCCGGCTCCTGCCCCTACTAGTTCTGGCCAGTTCGTCAGAGCCTTTATCTTATCCCCTGTTGTAAAGACAGTGACATTGCCTCCCTTGCCTCTGCCCCATTGTCTACAAGAAGCAAGGAACACAAAACTATGAGCACCTTAATATGCAGCGACAATGCCCCTAACAGAAAAAAGCTTCAAAATGCGAATTGAATGTACCGGTCGTGATCATGTTGTCTCGTGTAGCTGTCCAGTCACAAATGCCCGTCTAGCTCAGTTGGCAGAGCGCAAGACTCTTACGTTTCATCCATGACATCTTGTGGTCGAGGGTGCGAGCCCCTCGATGGGCGTGTTTTTACATGTGGTTGTCCATCTGTGCAATCCATCGGGCTGGGCCCCCGACGGTGCAAGTAACGTACATCTAACGACGCGTTACCTATACTCGGCAAAAACAAAGCCGAGACAGGATAGCGGCACAGGCTGCTTACTGCCAATATTTTGAACGATGGGGGCCTAGGGTACGTCGGGCAGGGTTCAGAGTACGTACAATCAAGCAATGCAGGGTTTAGGGC
Source organism: Chlamydomonas sp. ICE-L (assembly GCA_013435795.1). NCBI lineage: Eukaryota > Viridiplantae > Chlorophyta > Chlorophyceae > Chlamydomonadales > Chlamydomonadaceae > Chlamydomonas > Chlamydomonas sp. ICE-L. The sequence continues at coordinate 15,035,574 of JACBWV010000223.1, forward strand.
ACGTACGGCAGCTGGGAGAGGGGAGAGAGGAAACGTTACATAAACACAGCAAAACAATGCCTAGACAGGAAAGCAGCATCGCCGGCCTACTATGTCATTGGTCGGCCCCCTAGAGGGCTCAGACCTCTGCGATACTTGCGCAAACTCGTGAAGTTGCTGCTGTTTCTTCAAATTTCCCCAAGAAAACCGGTCGAATTTGCCGGCTAACTGACTGCCCTGAAATCTAAGCGACGACAGTTCGATTCCCGCAGGGGTCGGCTTACCTCGGAGGGCCCTTTTTCGCGTACGGATCTCGGGGTTGCGGACTGTGGACACGGCGTGTTTATTTGTCGTTTCCCTCCTGTCCTGTGAACTTAATCTAGGGACCTGGAGCATGTTATGGTACACATTATATGGTGTACCATGCTGACCCGGTATGTATACAGTCCGGCCAGGTCTGCGACTCTGGACCGGTAGCCAGCTAGCAGGCTGATACCATCAGCCAGCTAGGGCACTTTGATTGTAGCACCGGTGGCCCTGAGGCCGCCGGCTCCTGCCCCTACTAGTTCTGGCCAGTTCGTCAGAGCCTTTATCTTATCCCCTGTTGTAAAGACAGTGACATTGCCTCCCTTGCCTCTGCCCCATTGTCTACAAGAAGCAAGGAACACAAAACTATGAGCACCTTAATATGCAGCGACAATGCCCCTAACAGAAAAAAGCTTCAAAATGCGAATTGAATGTACCGGTCGTGATCATGTTGTCTCGTGTAGCTGTCCAGTCACAAATGCCCGTCTAGCTCAGTTGGCAGAGCGCAAGACTCTTACGTTTCATCCATGACATCTTGTGGTCGAGGGTGCGAGCCCCTCGATGGGCGTGTTTTTACATGTGGTTGTCCATCTGTGCAATCCATCGGGCTGGGCCCCCGACGGTGCAAGTAACGTACATCTAACGACGCGTTACCTATACTCGGCAAAAACAAAGCCGAGACAGGATAGCGGCACAGGCTGCTTACTGCCAATATTTTGAACGATGGGGGCCTAGGGTACGTCGGGCAGGGTTCAGAGTACGTACAATCAAGCAATGCAGGGTTTAGGGCACGTACGGCAGCTGGGAGAGGGGAGAGAGGAAACGTTACATAAACACAGCAAAACAATGCCTAGACAGGAAAGCAGCATCGCCGGCCTACTATGTCATTGGTCGGCCCCCTAGAGGGCTCAGACCTCTGCGATACTTGCGCAAACTCGTGAAGTTGCTGCTGTTTCTTCAAATTTCCCCAAGAAAACCGGTCGAATTTGCCGGCTAACTGACTGCCCTGAAATCTAAGCGACGACAGTTCGATTCCCGCAGGGGTCGGCTTACCTCGGAGGGCCCTTTTTCGCGTACGGATCTCGGGGTTGCGGACTGTGGACACGGCGTGTTTATTTGTCGTTTCCCTCCTGTCCTGTGAACTTAATCTAGGGACCTGGAGCATGTTATGGTACACATTATATGGTGTACCATGCTGACCCGGTATGTATACAGTCCGGCCAGGTCTGCGACTCTGGACCGGTAGCCAGCTAGCAGGCTGATACCATCAGCCAGCTAGGGCACTTTGATTGTAGCACCGGTGGCCCTGAGGCCGCCGGCTCCTGCCCCTACTAGTTCTGGCCAGTTCGTCAGAGCCTTTATCTTATCCCCTGTTGTAAAGACAGTGACATTGCCTCCCTTGCCTCTGCCCCATTGTCTACAAGAAGCAAGGAACACAAAACTATGAGCACCTTAATATGCAGCGACAATGCCCCTAACAGAAAAAAGCTTCAAAATGCGAATTGAATGTACCGGTCGTGATCATGTTGTCTCGTGTAGCTGTCCAGTCACAAATGCCCGTCTAGCTCAGTTGGCAGAGCGCAAGACTCTTACGTTTCATCCATGACATCTTGTGGTCGAGGGTGCGAGCCCCTCGATGGGCGTGTTTTTACATGTGGTTGTCCATCTGTGCAATCCATCGGGCTGGGCCCCCGACGGTGCAAGTAACGTACATCTAACGACGCGTTACCTATACTCGGCAAAAACAAAGCCGAGACAGGATAGCGGCACAGGCTGCTTACTGCCAATATTTTGAACGATGGGGGCCTAGGGTACGTCGGGCAGGGTTCAGAGTACGTACAATCAAGCAATGCAGGGTTTAGGGCACGTACGGCAGCTGGGAGAGGGGAGAGAGGAAACGTTACATAAACACAGCAAAACAATGCCTAGACAGGAAAGCAGCATCGCCGGCCTACTATGTCATTGGTCGGCCCCCTAGAGGGCTCAGACCTCTGCGATACTTGCGCAAACTCGTGAAGTTGCTGCTGTTTCTTCAAATTTCCCCAAGAAAACCGGTCGAATTTGCCGGCTAACTGACTGCCCTGAAATCTAAGCGACGACAGTTCGATTCCCGCAGGGGTCGGCTTACCTCGGAGGGCCCTTTTTCGCGTACGGATCTCGGGGTTGCGGACTGTGGACACGGCGTGTTTATTTGTCGTTTCCCTCCTGTCCTGTGAACTTAATCTAGGGACCTGGAGCATGTTATGGTACACATTATATGGTGTACCATGCTGACCCGGTATGTATACAGTCCGGCCAGGTCTGCGACTCTGGACCGGTAGCCAGCTAGCAGGCTGATACCATCAGCCAGCTAGGGCACTTTGATTGTAGCACCGGTGGCCCTGAGGCCGCCGGCTCCTGCCCCTACTAGTTCTGGCCAGTTCGTCAGAGCCTTTATCTTATCCCCTGTTGTAAAGACAGTGACATTGCCTCCCTTGCCTCTGCCCCATTGTCTACAAGAAGCAAGGAACACAAAACTATGAGCACCTTAATATGCAGCGACAATGCCCCTAACAGAAAAAAGCTTCAAAATGCGAATTGAATGTACCGGTCGTGATCATGTTGTCTCGTGTAGCTGTCCAGGCACAAATGCCCGTCTAGCTCAGTTGGCAGAGCGCAAGACTCTTACGTTTCATCCATGACATCTTGTGGTCGAGGGTTCGAGCCCCTCGATGGGCGTGTTTTTACATGTGGTTGTCCATCTGTGCAATCCATCGGGCTGGGCCCCCGACGGTGCAAGTAACGTACATCTAACGACGCGTTACCTATACTCGGCAAAAACAAAGCCGAGACAGGATAGCGGCACAGGCTGCTTACTGCCAATATTTTGAACGATGGGGGCCTAGGGTACGTCGGGCAGGGTTCAGAGTACGTACAATCAAGCAATGCAGGGTTTAGGGCACGTACGGCAGCTGGGAGAGGGGAGAGAGGAAACGTTACATAAACACAGCAAAACAATGCCTAGACAGGAAAGCAGCATCGCCGGCCTACTATGTCATTGGTCGGCCCCCTAGAGGGCTCAGACCTCTGCGATACTTGCGCAAACTCGTGAAGTTGCTGCTGTTTCTTCAAATTTCCCCAAGAAAACCGGTCGAATTTGCCGGCTAACTGACTGCCCTGAAATCTAAGCGACGACAGTTCGATTCCCGCAGGGGTCGGCTTACCTCGGAGGGCCCTTTTTCGCGTACGGATCTCGGGGTTGCGGACTGTGGACACGGCGTGTTTATTTGTCGTTTCCCTCCTGTCCTGTGAACTTAATCTAGGGACCTGGAGCATGTTATGGTACACATTATATGGTGTACCATGCTGACCCGGTATGTATACAGTCCGGCCAGGTCTGCGACTCTGGACCGGTAGCCAGCTAGCAGGCTGATACCATCAGCCAGCTAGGGCACTTTGATTGTAGCACCGGTGGCCCTGAGGCCGCCGGCTCCTGCCCCTACTAGTTCTGGCCAGTTCGTCAGAGCCTTTATCTTATCCCCTGTTGTAAAGACAGTGACATTGCCTCCCTTGCCTCTGCCCCATTGTCTACAAGAAGCAAGGAACACAAAACTATGAGCACCTTAATATGCAGCGACAATGCCCCTAACAGAAAAAAGCTTCAAAATGCGAATTGAATCTACCGGTCGTGATCATGTTGTCTCGTATAGCTGTCCAGTCACAAATGCCCGTCTAGCTCAGCTGGCAGAGCGCAAGACTCTTACGTTTCATCTATGACATCTTGTAGTCGAGAGTTCGAGCCCCTCGATGGGCGTGTTTTTACATGTGCTTGTCCATCTGTGCAATCCATCGGGCTGGGCCCCCGACGGTGCAAGTAACGTACATCTAACGACGCGTTACCTATACTCGGCAAAAACAAAGCCGAGACAGGATAGCGGCACAGGCTGCTTACTGCCAATATTTTGAACGATGGGGGCCTAGGGTACGTCGGGCAGGGTTCAGAGTACGTACAATCAAGCAATGCAGGGTTTAGGAGAGAGAGGGGGTTCGTTACATAAACTCAGCAAATCACTGCCGAGACTGGACAGCAGCACAGCCTGCCGACCATCCAATTTTATAACACGGAAGCACGAGGGTTTTGAAGGCACCCCCACAAACCTGAAAACAAACTAGGTCAAGTCCCCAAAAAGGAAACAAACTAGAGGCGTAAAGGAGAGCGGAAAGGGGAGGGATGCAAAAGTAAGCAATCCAGAACACCAAGCCCACCAACCACAAGAGAGGAAGGCCAAACTAAAAGAACTAAATACCACCCAAGGGCATGCGCTATGAGCACCTTAATATGCAAGGAGAGCAAGTTTAGGAGAGAGGGTTCGTTACAGAAACTCAGCAAATCACTGCCGAGACTGGACAGCAGCACAGCCTGCCGACCATCCAATTTTATAACACGGAAGCACGAGGGTTTTGAAGGCACCCCCACAAACCTGAAAACAAACTAGGTCAAGTCCCCAAAAAGGAAACAAACTACAGGCGTAAAGGAGAGCGGAAAGGGGAGGGATGCAAAAGTAAGCAATCCAGAACACCAAGCCCACCAACCACAAGAGAGGAAGGTCAAACTAAAAGAACTAAATACCACCCAAGGGCATGCGCTATGAGCACCTTAATATGCAGCGATAATGCCCTCAAAGGAAGAAAGCACAAGACAACCCGACACAGCCAACTTGCAGAAAAGGACCGGAGTGTCAAGGATGATAACCATAGACACCCCATGAAGGAAAGGGGGAGGCCAGCCGAAAACAGAGAGGCCAGAAACCAATCTAGCAAGACTCAGAAAGCAGGCACACATGTTAGGGGCAAGAGAATCCACCACACTTGGTAAACCTGCCCAGCCCGGACACCAGAAGCCACAAACTAGAGCTATTACTAGAGAAACGAAACCAACAATCTAAGCACAGCCAGCGAGAAAGGGAGGCGAAAAGGAGAAGGGAGGGGTTAGGGTTTAGGGTCCAGGGTGGGAACTGGTAATCCTAAACCCCAAACCCAAACCCGAAAACTGCGGGCATGAAGGGCCAAACCAAAGAACTATACAAAAGGGTGTCCTGTGACGTACGGAACCCGAGAGCGAACTAATGCTAGGCACGAGAGAGAAAGAGAGAGGGTTCGTTACATAAACTCAGCAAATCACTGCCGAGACTGGACAGCAGCACAGCCTGCCGACCATCCAATTTTATAACACGGAAGCACGAGGGTTTTGAAGGCACCCCCACAAACCTGAAAACAAACTAGATCAAGTCCCCAAAAAGGAAACAAACTAGAGGCGTAAAGGAGAGCGGAAAGGGGAGGGATGCAAAAGTAAGCAATCCAGAACACCAAGCCCACCAACCACAAGAGAGGAAGGTCAAACTAAAAGAACTAAATACCACCCAAGGGCATGCGCTATGAGCACCTTAATATGCAGCGATAATGCCCTCAAAGGAAGAAAGCACAAGACAACCCGACACAGCCAACTTGCAGAAAAGGACCGGAGTGTCAAGGATGATAACCATAGACACCCCATGAAGGAAAGGGGGAGGCCAGCCGAAAACAGAGAGGCCAGAAACCAATCTAGCAAGACTCAGAAAGCAGGCACACATGTTAGGGGCAAGAGAATCCACCACACTTGGTAAACCTGCCCAGCCCGGACACCAGAAGCCACAAACTAGAGCTATTACTAGAGAAACGAAACCAACAATCTAAGCACAGCCAGCGAGAAAGGGAGGCGAAAAGGAGAAGGGAGGGGTTAGGGTTTAGGGTCCAGGGTGGGAACTGGTAATCCTAAACCCCAAACCCAAACCCGAAAACTGCGGGCATGAAGGGCCAAACCAAAGAACTATACAAAAGGGTGTCCTGTGACGTACGGAACCCGAGAGCGAACTAATGCTAGGCACGAGAGAGAAAGAGAGAGGGTTCGTTACATAAACTCAGTGTCAGCATGAATTGCGGTGCTCTCAAGCGTTTTATGACTTGGTGACTACTTATGTACTCCCTTAGAACTATCGGCCCTGATAGCTTCCCATAGTGATAGCTTCCCGTAGAACTGAGTCATCCTTTAGTGACTCAGTGTCAGCTTCCTATTGACTGCCTGTCTCTCTGTGTCTTATCGGTCTCTCCCTGACATGTCCTGTGTTAAACGGTGTCAGGGTGACAAGATCCGGGCTTAGGGTCTATTCAGGTTACAGGCATCCACTTCGCCCACCGCTGGTGTCCTTTAGTGTACGTCCTTGCTTGTAACGTTATTCTCGTCTCTGTGTATAGATTGGCGCGTCTGTCTCCGCTGCATACATCTCTGTCCACTCTTAGAAGTGCTTAATAGCTGATAGGTTCTGGGCTTCATCTCGATCTACCACTGCTTTATAATGCAACTTCCGCGTGGGCCTCCTGTCGGCTTCGAAAAGGTAACCCCTCAGAATGGTTTGTCTTGGTCGCGCGGTATGGAGAGCGTCATTGTATCCAATGGCTGCGACCGCATTCTTCCGTTCAAGACTCGTGTTCCCACTGATTGGCTTGATGATTGCGCACCAACGGCCTCTGCTGCCTTAGATGAGTCTCCTTCCGCCATCATGGAAGACATCCCCCCCTACCAAACCTCCATTTCTCTCCCTCCTTCTCCTCTTGTCCAACGCCTCCTTCCTGAGGTAGAGGATATTCTGATGCGTCTATGCTGCGTCTCGACTCAGATCATCAAATACAAGTCTTCTCCTCCGCCTCCTGATGCCCGTTTTGAGTATGACAATGCTGATCTGGCTCGCCATAAGCATGAAGATGGCTACTACACTGAGGATGACGATGACGACGAAGAGGAAGACCTACAGAGTGCGCGGAGTGGTGACTTCGGTGGAGTCACACCTTCCACTGCCACTCGTGTTTTTTGAGTCTCCGGTGTTTGAGCACCAGTCGGCTCCTCCTCCTCCTCCTCCTCCTCCTGTCTACAAGCCTCCGACTGCTCCTCCGCATCCACCTGCGGTACCTGAGTTGGCTATGCCGACTTTGCTGAGAAGCTCGTCACTTGGTCCTTTGATTCCTCCCCTCCCCTTTGTTCGCAACCCTTCTGAGCGAGCTCTGGCTGGCTACCACACGCGGTCTCGTGAGACTGCTGCTGCTGCCTCGAGTGTCCACAGCGATGCTGCTGGCCCCTCCCTGAATCCACCTCCACCTCCACCGGTGGAGCAGCCTCCTGCCCCTTCTCCTTTTCCTCCCCCCCTGCCCTACTACCCGAATCGCTCGCTGGGATGCTTATCCTGGGAGCACCTGCTTGATGGCTCCACACCTTCGCGCATGGATGTGCGGAGTTGCCGCCAAATTCGCCAGGCGCAGAAAGCTGGTGACTCCTTGGACCGCACTTTGTACGGTAGGATGGATCAGGCTGCCACTCGGGCTAATCTAGATACGAAGGGGCGGGCTAGGCGAGTGATGGTGTTCTCTGAGTTGGGTCATGCATGCCGTGCTTATCTGGGGCCTGTGCAGGCAGGGATTGACTACCCCCCTTCTGGTGGTGCTCCCTTTGGTGGATTGGGAGTTCGAAATGCAAATCTACGCAAGTACCAGTTTGCCAAAGTTCCTCTCAGCTTTGTACCTCCTAGGCCAGATTTTGAGCTACTCGTAAATGTTGCGAGTTCTTTGGATGAGATTGAGAACCTTGATGACCAGCGTGCATATGATGCTGGCATCGCTGCCGAGTACTTTCTGTCGGTTCGCGCTATGTATGATGCCACGCCGTTTTCGCCTGTTGCCTCACCACCTGCCTCTCCTAGTCAGACTCGTGTAGATCCTGCACTGTTAGGATTTAGTACCCTGCCCCTTGCACGCCAGGAGTTCATGTGTCTCACCATGATGCTCGCGCACATGACGGAACCGATGGTACAGGTGTATCAGGATTTTGCTACACCTCGCGATATCTTACTGCATATCAAGAGGCAGCATTCTGATGCCCTTGCTGCTCGGGTTCCCCTCATGCTTGTTGAGCTTCGTAGTGTGACCATGAACAACTCTGAACCCGTGGATGTGTTCTTTCGCAGGGTGCGGCAGTTGTGCACTGATCTTCGCAGTGCGGGATACCCGCAGCCGCAGCGTCACGCGATGCACACTATAATCAATGGCATCACTCACCCTCGATTCGATTCGCTGCGCCTCCAGTTTGGCTTTGAGTTGTACCAGAACAAGACCGTAGACTACTGGTCTTGTCTTGATGCTTATAGATCGTTAGATTTCTTAAATGTGTCTCTCCCCAGGTCTGATCCAAGGCATCCTGGCTGGTCCCGCGACCCTCCCCAGATCCCTGCTAATGCTGCTTTCCAGCGGGGCAAGGGATCTGGTTCTCAGAGTTCCGGGGGCACCAAGAGGCGCTTGGATTGCACTTGGGGACCCTGTCGTTCGAAAACGAGCCACTCGGAAGACCGCTGCTTTACAAAGTATCCGGAACTCAGAAAGGCCAAGGGACGTGCACCTGGTTCTGAACCGGTGCCCGTAGCTTTGGCCCTTCCAGGGTCGCTTACACGTAAGCAGCTGTCGTCCTTGCAGGCTCAGATCGATGGGTACGCCATTTCAAAGAACTAGGAGGTAAGCTCTGTCCTATTTTCTTGCACGACTAAGTTCTCAAACATTTGCAGCCCAAGTCTTTCTGAAGGTATCTGGCATGTGGACTCGGGAGCTGGGATGTCAATCACAGGTGATAGGTCGTTGTTCACTGTGTTTGAATCCTCTGCTGTTGGGCCTGCAGTTCGATTTGCTGATGGGGTGATTCAACGGTCAGAGGGTATGGGGTCCATTGTGTTATGTAGTGATTGGTTACCAACATCAATCACCTTAACCAATGTTCTATACATACCCCACTGTCCAGTAAATCTCCTGTCCGTACATGCTGTAGCTCATTCCCTCCACTGCAAGATTGCTTTTGATAGTATTAGTTGTACTGCCACTCAGGGCTCTTCTGTGCTCTGGTCCTTTCCTGCTTCCAGTGATGGTGTGTATAAGTTTGCATGTAGGCCTTGTCACACCTCCAGTCGTTGTTTGAGGGTTGCTGAATATTATCCAGCTTTTGCACTTGATGTTGATGAGGACGGTGGAGTTATTATCCCTACCACTCCTGCATGGTTGTGGCATAGGCGACTGGGTCATCCCGGTTATGATGCCTTGCACAACCTTGTCAAGCGTGGTATGGTTAAGAACTTACCCCTCAGCCTTCATCAAGTACAAAAGATGGGTAAGATCCCATGTGATGCTTGTCAAAAGGCTAAGGGACAGCGTCTCCCTTTTCCTAAAGAAAGCATGACTGAGGTCCTTGCACCCCTCCAACGCCTTCACTTGGATATCATGGGACCGGTTCATATTAGGGGTCTTCGTGGGGAGTTTTATATCTTGTGCCTTGTAGACCAATTCTCTGGCTATGCTGAGGTATTGTGCTTGAGGACCAAGGATGAAGCTCCCTTAGCAGTCCAGACTATCATCCTCAGATGGTCAAATCAGCTGCAGGGGATTGCCTTTAAGTGTCTGAGATCTGACAGGGCTAAAGAGTTTATAGTTAAATGGTTCGAGGATTGGTTAGAATCGGTTGGGGCAGTACATGAGTTGTCTTTGGCATACACTGCACAGCAGAATGCAACTGTGGAAAGGTATAATGGGGTCCTTCAGAATATAGCTAGGAGTATCCACTTGGAGTCTAAGCTTACTAAGTCCTTTTGGCCCTATGCCTTCCTGGCTGCTTGTTACCTTAGAAACCGTCTGCCTAACCAGGGACGCAAGACACCCTTTGAGTTGTTTTATGGGGTGAAACCTGATGTGTCGTTATTACGTGTGTTTGGATGCCCCTGCTATGTTACTCTAGTCAATGGGAAGAAACGTAATAAGCTAGACGAAAGGGCGTTATCTGGTAGACTGGTTGGGTATTCTCTGGTGAGTAAGGGTTATTTTGTTTGGGTTCCTAAGTTGCGCCAGGTAGTAGAGAGTCGTGATGTACTCTTCTATGAGCAGTTTGATCATAACTGCATTCCTGGGCTAACTCCCTATGATGGGTCGCCATATGTCTCTAGCATCCCTGCCGCCATCAACGGACACATGCCTGAGGTTGCGGTTGATTCCCTAGACCCTTTGTCTTCCCCAATTGTTGACCACTGTCCTGGCCATAGGATGACTCTGCGACCTAGGTCGGGGGGCAGTGGTACTGTTTTGCGTGAGAACACACTGGGCGGGCGAGTTTCTGCGGCTCCTACGGACAAAATCTTAGCCGAATCTCAGGGGGTCGCCAGGCCCTCCTCTGCGTCACATTCCGTCGGTGAAGTCGTTGGATTTACACCAACTCAGACCATAGTGGATCCTTTGTTAGATCCATTGCCTACTAGTCATCATACTCCCATCATCACTGATAGCTCGATGGAGTTGGTGAACGCTTCACCTCCTGCCGTCTCTGATAGATTACTCAGGAGTCCGGGTGATGATGTAGCCGTTGCAGATGATGCAAGTGATGATCTTGAACCGTGGTCAGGCTCCGATACTGCGTATGGCTGGGGTGTTCCGGTCGACCCAGGCTTCGTTGATTTAGAGGCAAAGAAGGCCGGCCCTGTTCAACCAGGCAGTAGTTCTGCACTGGGGGCTTTCCTAATGGTTACTGCTGATACTGCTGATACCCCCGCTGCCCATGTACAAGTAAACTGCTTGTACGTGGGAGCATCTGTTGCATCCACCACTGAACTGACCTACAAAGCTGCCATGTTGCATACCAACCCTGACAGGGATCAATGGCTTCTTGCCATGAAGGATGAGATGGCTTCCCTTCATGCCCATGGTACATGGGTTCTCACTCCACAGCCTCGTAAGCAGAAGATCCTGTCTGGCAGGTGGTTATTTGTGAAGAAGATTGGTGTTGATGGTACTATACGCTTCAAGGCACGTTTTGTGGTCCGTGGTTTTCTGCAGCGTCCTGGGCTGGATTTTCATGATGTATATGCCCCTGTCTCCTCCAAAGCAGGTCTTAGGGTGCTCCTGGCTGCCATCACTCATAGGAAGATGTTTGTTCGGCAGCTAGACATCAAGACTGCATTCCTAAATGCCAAGCTGGAGCCTGGTCTGGACCTGTACTGCCACCAGCCTGAGGGCTTTAGGCACCTTGGTCCTAACGGTGTTCCACTTGTCTGCAAACTGATCAAGTCCCTTTATGGATTGAAGCAGGCACCCAGAGCTTGGAGTAGGGATGTCAAGCGGGTTCTGGTTGCTCATGGCTTTACTATGTGCAAGGCAGAACCTGCTCTGTACTTTAGGAAGGATTCTGATGGTGGGTGGAGCTATGTCCTGACCTATGTTGATGACTTTATCTGTGCTTTTAGTGAGCTGGATAGGTATGTGTTGCTGATCCAGGCAATGGAAGCAGCTGGCTGGGAGGTCAAAGAGATGGGTGTTCCAATTCAGTTCCTCTCTTTGGACATGGATGTTACCCTTGACTCTGAAGGCAGGTGTGTTCAGATCAATCTCTCTCAGCACACCTACATTGTTGATCTGGTGGAGCAGTTTGGTCTTACTGCTGCTGCCCCACCCAAGTTTGCTGCTCCCATGGCCAAATCCACTGTTTCTGACGCCCCTGGAGAGCCCCTGCCGTCTAAATAGCCAGTACCTCTCTCTTGTAGGTGCTTTGCTATACCTGGCCACTTGCACCAGGCCTGATATTTCCTTTGCTGTTAGCTATTTATCCAGGTTCTCTGCTCACCCTACAGTCCCTCTCTGGGGGGCTGCCAAACGGTTACTCTTGTATTTGAGAACACATTCTCACCTGGGTCTCACTTACACCCACAGCCCTGATTTCACTTTTACTGTCTTTAGTGACTCATCTTATGCTGATGATGGGTCTGACAGGAGATCTCAGACTGGCTTTGCAGTTCTAGCTGGTGGGTGCATTGTTAACTGGATGAGCAAGCGACAGCCTACTGTTGCTATTAGCTCTAGTGAGGCTGAGTATCAGGCCCTGTCCCAGGCTGCCAGGGAGGTCCAATGGTTGAAGAAATTGAGGGTGGATCTGGGTCTGCCTTGTGCTTTGGTTACAATTCAGGGTGACAACTTAGGTTCCCTGAGTTGGGCCACTGACTGGCAGCTTCTGCCTCGCAGCAAGCACATTGATGTTATTCATCACTACATCAAGGAGCTGGTGGAGGATGGCCAACTGGCTGTTGCCTATGTTAACACTGTGGATAACTGTGCTGACCCCTTCACCAAGCCCCTTGATCCTGCTGTGTTCTGGCGGTTTGTCCGTATGCTTGGAATGACCGCTACTTCTTAGGGTCATTTTTTAGTTTTTTTGGTTACATACGTTTCTTGTTTTTTGGTTATCATTGTATGGCATTAGGTTCCTATTCCCGGATCGGGTTTTCTATACCGTTGTTACCCGTCATTGATATTCGGTTATCCTCTTTTCTCCCTTGGCACTCTTTGGTATTTTGCCTTGGTCCATTCCTTCATTTACACCCTTTGGGTTACATTTGAAGTTCTCTCGTTTTTTTCGGAGTTCTTTAATTTTTTTTTTAATCTGTTACATATAGTTCTATGTCCCCAGTGCCATAGGTGGAGTAGTAGTATTGTATGTCACCTGTGTCATAGGTGGAGTGTCAGCATGAATTGCGGTGCTCTCAAGCGTTTTATGACTTGGTGACTACTTATGTACTCCCTTAGAACTATCGGCCCTGATAGCTTCCCATAGTGATAGCTTCCCGTAGAACTGAGTCATCCTTTAGTGACTCAGTGTCAGCTTCCTATTGACTGCCTGTCTCTCTGTGTCGTATCGGTCTCTCCCTGACATGTCCTGTGTTAAACGGTGTCAGGGTGACAAGATCCGGGCTTAGGGTCTATTCAGGTTACAGGCATCCACTTCGCCCACCGCTGGTGTCCTTTAGTGTACGTCCTTGCTTGTAACGTTATTCTCGTCTCTGTGTATAGATTGGCGCGTCTGTCTCCGCTGCATACATCTCTGTCCACTCTTAGAAGTGCTTAATAGCTGATACTCAGCAAATCACTGCCGAGACTGGACAGCAGCACAACCTGCCGACCATCCAATTTTATAACACGGAAGCACGAGGGTTTTGAAGGCACCCCCACAAAACTGAAAACAAACTAGGTCAAGTCCCCAAAAAGGAAACAAACTAGAGGCGTAAAGGAGAGCGGAAAGGGGAGGGATGCAAAAGTAAGCAATCCAGAACACCAAGCCCACCAACCACAAGAGAGGAAGGTCAAACTAAAAGAACTAAATACCACCCAAGGGCATGCGCTATGAGCACCTTAATATGCAGCGATAATGCCCTCAAAGGAAGAAAGCACAAGACAACCCGACACAGCCAACTTGCAGAAAAGGACCGGAGTGTCAAGGATGATAACCATAGACACCCCATGAAGGAAAGGGGGAGGCCAGCCGAAAACAGAGAGGCCAGAAACCAATCTAGCAAGACTCAGAAAGCAGGCACACATGTTAGGGGCAAGAGAATCCACCACACTTGGTAAACCTGCCCAGCCCGGACACCAGAAGCCACAAACTAGAGCTATTACTAGAGAAACGAAACCAACAATCTAAGCACAGCCAGCGAGAAAGGGAGGCGAAAAGGAGAAGGGAGGGGTTAGGGTTTAGGGTCCAGGGTGGGAACTGGTAATCCTAAACCCCAAACCCAAACCCGAAAACTGCGGGCATGAAGGGCCAAACCAAAGAACTATACAAAAGGGTGTCCTGTGACGTACGGAACCCGAGAGCGAACTAATGCTAGGCACGAGAGAGAAAGAGAGAGGGTTCGTTACATAAACTCAGCAAATCACTGCCGAGACTGGACAGCAGCACAGCCTGCCGACCATCCAATTTTATAACACGGAAGCACGAGGGTTTTGAAGGCACCCCCACAAACCTGAAAACAAACTAGGTCAAGTCCCCAAAAAGGAAACAAACTAGAGGCGTAAAGGAGAGCGGAAAGGGGAGGGATGCAAAAGTAAGCAATCCAGAACACCAAGCCCACCAACCACAAGAGAGGAAGGTCAAACTAAAAGAACTAAATACCACCCAAGGGCATGCGCTATGAGCACCTTAATATGCAGCGATAATGCCCTCAAAGGAAGAAAGCACAAGACAACCCGACACAGCCAACTTGCAGAAAAGGACCGGAGTGTCAAGGATGATAACCATAGACACCCCATGAAGGAAAGGGGGAGGCCAGCCGAAAACAGAGAGGCCAGAAACCAATCTAGCAAGACTCAGAAAGCAGGCACACATGTTAGGGGCAAGAGAATCCACCACACTTGGTAAACCTGCCCAGCCCGGACACCAGAAGCCACAAACTAGAGCTATTACTAGAGAAACGAAACCAACAATCTAAGCACAGCCAGCGAGAAAGGGAGGCGAAAAGGAGAAGGGAGGGGTTAGGGTTTAGGGTCCAGGGTGGGAACTGGTCATCCTAAACCCCAAACCCAAACCCGAAAACTGCGGGCATGAAGGGCCAAACCAAAGAACTATACAAAAGGGTGTCCTGTGACGTACGGAACCCGAGAGCGAACTAATGCTAGGCACGAGAGAGAAAGAGAGAGGGTTCGTTACATAAACTCAGCAAATCACTGCCGAGACTGGACAGCAGCACAGCCTGCCGACCATCCAATTTTATAACACGGAAGCACGAGGGTTTTGAAGGCACCCCCACAAACCTGAAAACAAACTAGGTCAAGTCCCCAAAAAGGAAACAAACTAGAGGCGTAAAGGAGAGCGGAAAGGGGAGGGATGCAAAAGTAAGCAATCCAGAACACCAAGCCCACCAACCACAAGAGAGGAAGGTCAAACTAAAAGAACTAAATACCACCCAAGGGCATGCGCTATGAGCACCTTAATATGCAGCGATAATGCCCTCAAAGGAAGAAAGCACAAGACAACCCGACACAGCCAACTTGCAGAAAAGGACCGGAGTGTCAAGGATGATAACCATAGACACCCCATGAAGGAAAGGGGGAGGCCAGCCGAAAACAGAGAGGCCAGAAACCAATCTAGCAAGACTCAGAAAGCAGGCACACATGTTAGGGGCAAGAGAATCCACCACACTTGGTAAACCTGCCCAGCCCGGACACCAGAAGCCACAAACTAGAGCTATTACTAGAGAAACGAAACCAACAATCTAAGCACAGCCAGCGAGAAAGGGAGGCGAAAAGGAGAAGGGAGGGGTTAGGGTTTAGGGTCCAGGGTGGGAACTGGTCATCCTAAACCCCAAACCCAAACCCGAAAACTGCGGGCATGAAGGGCCAAACCAAAGAACTATACAAAAGGGTGTCCTGTGACGTACGGAACCCGAGAGCGAACTAATGCTAGGCACGAGAGAGAAAGAGAGAGGGTTCGTTACATAAACTCAGCAAATCACTGCCGAGACTGGACAGCAGCACAGCCTGCCGACCATCCAATTTTATAACACGGAAGCACGAGGGTTTTGAAGGCACCCCCACAAACCTGAAAACAAACTAGGTCAAGTCCCCAAAAAGGAAACAAACTAGAGGCGTAAAGGAGAGCGGAAAGGGGAGGGATGCAAAAGTAAGCAATCCAGAACACCAAGCCCACCAACCACAAGAGAGGAAGGTCAAACTAAAAGAACTAAATACCACCCAAGGGCATGCGCTATGAGCACCTTAATATGCAGCGATAATGCCCTCAAAGGAAGAAAGCACAAGACAACCCGACACAGCCAACTTGCAGAAAAGGACCGGAGTGTCAAGGATGATAACCATAGACACCCCATGAAGGAAAGGGGGAGGCCAGCCGAAAACAGAGAGGCCAGAAACCAATCTAGCAAGACTCAGAAAGCAGGCACACATGTTAGGGGCAAGAGAATCCACCACACTTGGTAAACCTGCCCAGCCCGGACACCAGAAGCCACAAACTAGAGCTATTACTAGAGAAACGAAACCAACAATCTAAGCACAGCCAGCGAGAAAGGGAGGCGAAAAGGAGAAGGGAGGGGTTAGGGTTTAGGGTCCAGGGTGGGAACTGGTCATCCTAAACCCCAAACCCAAACCCGAAAACTGCGGGCATGAAGGGCCAAACCAAAGAACTATACAAAAGGGTGTCCTGTGACGTACGGAACCCGAGAGCGAACTAATGCTAGGCACGAGAGAGAAAGAGAGAGGGTTCGTTACATAAACTCAGCAAATCACTGCCGAGACTGGACAGCAGCACAGCCTGCCGACCATCCAATTTTATAACACGGAAGCACGAGGGTTTTGAAGGCACCCCCACAAACCTGAAAACAAACTAGGTCAAGTCCCCAAAAAGGAAACAAACTAGAGGCGTAAAGGAGAGCGGAAAGGGGAGGGATGCAAAAGTAAGCAATCCAGAACACCAAGCCCACCAACCACAAGAGAGGAAGGTCAAACTAAAAGAACTAAATACCACCCAAGGGCATGCGCTATGAGCACCTTAATATGCAGCGATAATGCCCTCAAAGGAAGAAAGCACAAGACAACCCGACACAGCCAACTTGCAGAAAAGGACCGGAGTGTCAAGGATGATAACCATAGACACCCCATGAAGGAAAGGGGGAGGCCAGCCGAAAACAGAGAGGCCAGAAACCAATCTAGCAAGACTCAGAAAGCAGGCACACATGTTAGGGGCAAGAGAATCCACCACACTTGGTAAACCTGCCCAGCCCGGACACCAGAAGCCACAAACTAGAGCTATTACTAGAGAAACGAAACCAACAATCTAAGCACAGCCAGCGAGAAAGGGAGGCGAAAAGGAGAAGGGAGGGGTTAGGGTTTAGGGTCCAGGGTGGGAACTGGTCATCCTAAACCCCAAACCCAAACCCGAAAACTGCGGGCATGAAGGGCCAAACCAAAGAACTATACAAAAGGGTGTCCTGTGACGTACGGAACCCGAGAGCGAACTAATGCTAGGCACGAGAGAGAAAGAGAGAGGGTTCGTTACATAAACTCAGCAAATCACTGCCGAGACTGGACAGCAGCACAGCCTGCCGACCATCCAATTTTATAACACGGAAGCACGAGGGTTTTGAAGGCACCCCCACAAACCTGAAAACAAACTAGGTCAAGTCCCCAAAAAGGAAACAAACTAGAGGCGTAAAGGAGAGCGGAAAGGGGAGGGATGCAAAAGTAAGCAATCCAGAACACCAAGCCCACCAACCACAAGAGAGGAAGGTCAAACTAAAAGAACTAAATACCACCCAAGGGCATGCGCTATGAGCACCTTAATATGCAGCGATAATGCCCTCAAAGGAAGAAAGCACAAGACAACCCGACACAGCCAACTTGCAGAAAAGGACCGGAGTGTCAAGGATGATAACCATAGACACCCCATGAAGGAAAGGGGGAGGCCAGCCGAAAACAGAGAGGCCAGAAACCAATCTAGCAAGACTCAGAAAGCAGGCACACATGTTAGGGGCAAGAGAATCCACCACACTTGGTAAACCTGCCCAGCCCGGACACCAGAAGCCACAAACTAGAGCTATTACTAGAGAAACGAAACCAACAATCTAAGCACAGCCAGCGAGAAAGGGAGGCGAAAAGGAGAAGGGAGGGGTTAGGGTTTAGGGTCCAGGGTGGGAACTGGTCATCCTAAACCCCAAACCCAAACCCGAAAACTGCGGGCATGAAGGGCCAAACCAAAGAACTATACAAAAGGGTGTCCTGTGACGTACGGAACCCGAGAGCGAACTAATGCTAGGCACGAGAGAGAAAGAGAGAGGGTTCGTTACATAAACTCAGCAAATCACTGCCGAGACTGGACAGCAGCACAGCCTGCCGACCATCCAATTTTATAACACGGAAGCACGAGGGTTTTGAAGGCACCCCCACAAACCTGAAAACAAACTAGGTCAAGTCCCCAAAAAGGAAACAAACTAGAGGCGTAAAGGAGAGCGGAAAGGGGAGGGATGCAAAAGTAAGCAATCCAGAACACCAAGCCCACCAACCACAAGAGAGGAAGGTCAAACTAAAAGAACTAAATACCACCCAAGGGCATGCGCTATGAGCACCTTAATATGCAGCGATAATGCCCTCAAAGGAAGAAAGCACAAGACAACCCGACACAGCCAACTTGCAGAAAAGGACCGGAGTGTCAAGGATGATAACCATAGACACCCCATGAAGGAAAGGGGGAGGCCAGCCGAAAACAGAGAGGCCAGAAACCAATCTAGCAAGACTCAGAAAGCAGGCACACATGTTAGGGGCAAGAGAATCCACCACACTTGGTAAACCTGCCCAGCCCGGACACCAGAAGCCACAAACTAGAGCTATTACTAGAGAAACGAAACCAACAATCTAAGCACAGCCAGCGAGAAAGGGAGGCGAAAAGGAGAAGGGAGGGGTTAGGGTTTAGGGTCCAGGGTGGGAACTGGTCATCCTAAACCCCAAACCCAAACCCGAAAACTGCGGGCATGAAGGGCCAAACCAAAGAACTATACAAAAGGGTGTCCTGTGACGTACGGAACCCGAGAGCGAACTAATGCTAGGCACGAGAGAGAAAGAGAGAGGGTTCGTTACATAAACTCAGCAAATCACTGCCGAGACTGGACAGCAGCACAGCCTGCCGACCATCCAATTTTATAACACGGAAGCACGAGGGTTTTGAAGGCACCCCCACAAACCTGAAAACAAACTAGGTCAAGTCCCCAAAAAGGAAACAAACTAGAGGCGTAAAGGAGAGCGGAAAGGGGAGGGATGCAAAAGTAAGCAATCCAGAACACCAAGCCCACCAACCACAAGAGAGGAAGGTCAAACTAAAAGAACTAAATACCACCCAAGGGCATGCGCTATGAGCACCTTAATATGCAGCGATAATGCCCTCAAAGGAAGAAAGCACAAGACAACCCGACACAGCCAACTTGCAGAAAAGGACCGGAGTGTCAAGGATGATAACCATAGACACCCCATGAAGGAAAGGGGGAGGCCAGCCGAAAACAGAGAGGCCAGAAACCAATCTAGCAAGACTCAGAAAGCAGGCACACATGTTAGGGGCAAGAGAATCCACCACACTTGGTAAACCTGCCCAGCCCGGACACCAGAAGCCACAAACTAGAGCTATTACTAGAGAAACGAAACCAACAATCTAAGCACAGCCAGCGAGAAAGGGAGGCGAAAAGGAGAAGGGAGGGGTTAGGGTTTAGGGTCCAGGGTGGGAACTGGTCATCCTAAACCCCAAACCCAAACCCGAAAACTGCGGGCATGAAGGGCCAAACCAAAGAACTATACAAAAGGGTGTCCTGTGACGTACGGAACCCGAGAGCGAACTAATGCTAGGCACGAGAGAGAAAGAGAGAGGGGTTCGTTACATAACTCTCAGCAAATCACTGCCCGAGACTGGACAGCAGCACAGGCCTGGCGGACCATCCCAAGTTTCTCACACGAAGCCGCGGGTTTTGACGGCCCCACAACACCTGCAACCACTAGGTCCAGTCCCCAAACGGAAACAAATAGAGCGTTAACGGAGTGCGGAAAGGGGAGGA
>JACBWV010000223.1:15055815-15169918 GCA_013435795.1 Chlamydomonas sp. ICE-L
ATGGATGGATGGACGTGGGGAGGATGGATGAGGACTGGATGGATGGATGGATGGGATGGTGAGGATTGGATGGATGGATGATGGATGGATGTGGATGGATGCTGGCTGGGATGAGATGGATGGATGGATGGATGGAGGGTGATGAGGAGGATGGGGAGGAGATGATGGATGGATGGATATATGGATGGATGGATGGATGGACTTGGAGTGGATGGAGGTGATGGATGGGAATGGGTGATGGAGGTGGGGATGGAGGGATGAGGATGGATGGATGGATGGATGGATGGATGGGATGGAATGAGGCATATGGATGGATATGGATGGAGGATGGATGGGGATGGATGGATGGATGGATGGATGGATGGATGGATGCTGGAGGGCATGGATGGATGGGGGGTTATGTGGTAGATGGATGGATGGATGGATTGGATGGATGGATGGATGGATGTGCTGGATGGATGGATGGATGGCGGATGTGGATCGGCATGTGCGATGAAGGAGGGAGGCATAGAAGGATGTGGAGGGAGGATGGACTGGCTGGATGGAAGGGATGGGACGTGATGGATGGATGGGGATGGATGGGCGGAATGGATGGTGATAGCGTGATGGATGGATGGAGATTGGCAGGATGGAGATGGAGGCTGGATGGATGGATGGCGATGGATGGAGGGATGGATGGATGGATGGATGGTATGGATGGATGGCATGGATGGATGGATGGATGGAGAGGATGGAAGGATGGATGCAAGGACTGGATGGATGGGAGGAGATGGATGGATGGATGGATGGATATGGTGGATGGATGGATGGATGGATGGATGGATGGATGGATGGAGGATGGGATGGATGGATGGAGATGGATGGATGGATGGATGGATGGATTGGATGGATGCTGGATGGATAGGATGGATGGATGGAGGCATGGATGGATGGATGGATGGATCGGATGGATGGATGGATGGATGGATGGAATGGATGGATGGATGGACTGGATGGAGGATGGATGGATGGATGGATGGATGGAGGATGGATGGATGATGGATCGGATGGATGGATGGATGGATGGATGGATGGATGGATGGATGGATGTGATGGTTGGATGGATGGATGGATGGATGGTAAGGATGGATGGATGGCAGCGGATGGATGGATGGATGGATGGATGGATGGATGGATGGATGGATGGCAGGGATGGATGGATGGATGGATGGATTGGATGGATGGATGGATGGATGATGGATGGATGGCATGGATGGATGGATGGATGGATGGATGGATGGAGATGGATGGAGATGGATGGATGGATGGATGGATGGATGGGGATGGATGGATGGCTGGATGGATGGAGGATGGTGATGGATGGATGGGATGGATGGAGGATGGATGGATGGATGGTGATGGATGGTGATGGATGGATGGATGGATGGATGGTGGATGGAGGGATGGATGGATGGATGGATGGATGGATGGATGGATGGATGGATGGATGGGAATGGATGGGAGGGATGGATGGTATGATGGATGGATGGTATGATGGATGGATGGATGGATGGATGGAGGATATATGGGATGGATGGATGGATGGATGGATGATGGATGGATGATGGATGGATGGCATGGATGGATGTATGGATGGATGGATGGATGGATGGTGGATGGATGGAGGAGGGGATGGATGGATGGTGGATGGATGGATGGATGGATGGATGGATGGATGGATGGATGGATGGAGGATGGATGGATGGATGGATGGATGGATGGATGGATGGATGGATGGATGGATGTAGGATGGATGGATGGATGGTCATGGAGGGATGGGATGGAGGAGGGTGGATGGATGGACGGGATGGAGGAGGGGAGGATGGAGGGAAGGGATGGCTATGGAGGGAGGTGACAGGGATGGATGGCAGGGAGGGTAGGGATGGAGGATGGAGGGATGGAGGGATGGGATGCGATGGAGGGAGGGAGTGGAGGGAGGATGGAGGAGGGATGGATGGATGGATGGAGGGAGGGTATGGGATGGGGGAGGATGGATGGATGGATGGATTGGATGGATGGATGGAGTGGATGGATGGATAGGATGGATGGATGGATGGATGGATGGATGGATGGATGGATGGAGGGATGATGGCTGGTGAGGGATGGATGGATGGATGGATTGGAGGATGGATGGAGGGATGGAGGATGGATGGATGGATGGAGGATGGATGGAGGATGGATGGATGGATGATGGATGGATGGATGGATGGAGGATGGATGGATGGATGGATGGGGTATGGATGGATGGATCGGATGGATGGATGGATGGAGTGGATGGAGGGAGGATGGAGGGAGGATGAGGATGGATGGATGGATGGAGGATGGTATGATGGACTGGATGGAGGGGATGGATGGATAGGATGGATGGATGGAGGATGGATGGATGGATGGAGGGATGGGATGGATGGATGGGGATGGAGGGATGGATGGATGGATTGGATGGATGGATGGATGGATGGATGGAGGGGATGGATGGATGGATGGATGGAGGATGGAATGGGGATGGATGGATGGATGGATGGATGGAGGGAGGATGGTGGATGGATGGGGATGGAGGATGGATGGATGGATGGATGGATGGATGGATGGATGGATGGATGGATGGATGGAGGATGGATGGATGGGATGGATGGATGGATGGATGGATGGAATGGATGGATGGATGTGATGGCTGGATGGATGGATGGATGGATGGATGGATGGAGGATGGATGGATTGGATGGATGATGGATGGATGGATGGATGGATGGATGGATGGAGAGGATGGGATGGATGGATGGATGGATGGATGGATGGATGGATGGATGGATGGATGGATGGATGGATGGATGGATGGAGGATGGGGATGGAGGAGGATGGATGGATGGATGGTGGATGGAGGAGGGATGGATGGATGGATGGATGGATGGATGGATGGATGGATGGATGGATGGATGGAGGATGGATGGATGGACTGGATGGATGAGGATGGAGGATGGATGGATGGATGGATGGATGGATGGATGGATGGATGGATGGATGGATGATGGATGGATGGATGGATGGATGGATGGATGGATGGATGGATGGATGGATGGATGGATGGAGTGGATGGATGGATGGATGGATGGATGGATGGATGGATGGATGGATGGATGGGAGGATGATGGATGGATGGGATGGATGGATGGATGGATGGGGATGGAGGAGGGATGGATGGATGGATGGATGGATGGATGGATGGATGGAGGATGGATGGATGGATGGAAGGATGGATGGATGGATGGATGGATGGATGGGGGATGATGGAGATGGATGGATGGATGGATGGATGGATGATGGATGGATGGATGGATGGAGGATGGATGGATGGATGGGATGGATGGATGGATGGATGGAATGGATGGATGGGGATGGTGATGGATGGTGATGGAGGGGGATATGGATGGAGGGATGGAGTGGATGGATGGATGGATGGAATGGATGGAGGATTGGATGGATGGATGGATTGGGGGATGGATGGAGGATGGATGGATGGATCACTACCTAGATTTCGAAAATGACAGAGCAGGTGAATGCGTTGCGATAAATCATCTTCCGCATTCGATCTGCGCGTCAAAACCAAGAATGGCGCTCAGACTAATTGTCTATAATCTTATGCTCCTCGACGCCACCATGAATGCGCACAATCAAACAGATTTAAGCAGACGGGCAACGAATACAGCCAGCCAGCGAGCTCTTCACAGCGAAAGGCGAGCTCTACATGCCGAAGAGCATAGGAGCGATGCAAATCAGAGACGGCGTTTGGCAAATGCTGTAGGTCAGCCTGGACGTGCTGGGAATGGAAATGGATACTCGCAACTTTCTCGCAACCCCGGAACTTCAAATCTCTTTCCCCAATCATGCGCAATTCTTTTTCACCAGCGATCTTTGTGCCTAGGCATCCATACCTCCCTCCCCTGTTCCTCACCCAGACTCTCGCATGAAGAGCCAGGGGCATTCGAATTCCTCAAAATACATTCCGAGTTCTCATTGGGCGCCCATTCAAAATACGTTATGAGTTCTCGTCAGGCGCCCATTCGATCCTCAGCGCTCTTCCGCCTGAGAGCGTTGCCCACCATTCACTTCACGCATGCGCACTTTCACCATGCATGTGCATCAATTGTGTCACGGTTGGCAGCCAGTGGATGCGAGCAGCCATTTCCTTCCCATTTCTCACACTTGGACCGCTCCTATCTATGCAATCCTATCTATGCAATCTCTTTTCATTGTTATCGATGATCGTTAAGCACGGCGCTGCGATTTTTGATTCAGCAGGTGTTGATCGGACGGAAGTCGAAGATTTCTACCATATAATCGCGATATGGCCCTTGCACCCCTCATCCAATCTCTTTTCACTGTTTCAAGCATTGATACATCGGTTAGCTTAGCATGTTGCGATAGAAGACTGCCTGGAACTTCCTGGTCAAGCAACAGCTGCAGGTTGACCCACCATGGGTGGGGATGCTTGGGGCGAGGGGAGGGGAAAGAAAGAGAAAGTGTGTACATGGGGTGGGGTGAGGGGCAAGGCGGGATTCAGAAATGTGTGGAGGCTGTGGGTCTGGCTTGGGTTGAGTTGGAATGGTTTGTGTGTCATACATCTGGGTAGGGGGGGTACATACAAGGACGTAACCCGATATGTTACCCAGGTCCTGGGGGCTGGGTGTGGGTGTGGGGGTGGGGGGGGGGGGGGGGGGGGGGGTATATTTTTAGTAAGGAAAGGAAGTGGGCATGTGTTAGATATTTTGCAAAGGGGGACATATCTTGACTGTGTGCATGTGAGTAAGGGGGGGGCGGAGGGTGTACGTTCAAGGGCGATGCACGTTATGTAACCCAGGCCAGAACAGGACCCAGGACCTCGGTGGGTGGTGTGGCGGGTGGCCTCGGCCACACGGGCAATGTACTAGTACATACATACATACATACATACATACATACATACATACATACATACATACATACATACATACATACATACATACATACATACATACATACATACATACAGCTAGATATAGAAGACTGGATATATATGAGTTGGAGATGGAAGAATCATTTGCATATCCTGAGAATTTACCCAAAAGGTAGGCTGTATTGGTTTGGGATGAATACCGTATGCAGAGCTTTTAAAATTTGAACACCATGAATGTCTTGATTTGTTCTGATAGATTCTGCAAAAGATTCCATGAATAATACTAATTTAAAGGAGTGGGGCCCAAGGACAGTCTTGATGGATTCCTGATCAGGTTACTTCCATTGACCAAATTGGTCAGTGCTTTAGCGAACTTGAAAACAAAAAAACTGCGCTTTGTAGTGCAAAAAGCGCACAAATTGCTTGCTGCGCCCACAGGGGGTTGCAAAAAACTGCGCAAAACGCGCAGTGGGGCTCATACAGGCAGCGTGCCAGCGCGCAATAGCGTGCGCTTGGAAGTACCCTGCTCCTGATCAAATGCTAAATTGATTACGTAATTTCCCATTGGTAACAACTTTAGCTGTATTATGGGTATGATTGTATGAAGGGCATTAGAGGCATCGATTATACATGTTGTAAAGTTCATTTTATTCTGAACTTTAGCTATGAAAGATCTTTCAGTAGTACCACAAGCTTTGTTAAAGTCGCAAAGAAAGGCAGCAAAGGCTTCATTGGTGACGTGCTAAAGTTCAATTAGGTGTTTATTAGGAGTTTGAAGGTGAAAATATCAAGAGAAATGTTTCTTCCACAAATGAAACCTGTTTGATAAGGGTGAATGAAATAATTGAGTACACGGGAAGTGCGTAAAGCTTACATTTTGGCAATTCTTTTATAGTTGCTGTTAGCTAGGTGGTTCACTGAAGTAGATGCTTATCTATGCGCCTGGTGGCGAGTCCAAGAATGGACATCCATGGGCGAGAGCTCTCGCGAAAGTGCTGAAGGCCCAACATGCGCGCATGCATGCGACAGCGCAGCCCATGCTTCGCCTCGCAGGTGTGCAGGCCCTAGCTGGACTCTCCTTTGCACGATAGCCGCATTCACCAGCTTCGCCATAGCCCGGTCGGTCGCATGAGAGCGCTAAACCTGATTATATATACGCAATGTCAACTGACGAAGTAATGGTTGAGCCCCAGGTTGAAGAGGCTGCTGCCCCTGCCGCTGTCCCTGCCGCAGAAGAGGCTGCTGCCCCTGCCGCTGCCCCTGCACTAGAAGAGGCTGCTGTCCCTGCCGCTGCCCCTGCCGCAGAAGAGGCTGCTGCCCCTGCCGCTGTCCCTGCCGCTGAAGAGGCTGCTGCCCCTGCCGCTGCCCCTGCAGTAGAAGAGGCTGCTGCGCCTGCAGCTGTAGAGGCTGCTGCCCCTGCTGCCGAAGAGGCTGCTGCCCCTGCTGCCGAAGAGGCTGCTGCTCCTTCCACTGTAGAGGCTGCTGCCCCTGTCGCAGAAGAGGCTGCTGCCCCTGCCGCAGCGGAAGCTGCCGTAAAAACGGAAGCAGCTCCCTCCGATGATGCGGCTCCCTCCGGTGAGCGATGCTTTGATGCTGATCTGTATCATGCCTCTGAATTCGCGATTAACTCGTCGACACATAGGTCTCCACCAGACAGTTCCTCAACCGAATCTGTTGGCCTGCCTTCATGTCAGCAGGGAGCAGCCGGGATTCAGTGAAGCTGGGTTACAAAACCTTCGCGGGCGGCAATGAGGCTGTTGAGTTCTTCCAAAAGTTGATGGTCAGGTCAACCCAAAACCATGATCTTAACGAGGTAAGGAGAACAGGAATGGACTGGGACTACCCTACTCCAGCTCTCACACTGAGTTGGATAGGGATGTGTGTGCGTGGGTTGGTGGGTGGGGGGGGGGGGTATTTGATGCCTGGCACTTGTATCAGTACATGCGAATGAGACCATCCATACCAAGTTGTATTAGTTTCTTGAGATCCTTGTTCTTATGCTTCATGGTGTGGTGAAGAGGTGCTTGTTATTGTGCGAACCGTCCACTGCTGCATGGGTGAAATTGAGCTTCTGAATAGCATGCACGAATAATCGCACGTTCATCTTACATTCATCACATGTTCATCACACAGTCATCACACTAGTAATCACACGTTAATCTTACATTCATCACTTGCGCATCACACATTCATCACACAAATAATC
The DNA here is from genome assembly GCA_013435795.1 of Chlamydomonas sp. ICE-L. Lineage (NCBI taxonomy): Eukaryota > Viridiplantae > Chlorophyta > Chlorophyceae > Chlamydomonadales > Chlamydomonadaceae > Chlamydomonas > Chlamydomonas sp. ICE-L. Next base: position 15,062,991 of record JACBWV010000223.1, read on the forward strand.
ACACTTTCATCTTACATTCATCACACGCCCATGACACGTTCATCACACGTTCATCACACGCCCATCACACGTTCATCACATGAATAAGCACACGTTTATCGTACATTCAGATCTGAAAGGCCAACACGAGCCAGCTCCACCATACATACCGGAAGCGATTCCTTCAAAAGTTGGTTTTGCAGTTGAGGTGTGGGTGTGTCGGTGGGGGGGGGGGGGGGGGGGGGAGGTGCGTGTGGGGGGGCGGGTGGGGGGAATGATGGATATGGGGGGGGGGGGGGGGGGGGGGGGGGGGGGGGGGGGATGAAGGATGTGGGGTGTGGGTGGGTGGTGGGTGAAGGATATGGGGGTTGGGAGGTGTGTGGGGGGGGGAGGTGTTGGGTGGGGGGGGGGGGGGGGAGAGGAGGGGGGGGGGGGGGGGGGGGGGTGATTTGCATAATTCTTCACGAGCTCTCATGGCACAAAGTTAAATAATTGTGCAGTATTGATCAAGATGCGCTATAACACAGATGTATGACTAGGGGGAAGGGTGCAGACAGGATTGCATACGCATAGAGCAAGCGACTGTCGCATGTAAAGCAGTGTCAAGATCCTAAGCATTTTCATTATGCTCTTGCTCATCCGCTTAATATTTAACCCACCTACCTGGCTGCTGGCTGCAGTACGAGTACTAGCACTGTCACACCAGTACCATCACCTCCACCGTCACAGCAGTACAAATATTTAATCCACCAAATTGGCTGCTGGCTGCACTACGAGTATCTCATTCCATCAATCCCACCCTCCCTCCCTCCCTCCCTCCTTCCTACCATCCTACCGTCACACCCATACACTCCCTGACCTCCCACCACCACCACCACACACACACATACACTCCCTGACCTCTCCCTCCCCCGCCCCCCCCCCCCCCCTCCCCAAATCACTGCCTCCCTCCCTCCATGAATCCCTCCCTCCCTCCCACCATCCTCCATCTATCCTTCCCTGCAGTATGAGTACCTCATTCTGTTGGACTTGTTGAAGAAGGGACACCCAGCAGCCGCCGCCAAGGTGAGCTCATGACAGGGCTTTTTGTTTTCAAATCTGAAAGTGGGATTTTTCTAGCTGCGTGGTTTTAGGCTTCCTCCAGGATCACCTTATATAACCTTTTACAACCTTTTATAGCTTTTTAGAGCCAGTCAGGGACAAAAAGAGCCCTGGCTCACGTCCCGACCCTAGCTTCTATTAGTAGCTAGCCCGTTTCAGTGATACGATTGGTCTAGTGGTACACCAAATCGCTTTGACGACGAAGGGTCGGGGGTTCGATTCCCCCTACGGTCACCCTCAGCGTTGCAGGTCATTGTCAACCGCGATGGTAGCTTGTCCAGTCGAGGTGGTAGACCGTTCTCTGCCCGCGTATGACGGGTTCCCTTAACACCACGCCCCACCAGGCGTTATCATTACCTTTATTTTTAGCTATAAGAAGCAGTTTCAAGGCAGCTCCCCTGACTGTCTAGTCAGCCAAACCTGTTGCGACTTAGTGCACCTTGATGCTGACACAACCAGATTTCTTGTTCTGTCGACATCTTGGGGCTTGGCCCAGTTGCTGGATCATGACTCAGTTGTTTTTCCTTGTCTTCTTTGTGCATGATGTTCGAGAGTCCCTCTTGACTCCGAGGGCACATTTGGAGTCCAGTAGGGCACCAGGAAAAAATATAATCATCATCACATTGGACCCATTCTGGTCCAATTGAGCTGAAGTCCAGGGGTGCACTGATGTTGCTTGGTGGGAGGGATCTACTTCGATATGGCTGTTCTACTGGTACAATATGGCTGGTAGCTGAATGCCCTTCTCTTTGTCGCCAGTCGGCCGAATCAAAAAAGCAAAGAAGAGCGATAGTTAGTTTCCGTCCCTTCCATCCGCCTACCAAATTGAAGGTGAAACAAAATTTTGACGAAATCCTCTAACAGGGAGTACCCTGGCAACAGTGGTCCAGTAACCCGAGGGGGTGGTGGTGGGGGGGGGACTCACTAACCCAAGGGGGGGAGGGGGGAAGTTAGCCCGGGGGGGGGGGGGGGTAACTCTAAACCCCTAAACCTCCACCCCGGGCTAACTTCCCCCTAGCATGTGTTTGCCCACTCATCAGTGCCTTCCAGCCGATATGTTGTGGCGAATGCTAATTGAAGCTTTCCTGTCTCTTGGATCTGCTTGGATGTTGAAAATCTCCATCCACACCCCTACCTTGTTTCCTGCGGATCGGATATCATGTTGACACCTCCACCACAATCACACCCACCCACCACCACCAGATCGGAGATCATGTTGGCACCACCACCACAATCACACCCACTCACCACCACCACCACCACCAGATCGGAGATCATCTTGACACCACCACCACCACCACCAGATAGGAGATCATGTTGACACCACCACCACAATCACACCCACCCACCACCACCACCACCACCACCACCAGATCGGAGATCGTGTTGACAACACCACCGCAATCACACCCACCCACCACTACCACCACCAGATCATGTCGACACCACCATCACCACGCCCCTACCTTGTTTCATGCAGATTGGAGTTGGTCTGAAGGGTATCCAGGTGAGCTTAGCACCAATGTTTTTTGTGCGACGCGTCGCAAATTGAGCAACTCGGTGCGACCCCAGTGTGATGCGCTGCCCCCCAAACCCCCCGGGGCTTTGCGCTAAGCTACAATCCTGAAACCAGGCCTGTGCAACTTTTTCTACACAACTACAGAAAGCTAAAAACAACAGTGTTTAGCACTCCCGCGGATATGGTGACCAGAAATCCTTCCAGAGTTGCTGATATGGTCGTAAGAAATCCTTCAAGGGGTTGCCAGACTGAAGGGGACTTGCCAGACTGATGATGAAGCATTGTAGAACTTGAACTTGGTTACATAGCTTCAGCCAGCAATTTGGCTGCTCGCCGTCTTCGGCAGGAAAAAATAATTACCAGGAATATGTAAACGGGAACAAATCATTTTTTCATTTGAAGAATCGTAGAAGCATGGGACAAATCTAAAGCAATATATTATGAGGTGGATGACATGGTATCCTATTTTGGCTATATACTGAGGTGGTTCACGTGGCTAGATGCTGAGATGGATGACATGGGGGTATCCTATTTTGGCTATGTATTGAGGTGGTTCACATGGCTAGATGCTGAGATGGATGACATGGGGGTATCCTATTTTGGCTATGTATTGAGGTGGTTCACATGGCTAGATGCTTATATGGATGACATGTGGGTATCCTATTTTGGCTATGTATTGAGGTGGTTCGCATGGCTAGATGCTGAGATGGATGACATGGGGGTATCCTATTTCGGCTATGTATTGAGGTGGTTCACATGGCTAGATGCTTATATGGATGATATGGGGGTATCCTATTTCGGCTATGTGCTGAGGTGGTTCACATAGCTAGATGCTGAGATGAATGATATGGTAGTATCATGATATATCATGATATATTCTGCTGAGATGATGATATCAGAATCTGTTTTTATTTACTTTTTACGATCAGGATTTTCGCCTCAATGTGGCTCAATGGAGTGCTCTGAGGCGTCCTGTATCTCTCGCCAGCAATTTTGCGCACCGCGGCTTAGAAAAACTACTTTGATTCAGCAGCTGCATCTCTTATCATTTTGGATGTTGGTTGTTTTGACCAACTAGTTTGACTAGTTTGGCACTCAATCGGCCGTGAGTTGAGTAATGGTGTTATGATGACATGGTTGATCATCATTATCTGTTTCTAGAAGTTGTTTTTTGTGCTAAGTTAATCATGCATCATGTTTCAGTCATTTACAAATGGTGCTGGTGTGTCAGTCTGTTGGTGTGCAGGTGTGTTTGGATTCGGGTGTTTCGCCACAATAATCTAAAAGTTGTTTTTGTGCTCAGGTAATCCTGTTTAAATCTCTCCTCCACCACCCCTCTTCAGGTCCGGGATTATAAAGCAAAGGATTATAGCACCAGGGACTCGAACGCCCGTGCCTTCTATGTCATCCGCAAAGACGGGTCATCGGAGGACTTCTCCTACCTGAAGTGCTGCAACACGCTCTTCCCTGCTGAGGTTGGGGCTGTCGGCAACCGTCAGAAGCGGTCTAGGGATGATGACGGAGGCAGGGGGGGCCGCGGACGGGGGGGCAGGGGGGGGTCGCGGACGGGGCCGAGGACGATGGTAACTTAGCACCCAGATGTATGGACCGGCATATCATATGATGTTGACTAAATGTGAGAATGATATCATTTGATATAATACAAAAAGCATAAAATGATATTGTATGTAAATGGTCACTTTAGCCCAGTCATACTGCCGGCATCATATGATGGCATGGTATCATATTGCCGTTCCCTACTCAGATGTGGTGAAATGCTAATTGAAAATGAAATTGTTACATCCGAGTAACGTGCCACTCTCAGGACGTGAAGTTAAGGATACTACTGCGTAAGCCGGAGCTAGCAGTCAGTGAAATGCTAACTAAGCACACAGATCACAGATGTGGTGAAATGCTAACCAGTGCATGTTGTTTGGCCGCATGCATGTGAGTTCCTGTGTTGTCTAGCTTGTATTTCCCGCTACAAGCAGCTCCCTGATCCAGCCACTGGGCTAAGCCCCAAGATTTCAAACATTCTGGACAGGTGATTCTGTCAGCCTCCAGGCGTACTACGTTGCAATCAGATTGGTTGGTAGCAAGCCAGGGGGACTGCCCAGAAGCTGCTGATCGTAGGTGAAAATACAAGCTACGGTGTTGCCACTCACGGCATGTATCTATTGTGGTGCAGACCAGATTGCTAAAGGAAGAAGAGTCGGGGGTTCGACTCCCCCTTAGGTGGCTCTTGACGTTGCAGGTCGTCGTCAACCGCGATGGTAGCTTGTCCAGTTGAGGTAGGAGACCTCTCCCCACCTGCGTACGACAGGCTCCCCGAACACCACGCCCCACCAGGCGTTATCATTACCTATTGTGCTGCGGAAAGGTGAAGCAAACCAATGCTGTGTGTGGTACAGCCGCACATATACGAATGCCCGTGCTGCTACATGCGAACATGCAACATCTGTGTATTGTACTTGGTAGAGCGGTAGCAGGAAATTGGATTTTGTATGTGGTGTACACTTATACTGGAACGTCTAGGGAGCGGCCTAAAAGTTGGAACCTTGGGAGCTGCCTAAGGGAGGAACCTCGTAGACGACTAGAAGCTGCTGCCCGTACTTGAACTTGAACTTAGTTACATAGCTTCAGCCACTAATATTGCTGCTCGCCGTCTCAGTATTTTTCACCCGGAAAAATGTAAAAGAGAACATTGTTTGTTTTCTTCTTTATTTTCTTTTTACATGGTATAAAAGCCCTCGGGCAGCCATTCTGGCTAAAAAAAGCTTACTCACTCGCAAGTCAGTGTAGCCTATGGCTTTTGGTTAACCCTGGATTGTAACATACCGCTCAGAACTTCTTAGCACGTCAAACTCGCTATAATTCCTTCACGTACACATTACCTAGACTCGTAACACGGGGCTCGGGCTCGGGGCGGTTGGGATTAATTAGGGAAACCGTTTGTTTTAATCCTTTTAGAGTCTCGACTCGGCCTGTGGCTAAATGGCACATGCCCACGTCAGTCAGGAACAAAAAGCTGTGCCTATGTTTGTTTTAAGTTGTGAAAGTACTTTCATCCTGGGGAAGTGGGTCTCCCAACACATACCAGCGACATCTAGGATCCAATTCGAATGGCGTATATAAGTATTTGCATGGTGCCTCGCCGCCTGGGCATTGACCCAAGGACGCGTGGGGCATTATCTTTAGAGCCGTTGTCTGTTGACGGACGGGTACCCTACGCCTGCAGACACAGCCAGGCCTCATTGCTACGAGCACCTTGAGCGCATACCTGCGTTGCGCATTCTACTTGTTGCACTGCCTGATCTTGCCTGCAACTTGACACTTAAATGTATGTATGTTACAGTCCAGGGGTAGGCCCAATAGGTTGAATAAACTTGCACATTAAAACGAAGCTGTGCCTATCTAAAGCACTCTTATTAAGCACAATTTGCGTACTGTACTGTGGTACAGAAGTGAGCAAATGTTCGAATACGGTATACTAGGCAGTTGGTTAGGTAGCCCTCCAATGGGAAGTGCCAAAGAGGATAAAATAATACACCGCTGCTATAACCTGGCTATACCGTACACATATTTGACCTTGACATGTCTTTAAACTGTCTACAGCCATGTGCTTACACCCTGTACTCTGGAGTGTGGTGTAGTAGTGTTTATGCTACCCATGTTTTACTCTGCCAGCAGACGGTGAGCAGCCTGAAGACTGTTAGACCATGTAATACAAACAAGTACACATATTCCGGCTCCAATACCTCAACATGAGAATAGGACTGTGCTGTGTTTGATGTATGATTCAGTGAGGCACTGGGGCAACGGTACTGCGGACCACGTATTCAACTCAACACTCAAGCGGGGGGACTTGGATTTGACAGACGGTGCAGCTTTTGAATTCAAATTCAGAAACTACATGAAGTCACCATCATCATGGTCCTGAGAATCATCGTAGATGTAGTCATCCAGACCTGCGGACTTGCCCTTGCCCATGTTCAAGCTCTTCTTGGTCTTCTTCGTCTTCTCAGCCACCTCCGCCATCTCAGCCTTCATCTTGTCTGCAGGGTGGGTATTGCAAAATTAAATAAACAAATAAATAGTACGCCGCATTATGAGGCGTGAGGTCCGGGGGGTGGGGGGCTAGCCTGTTTGTTTGCACTCGGGCCAACCACCAAGCAGAATTAAATTGTCACTGTAGCACGGACTTAGGGCCTCCATATAACTATTGTTTGGGGTTCAGTTCTTTCTAGTTGTTTCTTTTTAGCCCCTCCTGATTTCATGGTTGGGCAAGTCCCTCTAGCCTTTTGGCCACCCCTGGACTGTAATAACATCCAGGGTCAGAGGGTCAAGGTTAGGATACCTAACCTACAAGACTCTCACCTGTTCTGCCCCCGACGGGACTTGAACCCTTCAACTCCCGGAGCACGTATTATTGTCGGAGTAACTAGACTACGAGTGCTCTATATACATCTTGCAAGATGTCTATAGAGCACTCGCAGTCTAGGTACTCTGACAGGGGACACCCAGATGTGGAAGGTGTCAGAACTACTAGGCTACGGGAGCTGTGAGGACATCTTGCAAGATGTCAATAATGCATTGTGTCAGTGTTTCATTTTTCGACGACGCGTCGCCATTCCGTCGCCATTCCGTAGAATGCTACACCCCCCGCCCCCCCCGATATCGGGACGCGCTGCCCTCCGACCCCCCAGGCTCTGCGCTCCGCCATGCGATGGCTACGCAACTATCCTGAAATCAGGGTTGAGTAGCCCAAGTAGCTACTCAACCTGGACTACAGAAATCTGAAAGAAAGAAAAAAACTGCACTGTGTAGTCCAACAGAAGGTTGTGGGAAGTTGCCTATGGTTATCAATGATTACATGAAGAGATTGGTTCAAGTTTATTTCTATTATCATGCTTTGATTTGATTATGTTGCTGCCGAAGATGGCGAGCAGCCTTAAAGGCAGGGGCCATATAACCAAGTTCAAGTTCAAGCAGGGTCTGGTGGGTGGCAGGGTTGTTTAAGTGTGTGCTTGTATATATATGCGTGTGTGTGCTCTTGGGTGGGTGGGGGTGGGGTCAGGTGGGTGGCAGGGTTGTTTAAGTGCGTGCTTGTATATATATGCGTTTGTGTGCTCTTGGGTGGGTGGGGGTGGGGTCAGGTGGGTGGCAGGGTTGTTTAATAGTACATCAACACCTTCGTTTCATGAACCAAATCAAAGTTAGCGCCCCATAATCTATGTCTTATGAGCCCAAATCTACGTTTGCAACATAATGGACTGACCAAAATATATGCTCAACTATGTCAAACAATGTCATTTTGAATACCCTGGTGAGATGACATAATGATGGTTGACCAGACATTCGACACTTCTTTGCCGCTGATGTATCATGAACTTTTTACCGCTGGCCCATACCGCTACCTTGCCCTACCCTCTACCTTGCCCAGCCCTATTTATTGTTGCCTGGAAAGATCCACGCAGGCTTCAAAGGTTGGGTGTGATTCAGGTGTGGGAGTGTGAGAGTGGTCGTGTGGTTGTGGGAGCGTGAGAGTGCGTGCGGTGGTGTGGGGTGTGAGAAGTGGTTGTGTGGTTGTGGAGTGTGAGAGTGGTTGTGTGGTTGTGGGAGTGTGAGAGTGGTTGTGGGTGTGGGGGAGAGGAGAGTGTGGGACGTGGTAGGTGTGGTTGGGGGTAGTGTGGGGGTGATTGTGGGGTGGGTAGTGTGAGAGTGGTCGTGTGGTTGTGGGAGTGTGAGAGTGGTCGTGTGGTTGTGTGGATGTGGGAGTGTGAGAGTGTGAGAGTGGTCGTGTGGTTGTGGGAGTGGTCGTGTGGTTGTGGGAGTGTGAGAGCGTGAGAGTGGTCGTGTGGTTGTGGGAGTGTGAGAGCGTGAGAGTGGTCGTGTGGTTGTGGGAGTGGTCGTGTGGTTGTGGGAGTGGTCGTGTGGTTGTGGGAGTGTGGGAGTGTGAGAGTGGTTGTGTGGTTGTGGGAGTGTGATAGTGGTCGTGTGGTTGTGTGTGACAACTTCAGGTGTGGCTGTGTGGTTGTGCGGTTGTGAGAGTGTGGGCGTACGAGAGAGTGTGAGTGTGAGTGAGTGGGAGTGTGGGACAACGCACTTTGGCGAACAATAGCAATGGTTGTTTCAATCTCCTTGACCTCCCTGCTAGGCAAGCACGCACATACTTGCTTCACGAGCGACTTGATGGTTGTGGGGGTGTGGGGGTGTGAGAGTTAGGGAGTGTATGTGAGAGTGTGGGACAACGCATCTTGGGGAACTTGGGAAATAGCGATGGTTGTTTCAATCTCCTTGACCTCTCCGCTTGGCAAAGACGCACACACGTGCTTCATGAGCAACTTGATGGTTGTGGGGGTGTGGGGGTGTGAGAGTGCGGGAGTGTGGGACAACTCACCTTGGCGAACAATAGCAATGGTTGTCTCAATCTCCTTGACCTCTCCGCTTGGCAAAGACGCACACACGTGCTTCATGAGCGACTTGATGAATGCTTTGTAGTTCTTGCTGTCCTTGTGGCAATGTGCAAATTTCGCTACTATTGTCTGTGCGTATTCTTCGAAGTCCTTCACGCTCTTGGGAAGGAACACGTCCAAGATCACACCGCTTGCGCCAGCAAACAAGTCCTTGGCCGCTTCCAGGTCGGCCTTCTCAATCAACCTGCAACGGTGTACACAATGCTGAGCACATACAGGAGAAGAAGAAAAAAAACCTACCCCATGCCTACCCCCCCTTAGATAGAAATAAGAGGCACCGCTTAAATGCGCCAGCAGACAAGTCCGTCGATCTGAGATCTCTGACCTGCGGCATTGCATTGTTTACAGCTTGCATTTACTATCTCTACGAAGTCAGCTTTCACAAGCAAACGGCAAGGGAGTACATGACGCTTTGCACTGAAGTGACTGATCTATTATCTAGGACCTCTGATCTCTGATCTGCGGCATTGCATCGGTTACAGCTTGCTTTTTACTATCTGTACGAAGTCAGCTTTCACAAGCAAACTGCAAGGGAGTACATGACGCTTCGCACTGAAGTGACTGATCTATTATCTAGGACCTCTGATCTCTGATCTGCGGCATTGCATTGGTTACAGCTTGCTTTTTACTATCTGTACAAAGTCAGCTTTCACGAGCAACCTGCAAGGGAGTACATGATGCTTTGAACATTTGTGACTGATCTATTTATCTAGGATTTAGGATCTCTGATCTACTTCATGCATGTTTTTGTGTTTGTGTGTGTGTGTGTGTGTGTGTGTGTGTGTGTGTGTGTGTGTGTGTGTGTGCATTCGTGTGAGGTGGCTACAACAGGAGTAGGTGGTGAACAAATCAAGCTCATATGCATGCTTGGGATACGTGTGGCTGGTGTGTGTGTGTGGTGGGGCATGTGTGAGGTGGTGAACAAATCAAGCTCATATGCATGCTTGGGATATGTGTGGCTGGTGTGTGTGTGTGGTGGGGCATGTGTGAGGTGGTGAACAAATCAAGCTCATATGCAAGCCTGGGGACCTCTAATCTGTTTCATTTAATTGTTTACAGCTTGCATTTGTTATTATTAAAATGCACATAACTAAAAACTACAGCCACAGCTATACATTTTTTAGTATGATTGGCTGCTGAAGGGATTGAGCTGCTAGACAGACAGAAGGCCCAGAGCTTTTGTGCCTGTGTGTGTGTGCTTTTGTGTGTGTGTTAGTGCTTTTGTGTGTGTGTGTTTCTGGTAGCGATCGCTACCTGTGACCCTGTTTTGGCCAAACCTTACACTACCATGGGACTCAAAACTCGGGCCCGCCCCCCCCCCAGGGCGAACCCGAATTGCTACCAGGAGCCCAACCTTAAAAGCACCCAATCCTTGATCGCTACCAGAGGATCACCTTTCTGAAAGAAACAAGTTCTATGCAGCGTCAATAGCGACGTTAAAAATTGGCGGAGAGGTGTTCGCTACGGAGCGACAGGTGGCAACAGAAGCGGGTTAGTTACGAGACTGTTGGCTGACGTGCCAGGCTTCACCGCAGTCAGACGGATGGGTGGTCGGTCAGTCGAACGAACAAATGGGTAACCCTGGGGGCTCACGCCCCCCAGAAGGGGGGACTTCGCCAAAAACCCTCTGAGAAGGCCCACTTGACTGGTGGCCGAAGCCAGAAGGCCCACTTGACTGGTGACCGAAGCCAGGGTGGACAAGCTCAGGCCTAGGTTGAAAAAGTCCTATGCAGCGTTGCAAGCGACGAGAAAAATTGGCAGAGTGTGTTGGCAACGGAACGACAGGTGGCAACGATGGAGCTGACCGAGGCCACTTAGTAAGGAGTAGGGAACGGCAACTAATATTAGTGTTTGAAAAACTAATATAAACTAATATTATTATAGTGTCACAATAATATTAGTTTTTCAAATAAATTCGAATTTCTGGTGAGACGGCTCGTCCGACTAATATGATATAATCTTATTTATTCACAAATATTATATAATATAGCCGACCCTTAGTTATGAGACAGTTGGCTGTCGCGTCAGGCTTCGTCTCGGTCGCCGGTCGGACGGACAATGGGGCGAATCCCGCCCCCCAGGAGGGGGGCTTCGCCAAAAAGACAACAAATACAGAGATGCTTGCACAAATGGGGTATACATGGGAGCTCCCACCCCCACAGACTGGGGACCCCTCTAAAAACTAGCTTAGGGCTAGGTTGAAAAAGACAACGAATATAGAGATGCTTGCCCAAAGGGGCTTGCATGGGAGCTCCCACCCCCCCAGACTGGGGGGGGGGGTCCCCCCACAACTAGCTCAGGGCTAGGTTGTAAAACAAATGCTTGCACGGAGGGGTACACATGGGAGCTCCCACCTCCCAGACTGGGGACGCCTCCAAAAACTAGCTCAGGGCTAGGTTGGAAAAGACAACAAATACAGAGATGCCTGCCCAAAGGGGCATGCACGGGAGCTCCTACCCCCCAGACTGGGGACCCCTCCAAACAAAATATTGTTGAGAATGTTGATATTACACTCACACAAGCCCCCCCCCCCCCCCCCCCCCCCCCCCCCCAGCCATCCACTCCCTCTCACCTTAAGCCCCATTGCCAACAGGATGATGTCTATCTTAGAGCTTGCCAGACCCAAGGATCAGTAGCTCATTGTTTACTGTTTGAGCTACGCGTAGCAGCTTCTAGGCAGCTCCCTTTCCTCGTCCTTGGGGCAAACCTGGGGCTACCTTATGTTGATATGGCTACCTAGGATCAGTAGCTCATTGTTTATTGTTTGAGGTACGCGTTGCAGCTTCTAGGCAGCTCCCTTTCCCCATACTTGGGGCAAACCTGGGGCTAGCTAATGCGTCGTAAAGCTGACATGACAGGCAATAATGATAACGCCTGGTGGGGCGTGGTATTAAGGGAGCCCCATCTTCAGCGGTAGGGAACGGGCTGCTACTTTACCTGGACAAAGCTACCATGGCAGTTGACAGCAACTGCAAACACTAAATCGCAGCCGTGGGGATTCGAACCCGGCAACTTCTTCCTTCTTTGTACGAGCTCACCCATAGAGCCATTCGTCGGAACCGGCAGATCACATAAAAGGCACTCAAATGCAGCTGAAGGCTTTGGGCTTGCCCCAGTGGCTGGCTGATGGAGCTGGGTGAGAGCTGCTATGCGTAGCCCAACAAAAAATCAGTGCACCCCGGATCAAAAGCTCACCTCTGTAATCACGCCCGCAACCCGTACCCCACACCCCAGTCTCCCCACACCTCACACCCACAAACCGTACCCCCTACACACCCCACACCCACACCCCACACCCACAACAAGGTTTGTTCAAGGTTTGGACAAGAAGGAAGTCACCCCCACCTCTCTCCGTCTCTCTCTCCCCATACAGAGTTGGGGCTATCCCGTTTGGGCCTGCAGTGCTCAAAACAGCCCTCAAAGTTTCACCTCTGTAACCGTGCTCCCTCCCCTACAGGGTCATATTTCAGGGGTTGGACAAGATGGAAGCCATCCCCACCCCTATCTGTCTCCCCCCCCCATATTTAGTCGGGGCTCTCCCATTTGGGCACCCCAGCTGCGGCGTATGGGAGGGTTCCCTAAGCACCACGCCCCTCCAGGCGTTATCTTCTGTTTTCCCATTTGGGCCTGCAGTGCTCAAAACAGCCCTCAAAGTCTCACCTCTGTAACCTTGCTTTCTCTTCTACAGGGTCGTCCAAGGGCTGATCGTCAACGCTGCTCTCCCCCTTTAAGTATTTCTTCTCCTCCTTCTTCTTGGGCTGTGCATGAATACAGTGATGGGCGTCAGGCATGCAGTGATAGGGGTCAACTAGGGGTCAACTAATGGGGTGCACTTCTTCTTGGGCTGTGCATGTATGCAGTGACAGGGGTCATGCATGCAGTGATAGGGGTCAGGCATGCAGTGATAGGGGTCAGGCATGCAGTGGCAGGGGTCAACTAATGGGGTGCACTTCTTCTTGGGCTGTGCATGTATGCAGTGATAGGGGTCTGGCATGCAATGACAGGGGTAAACTAATGGAGTGCACTGAGGTGTTGTGGTCTGATGTATGAGGAGGATTGTTGACAAAAGGCAACAGAACACTGCCATATCAATATATCATCAGCGCTACCGCCCATTAAATAAATAAATGGTCAGCCTAATTACAAGCGTGAGATTGAGGGGGGCAGCTCGTTAGCTTGCACTGGGGCCAACCACATTGCTGAGCTAAATAAATAAATGGTACGCCTTATACGAGGCGTGAGGTTGAGGGGGCCAGCTTGTTAGCTTGCACTGGGGCCGACCACATTGCTGAGCTTAATAAATAAATAGTATGCCTTATTATGAGGCGTGAGGATGAGGGGGCCAGCTCGTTAGCTTGCACAGGGAGTTACCAGTAAGGGCCCTACTGGTATTTCTTCTCCTTCTTTTTCTCTGACTGTTCACGCATGTGATATAACATTTAATTGTATATAATAATATTTGAAGGGCAGAGCCTGTACCCATTTTTGCTACATGGGTAAAACTAGACTTAATAGCGAGAAACAGAATAAACAAATAAATCCTCAAACACAGCCCAGTAAATTTAATGAGGAGTGAACTCATGGGTTGTTGTGGTTTAATTTTTTGTGGAGGATTCCAGACATGAATAGGGACCGGCATATCATATTATGTTGACCAAAGGCGAGTATGATATCATACGATATCACACAAATTGCACCATATGATATTGTTTATAAATGGTAACGTTAGCCTAGACAGACTGCCGGCAGCATATGATACCATGCTGTTCCCTGGACAAAACGCAAATTAACACTGCCTTGTCATCAGGGAACGGCGACTAATATTAGTGTTTGAAAAACTAATACTAACCAACATAGTTGTTGTGTCACAATAACATTAGTTTTTCAAATAAATTCAAAATTCTGGTTAGACGGCTCGTCAATATAATATTATCAAACATCCACTCATATTAAGTAACTTAGCCTTCCCTACTTATCATCCTCCAACTTCCCACTTTATAGCAATTCAGGGGATGAACTGGACAAAACGTTTGCGCGAGAACTCATACTTCGTACTTGAAATCGTGAATTTTGGCCTGGAAATCCGAGAGTTCTCGACAATTTCTTGACAATTCTCGTCGAAGAATGAAACATTTGTCCAGTTCATCCCCTGAATTGCTATAAGTGGATTCACGTTATACTTTTGAGTTTATGGCATGGCATGGCATTGTGTTGCGTAGTGTGGCGCGGTGTGCTGTAGCGCGTGTTGGATTGTGTTGCGATGTGTTGTGATGCTTGGTGCTTCATGTATGTTTTTCTGCATCTTGAAGTATTTCTTTTCCTCCTTCATGTGCATGCATGCAATGGCAGGGGTCAACTAATGGGGTGCACTCTGATGATGTGCTCTCATTTGCTTGGAGGATCGTAGGAACATGGCAACTAAACACTGCCATATCTTCGTATGAGTTGTCAATTCCAGACATAATTTGGAGATAGTTACGTGGCGTGGTGTTGCATGGTTTAGCATGGCATTTTGTGGTGTGGTGTGCCGTAGCGTGTCTCGTGTCCTCTTACGTTGTGTTGTGATGTCTTGTCTGGCGTTGTGTTGTGTCTTGCCGTGCTGTGCCGTGTTGTGTTCTGTAGATTTGTGCTGTCTCATGTCTCATGTGTGTTTGTATACTAGTGAACTATCCTGTTAGACTTCAAGAGTATGTGCTGATGAACTCAGGTAGTCATAAACTCCAGCCGAATAAGGAGTGAAGGATGGGGGGCTGTGCAGGAGCTAGCTTGAAGTTGGTGCTGCTAGTGGGGGGCTGACCAGCATGGAGACCGTCAACCCTGCACGAGTTCAGAACGTCCCTCCTACAGAATACCAACAGTATATTCCATTATTGTCCCTTCAAGAAGTTGTGTCGGGGTCATCCGGACATTTTCACTAGCTACCTGAGGTTCGACCACTTTGTGGACAGGCTCGTCGTTTTCCTCCTCCTCCTCCTCGTCAGCGAATTTGCTCATGTCAGGCTCGTTGGCTCCAGCCCCCTTGGTGCTCGCATTCGCAGCTGCACCGCTCGCGCCACCCGCCTTGGCCGCGAAATTGTCAGCTCCGGCATCCCATTCGTCGTCCTCCCAGTCGTCGCCCATTGTATCGTGCGTGGAAGGGAATGCCCGCGAAAGGAAAAGAGATCTAA
Organism: Chlamydomonas sp. ICE-L; assembly: GCA_013435795.1. NCBI lineage: Eukaryota > Viridiplantae > Chlorophyta > Chlorophyceae > Chlamydomonadales > Chlamydomonadaceae > Chlamydomonas > Chlamydomonas sp. ICE-L. The sequence continues at coordinate 15,078,233 of JACBWV010000223.1, forward strand.
GAGGAGCTTGCTGCGGCATAAAAAAGTGAGGTGGGTTGGGTTGGGTGGGGGCTGGGGGGGCGGGGGGCTCGTACTGCCTGATGCATTTCATCAAGTATGACAATTCATTCATACTTGAGAGCAGATAGGGGCATCGGGTAGAAAACCGTTTTGCGAGTTTTTCCGTAGCTTATAGCGTCATTCATCATGGCAACGTCGGCGGATGCCTCTGATAACCTGCCCAAGCAGGGTGGGAACATCGACTACGAGGAGTTATTCGAGCAAGTGAAGAATAAGCCGTGCACGGTGGATAGCTTTGATCGCTTGTATGACACAGGGGATAAGAAGATGCGCACTCGATCGCACATTATAGACCGAGAATTAGATCGCGTGCTGGAGGCGAAGACTCTGGATGAGATTCACCTGGCGTTAGAAATGGCTGGGAAGAACCTGCAGCAGCTCAACATCTTCAGGCGCATCGATATGATAGTCACGGAAGAACCCAAGGTGGGAGCAGTGGGCGCAGGTATCAAGTACTGGTCGGACCTCAGTATAGGTTGAAGCTGTGAGCTGATGTTGCACCCAATGTGAGTGGATGTAACATAGACTGGTTGATGTATCCGGTTGATTAACTGCCTCAAGGGCCATAACTGGATGTGGTTGGGTCTACGCATAGCCCTCAATAACTGGTCACAACCTGGTGTGGCAGTGGGTTGAACTGGAATCTCCATGGTTGTAGCTCAGTGGGATCAGTTTGAACTGGGGTGGAATGAAGAAGTTTCTGACATGGAACGCATATGTGATGTATTGAACTAGTACCTCTCTTGTCCTAATTTTGCATGGGAACTTCCTTCTGGATAAGCCGGGTGATGTTACTAACTCCTGAAGGACAGAGGAATTTAAATGCTGTCTGTTGCTAACTTCTCGTTGTCGGTTCGTGTAGTGTTCTAAAATTTGGTATCAGGGTGTTTTGTATCCATGTGTGCCCTTGTTTTAGGTGTATGGTGTTAGATTGAATGTGGGCCGCAGCGGTCTCTGAGGTGGTGGGGTGTGGGTGGGGTGGGTGGGGTGAGGGCAAAGGATGCCTGCTTACTGCCTGGTGTGTAGCTGGAAGCTTATATACCAGCACATGGTGGTGGTGAGTGCAGGTTTCTCGTCCAAGTCAAGAGGTTGACAAGGGCATTTGCAGATCTGTGTGGCTTAGTCATCACTGAAGACAATGCATCCCGTTCCGACCCACACACACCACCACTGTCCTCAGGAACATGAGGAAGCATGCACTGGAGACACTGCATCCCGTCCGGACCCACACACACCACCACAGTCCTCAGGAATATGAAGAAGCATGCACTGAAGACACTGCATCTCGTCCCGACCCGCACACACCTCCACTGTCCTCAGGAACATGAGGAAGCATGCACTGGAGACACTGCATCCCGTCCCGACCCACACACACCACCACTGTCCTCAGGAACATGAAGAAGCATGCACTGAAGACACTGCATCTCGTCCCAACCCACACACACCACCACCACTGTCCTCAGGAACATGAGGAAGCATGCACTGAAGACACTGCATCCCGTCCCAATCCACACACACCACCAGTAATGATAACGCCTGGTGGGGCGCAGCATGAAGGGAGCCCCGTCTTGCCTTGGTAGGGGACGGGCTGCTACTTTACCTGTACAAAGCTACCATGGCGGTTGACAGCGACTGCGAACACTAAAGCGCACCCGTAGAGATTCAAACCCGGTCCCTTAGTCGTTCGATGAGCCCTGCCACTGAGCCATTCCACACCACCACTGTCCTCAGGAACATGATGACGCATGCACTGGAGACACTGCATCCCGTCCCGACCCACACACACCACCACTGTCCTCAGGAACATGATGACGCATGCACTGGAGACACTGCATCCCGTCCCGACCCACACACACCACCACTGTCCTCAGGAACATGATGACGCATGCACTGGAGACACTGCATCCCGTCCCGACCCACACACACCACCACTGTCCTCAGGAACATGATGACGCATGCACTGGAGACACTGCATCCCGTCCCGACCCACACACACCACCACTGTCCTCAGAAACATTATGAAGCATGCACTGGAGGCACTGCATCCCGTCCCGACCCACACACACCACCACTGTCCTCAGGAGGTATGTACTGAGGACGCTGCATCCCGTCCCAACCCACACGCACCACCAGTAATGAGAGCGCCTGGTGGGGCGTGGTATAAGGGAGCCTTGTCTTACGGCGGTAGTGAACGGGCTGCTACTTTACCTGGACAAAGCTACCATGGCGGTTGACAGTGACCGCCAACACTTATGCGCACCTGCAGGGATTTGAACCCGGCACCTTTGTCGTTCTAGGAGCTCTGCCACTGAGCCATTCCACACCACCACTGTCCTCAGGAACATGAGGAGGCATGCATTTAAGACACTGCATCCCGTCCCGACCCACACACACCACCACTGTCCTCAGGAACATGAGGAAGCATGCACTGTGGTTCTGGATTTGTATTTGTGTTATTTGATCTACCCCCCCTCCCCACCCCACCCCCATCCCCACATCCCATCCCCCCACCACTGTCCTCAGGAACATGAGGAAGCCTGCACTGTGGTTCTGGATTTGGAGGAGAAGAACTGGTACAAAGTGAACGCAGGCACATACGTTCAGGGAATGAGACATCCTGCGAGATTGGAGTGGGAGTGCACAACGCGAGTGGACACGCGGAGCATGTGACTGTCACTGGGGAGTTCGGGTCTGAAAAGAGCAGCCAGTTTGCAATCAACTATGAGCAGCCCAGGCTCTGGGGGCTGCCTGTAACTGTGAGTTAATTTGTATATGTGATCCCTGCGCGATATTTATTTTATGCAATATTTGCAATATTCACATTTGCCTTGTTTACAATGTTAGTCGAGTGTTGAAAGTTTCTAGGAACTCGCGTTAATTTGTGCGCTTGCATTATCCTACTGCGCAAGCGCATGAGTATTAGCTCACAATTTCAGTAAACCAGCATATGTCCTGATTCGGTGTGAGCCTTAGGCTGTCCACTTGGGTCTGCCACTGAAATGGGGCGCACAACTTTACACATTTGCCTGTTGGTTCATTGGTGTTGCGAACCATGTTATGGTTTATCTGTTTACGTGTGTATTGGATACATCATTAACCTTGAAGCCGTTGTCTCTTGGTGAAACGATATCATATGTCTGCAGACAACACTACCAGGCCTCATTGATACAAGCACCTTGGGCGCATACCTTTTTTGTCCATCCTGCTTTTTGCACTGCCTGATCTTGCTTGCAACTTCTATCTAAGTGCATTGGATACATTACTGTGGTATGTGTGTAACACCACCGGTTCGGGTTGAAAGCGCGCTTGTGCTATAGAGTCGTAGTGGATCATATGTATGTCCACATTCAGTCCACCATGGTCCTGTCCGGTCCGTTCACAAGTAGCTGCGTATTCACGACACTTTTCCCCCCGTGCGACGCGTCCCGAATTGAGCGACTTAGTGCGACCCCAGTGCGACCGGCTGCCCCACGAACCCCCGGAGCGGGAAGCGCGGAGCCGGGGGAGTGGGAGGGCATTTCTGACTAGTTAAGCCGGACTCATGCGGCCCCGTGCAGCAACAGAATGGCGACGTGTTGCACACAAAATAAATAGTAGGTCACAAGCCCGGTCACAAGCCGCTGTTGTGGACAACCTGTGTTTTCAAACCCACATCTTGGAGGTGCAGGTACTTGTAGGGACCGGCTTATCATATGATGTTGACCCAAGGCGTGTATGATATCATATGATATTGTATGTAAATGGTAACTTTAGCCTTGTCGTACTGCCGGCATCATATTATATCTTGTGATATCGTATTACCGTTCCCTAAGTTTTTGCCGTGTGGGAGGAGTAAATGCCAGTGTTGAAGACTAGCAGCGTGAACTTCCCAGCTTATGCTTATGCTCATGCTTATGCTTATGCTTATGCTTATGCTTATACTAATGCTTATGCTTATGCTTATGCTTGTCCATAACCACGTGTGTCGCTTTGATAAGATGTACCATTACACCATCTAGCTGTGTTGGCCTGGGCGGCCTGTTTTTAAAGAGACCTTGCATGAAGGGGGCCTGCTGCGGGCTGTTGATAGAGGGCTGTTCATGTATTTAAGTTGTTACAGTCCAGGGCTGGGCCAAAAAGGCTTTAGGGACTTGCCCAACCGTGACAGGAGGGGCTTAAAACGTCCTAGGCGCAAGCGACACGGAACACGCTTTAGCAGTCACGGACAGAGCAGGAGTTGGTAAGAGACTTGATCTGCAGACTGCGAGAAAGGGCGAGGAGCAGGTCCCTGGCGAGGAGGGAGGCTGGGAGTTTCGTAAGTAGTGGAGTAAGTAGCTACTCGTAGCGGAATAAGCTACCAAGCATAATACGACTTTTGCGAAGGATCTGGCCCCTGCAATGCTGAAAACTCTAGTCATGCGCACTCCAACTATGAGCCCAATGTTTGCGTGAGGAGGTGGTCGGAATCGTTCAAATAGCTCCTGGAGAGACAGACAGACAGAAAGTCTAAGAGACACGGGTGGAACCTGGGGGGTCCAGAGGGGGCTAGAGCGAAAAGGCATTGATGAACTGGCTGTTAATCGAGGGATTTTAGTAGAGCCCCTGCCTGGTCGGCCTGGCCAGGCAGTTCATTGAGACCCGGCATGAAGCCCAACCCGAGGAGACCGGCCGTCCTCCTGGAAGTAAAAAAAATGCAGCAAAAAAAATGCAGCAAAAAATGCAGCAAAAAAATGAGGGTCTTCCAAAATGCTAGCACAATCATCATTAGTTTGTAAGGTTGTCAAGTACGGTATCATAGATATATTGTATGAATGACAAAAAATATCAGGCAATATTGTACAATAAAACAGTAGATTGTACGGTATATCCAGGGTTGTGTAGTAAGGCCAGTACGCACCTAAAATCTGTGTCCGTACTTGTTCCCTTTAAACCCACCACCACCATTCTACAACACCTCCACCCAACTCCACCAACACCCAACACCACCCTTCACCACCAACACCCAACTCCCTACAGTCTCACTGACTCCTATCCCATTGGCTGTGCAGTTGAGGCTCGCATGCAGCGCTTGTTGCACAGCTACCAGAAATCCTCCTCCTACTCAGAGCTGCTGCAAGGTGCCGTTGTTGGTCTGAAGAGGTGAGGTCGCATGAACACAGGCATTGGCATTTGCAGACAGTGGGGCACCCGTTTATTGTAGCCATCACCACCATCATCATCATCATCATCATCATCATCATCATCATCATCGTACTTCCTACACTTACCTCGCACATCGTTTGTCAGCCTCCCCAGCACAAGCACTACCTGCCCCCTACCTCACCCTACCCCATCCCACCCCACACAGCCCACCACCCTCTCACCTGACATAGGTTTGGCAGGGATTCCACGTGACAATTATTCATTTTGCGGTACATTTCGTGTTCCCACACGACACATCCAAAACACCTCTCAATTGTCCTTGGCCCAATCTTGTCCAGGCTCAAAACTTATCTTGCCATCCCCAGCTATCAGATCCTGAAGCTAGGCCTTTCGTCTCCTCCTTCCATATACCAATGCATGTCCCCGCCTCCCAGGGATTTTTTTCTGCTATATATAGCGATCGCTACTTTTGACCCCAAAATTGCAGCTACAGAAATGGCCCTATATGGCCCTAAAAGCTTTAAATGCTATTTAAATCCTGTCCCAGGAGGAGGCCTACAACCTTGAAGCTAGTGAAAAAACTTTATATTTGAAAAACAAATCCCTGCCGCCTTCCCTGCCGTCTCTAAATTGCATGGGGTATATCACTTACCAGCTTCCACTGCCATGCCCCACTTGCATTAGCTAAATCTCCTACCCTCTCCCCTGTCATACCCCACTTGCACAGGCCAAAGTTCTTATCAGCCTCCCTTGCCATTCCCCACTTGCATAAGCCAAATCTCCGCCTCCCCTGCCGTCTCCAACTTGCATGGGGTAAATCACCAACCAGCCTCCATTGCTGTGTCCCACTTGCACTGGCCAAAGTTCTAACCAGCCTCCCCTGCCATGCCATGCCCCACTTGCATTAGTTAAATGTCCTACCCCCTCCCCTGCCATACCCCACTTGCACTGGCCTAAGTTCTAACCAGCCTCCCCTGCCAGGCCCCACTTGCATTAGCTAAATGTCCTACCCCCCTCCCCTGCCATACCCCACTTGCACTGGCCTAAGTTTCTAACCAGCCTCCCCTGCCAGGCCCCACTTGCATTAGCTAAATGTCCTACCCCCTCCCCTGCCATACCCACTTGCACTGGCCTAAGTTCTAACCAGCCTCCCCTGCCAGGCCCCACTTGCATTAGCTAAATGTCCTACCCCCTCCCCTGCCATACCCCACTTGCACTGGCCTAAGTTCTAACCAGCCTCCCCTGCCAGGCCCCACTTGCATTAGCTAAATGTCCTACCACCCCCTCCCCTGCCATGCCCCACTTGCACTGGCCTAAGTTCTAACCAGCCTCCCCTGCCAGGCCCCCAACTTGCATTAGCTCTAAATCGTCCTACCCCCCCCATGCCATTGTTATCCCCACTGCTACTTGGCCTAAGTTCTACACCAGCCCTCCCCCTGTCCATGCCCCCTTTTCCCCCACTTGCATTGTCCAAACTACCAAACCCTCCCCCATATTATTCTACCGTGGGTACAGGCCAAATCCCGTACACCCTTCCCTGACCATTTCTCGTCCCAGTTTTGAATGGCCAAATATCTATTCCCACCCCGCCCCCCTGCCCAGGCCCCACTTTAAATTGCCACACTCTCGTCCTTAAACCCCCCCTCTCACCTGCAATGTGGCCCCGTCCGTAATCTGACATACCTTAATTCCTCCCCTTTGCCCCCCCCTCCCCTCACCACACCCTCTCCTCAAGTGGAATGGTGGAACAAGAGCGTACGGACAAAAAGAAGGAAAAGAAAAATAGCGAGCAAAAAAACAAAACAAAAAACAAAAAAAAAAAACCCATCCGTACCCCTCCGTCCTCCCCCCCCCCCCCCCTCCCCTCCCCCCTCGCACTCGCATGGTCCAAATATCTTACCCCCTCCATCCCCTCCCCCCTCCCACTCCACTTGCATGGTCCAAATATCTTACCCCCTCCCCTCCCCCTCCTACTTGCATGGTCAAAATATCTTACCCCCTCCCCTGCCATCTCCACCATCATTTGCCAGCTTTGACAGACCGCATAGCCTAAAGTATAAGCTACCCTAAACCCCATCTCCATCTTCATTTGCCAGCTCTGACGGAGTGCACAGCCTCCAGTATGAGCTAGGTTGGAGGAGACTGCTGGATTTAGGTCGCACAGCATCACCCTCTGTCTTGGCCCAGACCGGAGATTTCCTCAAGTCAGCAATCAAGTACACCGCCCTGGCGGATCATCGTATTCTGCAAGGCGGGCAGGTAATGATGATAGCTAAATAAATAGTACGCCTTATTACGAGGCGTGAGGTTGATGGGGTCACCCTGTTTGCTTGCACCGGGGCCAACCACCAATAGGGGGGGGGTGGGGGGGGGGGATGGAGAGGCGCAGTCATCCCCCCAGTAATCATGATGATTTCATTTTTCCTGGTTCCCTGCTGGACTCAAAATGTGCCCACGGCCTGGCGAAGTGAAGCGGGAGTCAATGACAGTGCACTTGGTCAGTTTCCTTTAGGCTTCACCGTAAGGTACTGTATCCATTTGTGGGCTGGGAAACGCCGTGCCCTTCTGTACCACTCTGCAGGATGCTGTGTGACGTTGTGTGTTAGACTGTGCTCCATGTATGTTGTTACAGTCCAGGGTAAGGCCAAATGGGCTTAAGGGACTTGCCCAACCTTGTTGGAAGGGCTTACAAATAAAAAGCACTGATGAACTGCACCCCAAACAATCGTTTTATCGGCGGGGGCTCTGAGTTCGTGCTACAGTGATCATTTAATTTTGCAATATAATTAAATTATCATCTCATTTGGGATGATAATTTAATTGTGTGATTCTTATCGCATTTTATGATGTGCATGGTGGTTGGGGGGGGGGGGGGGGGGGGGGGGGAGTGTGCATGGTGGTGGTGGGGTGCGACAGTGCTTTATGTTAGAGGGCATCAGTACTCTAGATGTTAAACCTTTGCATTATAACTGTCGAACCTCTATTAAAACTTATTTTTTCAATTTCAATAAAAAAAAACATTTATATTGCAAAAATGACATCTATAGAACTCCTTTGGCGAATCTTGGTACATTGGTTGAGCATCAGAGCTGTCACACTGCTGCACCATCAGATGCGGTGCTGTGCTATGCTATGCCAGGCCAGGCCTCCTTGAAAATGACAGCTGATCAAGTTACACACCAGTTGCCCTATTTTATTGCGCAAGGACAAGGACCCCACTTATATCTGACTCACTCATCACCTGTTTGCTTTCGCTGCTTCAGCAACAAGGGTGGGCGGCGAGGTCTACAAGCGAGGTCTCTGGCCTGGGCCCTGATGCCTCCTTGAGGTCTGGCAAACAGCAGGTTGACTTTGTGGCGTGTATACCTCTCCTCAAGCATGTTTCGCTGAACCTCGCCCTGACTGCAGGTGAGTTTTTTTCCACTCTAGAAAGTGGGACCCTGTTCACAAAATTCCCCATCGCAGTGTTATGTCCATTCCTACACCTGGGAAAGCTGGCTTGCCCTGACCGCCCACCGCCCCGCCATTAATCCTCTGGTCACACAGTTGGTTGAGGCGTATGGCTCGGTGGGAGAAGGCAACAGTATTTCCTGTTCTGACGACGAGGATGAGCACAGCAAGGGCGAAGCAGCTGAGTCGGAGGATGACCGTCGTGAGGGGGTGTTGGCAGGGACGATTAGTCACCTTGCTGGCGCTGTCCAAAACACTGCTCTCCAGTCGGAGCAGTTGTTCCAACTGGAGACGTGTTGATAAATTAGTACATTGCCCATATGGCCGTTGGCCACACCTCCCTCCTACCCACCTACCTATCTTCCCCCCCACCTACCTACCTTCCCCCTACCTACCTTCCCCCCACCTACCTACCTACCTACCTACCCCCTACCTCCTTCTTTGCCCCTACCTTCCTCCTAGATTAGTTTGGGCATGCTTGGTGTGCAAAGAAAAATATATCATGTATGGCAGTAGGGAAATGCATGATTTTTGATTTCTTATTTCAAACATTTATCTCGCATTCTCAGCAAGCACTCCCCTCTCACTCCTGCAATCTACTAATTTATTTAATATTTCATTAGAATTTAATTCAGTTTTTAAACCAAATAACAGGAAAACAACATTCAAATAATTATATTGCTCTAAATTTCAATTGCCACCGAGCCCTTTCAGGTGTGTCTCTCACTCCGTCTCACTCCCCTCTCACTCCCGTCTCCACCGCACCCTCTCAGGGCCCCCTTACCCCTCTCACTCCTGTCTCCACCGCGCCCTCTCGGGGCCCCCCTTACCCTCCCACTCCTGTCGTCACTGCGCCCTCTCAGGGCCCCCCTTACCCCTGTCACTCCTGTCTTCACCGCGCCCTCTCAGGGCCCCCCTTACCCCTCTCACTCATGTTTCCCCTGCACCCTCTCAGGGTCCCCTTATCCCTTTCACTCCTGTCTCCACCGCACCCTCTCGAGGGCCCCCTTACCCCTCTCACTCCTGTCTCCACCGCGCCCTCTCGGGGCCCCCCTTATCCCTCTCACTCCTGTCTCCACCGCGCCCTCTCGGGGCCCCCCTTATCCCTCTCACTCCTGTCTCCACCGCGCCCTCTCGGGGGCCCCCTTTCCCCTCTCACTCCTGTCTTCACCGCGCCCTCTCAGGGCCCCCCTTACCCCTGCCACTCCTGTCTCCACCGCACCCTCTCAGGGGCCCCCTTACCCCTGTCACTCGTGTCTTCACTGCGCCCTCTCAGGGCCCCCCTTACCCCTCTCACTCCTGTCTTCACCGCGCCCTCTCAGGGGCCCCCCTTACCCCTGTCACTCCTGTCTCCACCGCGCCCTTTCAGGGCCCCCCTTACCCCTCTCACTCCAGTCTTCACCGTGCCCTCTCGGGGGCCCCCTTATCCCTCTCACTCCTGTCTTCACCACCCCCTTTCATGGCCTCCCTTGCCCCTCTCACTCCTGTCACTCCTGTCTCCACCGCGCCCTCTCAGGTGTGCTGTTGCCCTGGGGTGGCGATTGCATGTCCCGGCCGACCTGCATAGCCGACCGTTTCTTCCTGGGGGGGCCCTCCACCCTGCGGGGGTTTAGCTACCGATCAGTTGGTCCCACTGACACTCGCCGTCCCCCATCGGCTTCTCCCAGCTCTGGTCAAAATCCTTCCTCGTCCTCTGGGGAGAGAGTAAAGAGGGATGCCCTCGGAGGAGACTTGTACACCTCAGTATTAGCTGCTGTAAGTCGGTGGATGTATGTTTGATGTGGGTGTGTGGGGGGGGAGGGGGGGCAGTGGTGTGTAATGGCGGTGGTGGGGCATGTGGTTTTGAAAATACTTCCTCCTCCTTTTGGGGGGGAGTGGGGAGGGATGCTCTCGGAGGAGACTTGTACACATCAGTATTTGCTGCTGCAAGTTGGCGGATGGATGTTTGGTGGTGGTGGGGGATGTGTGGTGGTGTAGTGTGCTCTGGCTGTGCTGATGGTTTTGAAAATACTTCTACCTCCTCTGGGGGGGGAGTGGGGAGGGATGCTCTCGGAGGAGACTGGTACACATCAGTATTAGCTGATGTAAGTCGGTGGATGGATGTTTGGTGGGGGGGGGGGATGTGTGGTGGTGCAGGGGAGTGTTGTGGCGGTGGTGATGGTGGCTTTGAAAACACTTCCTCTTCCTCTGGGAGAGAGTGTGCCTTGTCCAGCCTGGCGCCAAGCCTTAAGGCAGCCAGATGGGTCTCCAGGAGGTTCACGTTTAACGCCTCCTTTAAGCTACCCTCCAAGCGGCACCTGCTCCACATTCCAAATACCCAAATGATTTTTTTCTATTTTGAAGAAGAGATTATTTGTATGCCCTACAAGAGATTCAGGTGGGGAATCTTTGTTTTCTGGCTAGCTAGCTGGCTGGTGGTGGTTGGTGCGTTGTTGCTGGCTGACTGGCTGTTAATCGGTTAGTTCTCTCTCTCTCTCTCTCTCTCTCTCTCTCTCTCCCTCCCTCCCCATGCCATGCATTTTCAATTCCAACTGCCCCATGAAGCCCTAAGGGCACTCAATGTCCACGTCCACTGCTTCGTCAATGGTGGATGGTGTTGTGGTGTGATGGTGATGGTGGGGTGTGAGTGTTTCTTCTCCCAACTTATTCAAGCCTCCCTCTGTTCTTTGCTATGCATTTGCAATTCCAACTGCCCAATGAAGCCCTAAGGGCACTCAATATCCACGTCCACTGCTTCGTCAATGGCGGATGGTGTTGTGGTGTGATGGTGATGGTGGGGTGTGTGAGTTTTTTGGCGGAGCCCCCCGTTCTGGAGGGCTGGAGCCCCCAGTGTTACCCATTTGTCCGTCCGACCGACCGATCATCCATCTGACCGTGATGAAGCCCGACACGTCAGCCAACGGCCTCGTAACTAACTCGCTTCCGTTGCCACCTGTCGCTCCCTCGCGATCACTCTCCGCCATTTTTTAGCGTCGCAGGCGGCGCTGCATAGAACTTGTCTTCTCTGAACTCATTAAAGCCTCCCTCTATCCTTTGCCCTGCAGTTGCAATTCCAACTGCCCAATGAAGCACTACGAGCACTCAAAATCCAAGCCCAGGGCTTCATCGCTGGAGGCAATAGCATCCAGTTGTCAGGTACGCTTGCAGGGGGGGTGCGCTGTGCAGCAGTATCGCACGCCACAACTCGGTATTTTGTTCTGTAGGGTTTCTTTTCGCCATAACTCGTTTTTTTCTTTTCACGTCCAACTCGGTATTTTCCTTTTAGGGCTTCATTACGCCCAACTCAATGTTTTGTCATCTAGGGTTTCTGCAAGTCCAACAAGGTATTTTCTTCTTCAGGGGTTTTTCATGTTGTGTTGTTCAGGTGTTACCGCTTGCACGAACCAGCGACCCAGGTGGTTGTGCTTGTGTACCAGCCTGGGTTGCTTAGAAGCTGGTGTGACCTTAAATATATAAATAGTACGTCTTATTGCAGGGCGTGATGTTGAGTGGGCCAGTCCGTTTGCTTGCACAGGGGCCAACCACTCCCAACGCCGTATCTCCTTAACCTGGTCATTTACCTCGACATCCTGTCGACATGCTTGATATATAAATAAATAGTATGCCTTATTGTGAGGCGTGAGGTTGAGGTTGAGGGGGCAGCCTATTTGTTTGCGCTGGAGCCAACCCACTTCGTTTCTTTTGACGACACGTCGCCATTCCGTTGCTTCATGGCAACGCATGGGTCTGGCTTAACTAGTCAGAAATGGCTCCCCGAACCCCCTGGGCTCCGAGCTTTGTGCTCCGCAGGGTTCCAGGGGCAGCGTATCGCATTGGGGTAGCATTGAGTCGCTCAATTTGTAACGCGTAAAAAGCAGGTTGACATATGAGTCCGATAGTGACATGCAAAATATTGACCTCAATTGGGTGGAATTATTTCCTCGATACTAACACCTAAACCTGAAACTGAATCCACTATCTTTTCTCACGACGCATAGGTGTGTTGCTCCCATTTCGGGTGATAATGTTTTCTTCAATATTTACACTTTTACCTGAAACTGAAGTGAGCACCTTTTTCTCGCGACGCTCAGGTGTGTCGCGCTCCTTGAATGACTCAGCAACGCACTTTCGCGACACCTTCCGCTGGTCCACGGGAGTTGGTCTGGTTGTGCCTACTTGGTTTGGACGCTTTGAAGCCAACTACGTGTGGGTGCTGTCTCAACAAGAAACTGACCGAGCCAAGCGCGGCATCCAACTAGGCTTCGCTCCAAGCATTTTGTAGGAAGGTTGTGTTGGTATAGGCGGTGGTGGAGCCCTGGTCTGGTGATGCCCATTTGTTTTGGACGCTGTAAAGCCTTCAAATCCCCAAGCATTTAGTAGGGAGGTTGTCCTGGTGTAGGCTGTGCCCATTTGTTGGTTCCCATTTGTTTTGGACGCTGTCAAGTCTCCAAAGCCAACTCCGTGGGAGTAATGCCTCGGAAGGAGACTGGCTGATGTAAGCACGGCGTCCAACTAGTCTACGCCCCAAGCATGTAGGAAGATTGATTTAGTGTAGGCTGTCCCCATTTATTGGTGCCCATTTGTTTTGAACTCTGTAAAGCCTTCAAAGCCTCACTCTTTACTTTTTCGGCTACCAGCTCCAGCTTCGAGGTAATTTCCTGAGATAGCCACTGGGGCAAACCCAAAGATTTCAGTAGCACTAGAAAGCTGACAGAATCAGCTCCAGGGGCCTAGGTTGCTTGAGGTTTGGATGAAGAGAGAGCCCTGGGAGCTGAAAAGAACCAGTCCTAGGCAGACAATTAGGTTGACTCATTGTAGACGCTAGCGGACCCCATATCTTTGGCATGAACTGGAAGGCCTCCTGGATACCCCGCCTTTTTTTTTAAAGTTGTGGAAGGACTTTCTATTAGCCTAATTGGATTGAATTGGATTATTACATGGTTTTTCAGCCAACTCTGGGCTTCTCACCGCCTTGCATTTCCAAGTCCCCCTGTGCGATCCCCACAGAAATCACAGAGCATACTTTGCGGAGTAGACAGTTTAAAGAATTGACCAGGTCAATGCTTGAACTTGAACTTGGTTCCATAGCTTCAGCAAGCAATTAGGCTGCTCGCCGACTTCGGGAGTAAAAACAGTTACGGTATTACCAGGAAAATGTAAGCGCGAACAAAACTTGAACTTGAACTTGGTTAAACGCGAACAAAACACTTTTTATTTCATTCCAGGACAATGAGCCTAGCCTGCGCTTTGGCTATGGAATTCATTTTGCTGGCATGGGGACATGATAGAATAGTATCCACTCACTGAACTCGGTAGTGGTGGACATAGCAACAGCACCTATGCCCAAAAGTGTAAATTGAATGCTGTCATACGCATGCATCATACATTGTCTAACGACCATGGCAGGGAGCTTGTCTGCCGTGGTCATTAGGGGTACTGGTGTACATTCGTTTGGTCGTGGGTCGGTATCTCCCGCCCACCCATAAGTGCGCCTACTCTTTTGTAGGAGTGACAACATTAGGTATTTAAACTGAATCTTCCGTGCCGCTGGTTTGTGTTGGGAGACCTACCTCTTGGGGCGTTCGAGAATTCAACTCACGGCCTGAAAGTATACCAGGACCCACCCCTTGGCAAAAGCAACATCCTCGCGTCCCAAATGTAAGCCAAACCTACACCCCTACTGGGCACCCCTACACACTGTCAGCACCTGGTGTGTTACACCCGTTGTGTATGACTTGCTGAATACTTTTGTGTGTCCTAAGAACGATCTCCTGATGTACACTGACAGCTACCGTGGTCAGTGTCACTGTATAGCCAAACCATGTTCCTATCCAGGGTTTGTGTCTTTTTGATCCCCGGACGGCCACGGACTTGTATACAAGTCAAAACGAAACACGAGCCCCAGGGCCTACCTCTAGGGGACCCACCAGGGCGCCCTACTAGTTGAAGTCTGTGTTCCCCTCCTCCTGTGAGTTTGACGCACAGTTTTCTTCTTCTTTTCAAATTTCAAATTACAATTTTCCTGTGACCCTGACACACCTCCGAGGTAACCACGAACACTGACTATAACAAGCCGGGTACCGCCACCTGGTGCTACCGGTGTAGTATTGTTTGATTTCTATTGAGATAGCCTTTATATTGGCCCTCTGTCCACCATGATGATGATAATATTGTTAGTCCTTCTAATCCCGCCCCTCAAAATACGGGTAGTACATAATTATCTTGAAAACCGTTGATTTTCAACCATAGACTAGGTTGGGCGGTTGGGGGGATTGGGGGGGTTGGGGTTTGGGGGGGTTGGGGTTTGGGGGGTTCAATCGATAGAGTTGTTACACAGTGAGGACTGAAGAGCAGATAGCTTATCATCGCAACTCGTGCGGCTATATAGAAAAGGAAGTCTTCAGGAAGGTTCCGAAGACACGTGCGGGCAATAGCTAGCCTATGGCCCGGCGGCAGGCAACCCGGGTCCAGGAGCCACAGGACCACGCGTGCGCTATGCCAACTCAGTGTCCGACTCGACGGACAATAACATCCCCCCCAATTCAAGGTATTCTTGGGTACAAGAATCCCTGGAATTAGCTGAGGGGCATAAAGAAAATACAGGAGTATAAAGGCTGACAGGGCTATTAGATATGCTAACGGCTGGCAAGAGGAACTGTAAATAATAAATTATTTGGGACAGTCCAAAGAGGTGTGGCACATTTGAAGGCAGGGATCTTTAGGTCAATATCTGCTAGGGGCCAGGAAGGCTGCAGGGGAAGGCATGAGAGGAACTAGGAGTATAAAGGACTGACTGGCTGTAAGCAACTTCTTTTAGGTATACGTCCCCCGCTGGCTCATGTAATCAATCCAGATGGAGAGATATGCTGAGATACTTCCAAAGTCATCTATAAGGTAGCTTTAACTCAGAGTGGACTATTAATACTATGGAAGGCTATGGACTATGCTTAAGAGTTATGGCAGCTTAGGGGTCAGGCTGAGGCACAGGAGAAGCTGCCAGGTAACTGCCAGTGGGGCTGCCAGGATGTCTGTCAGATAGGACTGATTCCCCCCATAATTTGGGATTACCCTAAATTAGAGAATTGTAGACATGCTGTGGAAGCTAAGAGGGAGATACTAAAGAACAAGAAAAACAGTAGTACATGGTGAAGTACAGTGCATCACATTAATCCTTGAGTGTTCATGGCTAAAACAAGAATGTCAACTATGGTCAAGTTAGGTGCCAGATGCTGGGTAACCATCAAGGTCCAGCTGGGTGTGGAGTTTCTCCAGGAGGGTGGAGAAAGATTTCCTAGACATTTTTGGGGTGTCCAGCATGTTGATGAATGTGAAATCCATAGGGCTCCAGTGCATGCTGAGGTTATTGACACACATTACTCTGCCCCCAGGATACACACAGCTGATGGGGTGCATAAGCATCTTGGGCCAGGAAACCAGTACCCTTGCATGTGCTTGGACCATAGCTGCTTGGAGGCATATGGCCCACTGAATGGTGGGCCTGGCAGCTGTGGAGACAGTAGGGTATATGTGTACCATGTGTTGCAATCTGTTGACATGCTTGAGGAGGGGTCCACAGACTGAGAGGTGACTGTTGTGCATCTGTCTGCTGGGGAACCTGGACATTTCAGCAGCTAGAAGGGCAGGGAACTTGGTAGCTAGCTGGGCAATGAGGATAGGGACAGGCTGTCTAGGTCTGATGCTGAAGGCTCTAAGGGAGGAAGGGGATTGTTGAGGGTGTTCAGCAGGGTTCCAAACTTGGTCCTGGAGAGGCCAGAGTTGTTCAGGAAATGGACTGGGTGGGTGTTCATGTTGACATGGGCTAGGGGCTGATCAGGAGAGAGAGAGGTAGCTGAGGGAATCCATTGGTCAAATCTAAGGGCTTGGGATAGCTCTTGTTGGGTGCAGGACCCCTGTCCATCAATGGGATAGGGACTTTCATAGCTGGTTCTGGCTTGGTCCAGCAGGAGGTCCATCTCTCTTCTGGCTTGTGCTTCTGTCAGGTTACACAGCTCATCATGGGGAACAGTGGGCATCTGCTGGCTAGGGGCTGTGGAGTAATCAGTATCTGGGATGAAGTCATGGGATGATGTGGTATACAAGTCATCTTCCAGCAGGTCATGTTGGTGTGGTGAGAATTCCCCCCCATTGTCTGACTGGATCATGGAGGGCATGATGGGTTGAACAAGGTCAGGCATGTCATCCTCACCATGTGCAGGAACCAGGTCTGGTAGGCTGCTGGAGCTGCTGGCAGTGTCATGGGGAATGGTGCAACTGGCAGCATCATCATCATTGTAGCAGATGTTCTTGGGGTCTTGCTGGGTGACCATCATGATGACAGAAGGGAGGGTATTACAGGGGTATGGGGAAGAGGGAGGGATCTTAGAGGTGCTAGTGATGTAGAGTCCATTTTGTTTAGGGCATAAGAGAATAGTCTTGGAGCCCTTGGCAGTGGGGAGGGAGAGTGTAGCAGCAACACTAGATGCATGGAGTTGGAGGTTGGGGCAGAGTTTGTGTGCTGCATGCACACTGAGTATGTTGACCACAGTCAAGGGTGGAGCAAGGAGCACATCGTTGAGTGTGATCATGGATCCAAGGTGACCCCTGATGTTTGCTTTTCCTTTCTGGAGACAGAGCAGTGGTGATGCTCCAAGGTCTGCCAGGTGGAGACTAATAGGCTGGGGGAGATCCTGAATGTCATGCAAGATGGACGGGTTACTGGTGCAGTGGGAGTGGGCTGCACAGTCTAAAATCCACTCTGTCAGGAGGGCTGTCTGGAACTGGGCATAAGCACCCTTATCATCATCATCATCAGAGGTGCCATCACTGGAAACTAGGGCTGGCATAGACTCATCTCTCCTACTATGGCAAGCATCAGGATCAGGTGTGGGTCCAGGGAAAGCAGTATCATCCATGGGAGCATGTGGGTCAGACAGGGGTTTGGTCTTCACACCGGGTTAATAAACCGGCCTGTGGGTAATCCGGGTGTGAAGCGTGTTGGGCTTCAGTCCTTGGTGTGCGGTTCGGAGGTAGAGGTGATGGAGTGTTGACAACAAAGGGGGAACCAAATGGGTCTTGTTGGTCTGTAATGGTGGAGATAGTAGCAGGAAGTGTGTGTGTGTGTGGGGGGGGGGGGGGGGGGGGGTCTTCGAGGGTGTGCAGGGTTGATACTCCGTGGCACAAACAATCCTTGTGGGATTGCGCAACGCTGTGTGTGATCTGATGAGTTTGCAACTCACGTCGAAGATCTACTCAGACTCCTGGACTGCGTCTACGTTTCGTCTGTGACGGATGGTGGAGACAACGGGAGAGTTGTGTGGGCAGTAGGCGAGGCAGTGCAGGTTAGATTTCTCACGTGAATACGTAGACAATCCAGGGCCCAAAGCAGTACTCAAGCCGCCGAGCTAGTCTGAGGGAAAACTGTCACCTGGTGCAGGGCTGAAGATCCACTTGGCACGGGCGCAGGGGCGCTGTCTGCGGGTAGCGGTCGGGCCGATAACCTTTCAATCGATAGAGTTGTTACACAGTGAGGACTGAAGAGCAGATAGCTTATCATCGCAACTCGTGCGGCTATATAGAAAAGGAAGTCTTCAGGAAGGTTCCGAAGACACGTGCGGGCCATAGCTAGCCTATGGCCCGGCGGCAGGCAACCCGGGTTCTGGAGCCACAGGACCACGCGTGCGCTATGCCAACTCAGTGTCCGACTCGACGGACAATAACAGGGGGGGGGGGGGGGGGGGGGGGGGCTGGGAGCCCAAAGCCAGCTGCATGTAATTCAATTATTAAAGGGGTTATACTTCAGCGTTCATGATTTGTGCAATCTATGTATATACTCGAAGCGTCTACCCCAGAATCTGTAACAAGCGCATCACATGATCAAATACATGTTATAAAATAACAGCTAGACTGAAAAAACTCACCACCGTGCACCTGAACTTCTGAAGCCAGGTACGAATAATGAATCATCCACCTGGATCTGACCTGGATCGCGTCTAACTGATTCCCTGAAGTACCGTAGTAATAGTAGGTTGGACCGCGGGAGCCGTGTGACTGAGCTCTACATGCTGACCTGGCAGCTAGGAGCGAATATCGCTTGCTCGCTCGCGAGCGCCGTCCCTTATCCACGCCCTCCTCGCGTATATTACTCCAGCCCCGCATTGTCGAGCATCTATTAATAGGCTTCGACGACACAAACAAGTCCTAGGAGCGTCGCAAGCGACGCAGAAAATTGGCGGAGAGTGGGTTCGAAATTAGGGAGGTTCGGCCTGTCCGAGGTTAGGAGGGTGGAGAGTGTGTTTACGAGGCCCTGGTGAGGGTTGGAACCGCAACAAATTTCAACGAACGCAAGATAGGGAACGCGCTGGGCACCCTGACGCACGTGTTATTGGCAGGTTATTAGCAATCGCCCTGACAATCGCTTTATAATTTGTGATCTGGGGCGGATTTGGACCATCATAAGAATGACGTGTGAAGTACCGGCAGTACAGGAGTCTCAGTCTGTGGCAACATGACCGTTGGCCACGCCTAACGGTGGTCTTCAACTTTCAACTTTGGCGAAGTTACTTTTCATTTCTTCAACAATTGGAAGTTAAGAGGGCCTTGAGCCATATCCATCCTCGTCATAGGCTTGTCTCACCCTGCGCTGGAAGTTGGAGACCTTCACGCAGTTGGTTATTTTGCTGAAAACCCTGCTCCATTTGCGCCGCATTTGCCGCTGGTTAAGCAATGACAATGTTGACGCAACCAGAGCAGCCCGTGGACTCAGTGGCCGTCATTTCTCCTTGCAGCCCGCAGTCTCCTGCATTTTTGACGCAGGCGAGGCGCCCCACTCCGAGTAAAAAGCGGAAATTGTCCGAAGGTAGGGTTAGGATTTCGGCGTAGGCGGAATTATTTGCTCAGATTTTGGTTAGGGGTCCGCTAATTCGACCTGGTTGTCTCACCTTTCAGACCCTGGTGGAAACTTGGCGAAGGAGGCTGCGCTATCGAGATTTGCCGGGCACGCGGTTGAAGCTGTCAAAGTCCAGGGAAATGTAACTCCCGAAATGCCCGTCGCAGCGGAGCCCTCCACTCCACTGGAAGACGCCTCGGAGTCAAGCTTGGAAGCTGAAGATTGCAGCTCGGAAGATAGCGAGGTGGGCTGCAGCTTGAATCTCGCTTGCCTCTGTTATTGCCCCGGTTGTGTGATGTCACTCCTCTGTGCTGCTTCCAATTGTAACCTGAAATCCCTGTTCTGTTTTTCCAGGCACCTAGCACTTGTGAAGAGAGGAAGCAAGAAGGCAGCAGTGGTTCAGTATTCTCTCCTGCGTACAAGGCATCATCTTGGGGCCAACAGCATGTCTGCTCCAAGGAAACAGCGGGAGCAAATGATGACATGGGCGTGGATGAAAATAAGCAGCCTGCCCAGTCTCACCCTCAGCCTCACCACCACCATCACCCTTCTCAACCTGAAGTGCCAGAGGCTGCCGAGAGTGATTATGACGAAGATGAGGATGATGCAGACTGCCTGGATTTCGACCCCCTGGCCTTCATCAAGTCCCTTCCTTCCCTAGAGCTGTGTGTGCCAAAATTCAGGAATATGTTGCTCCCCAAGCAGACCCGACAGTGCAAGCGGAAAACACTGGTGTTGGATCTGGACGAAACGTTGGTGCACTCATCGTTGGAGATGGTGATCGCACCAGACTTCTCCTTCCCTGTCCACTTCAACAACCAAGAGCACACCATTCACGTGAGGCAGCGGCCCTTCTTGCATGAGTTCATGAGCCGCGTTAGTGAGCTATTTGAGATCGTTGTGTTCACAGCCTCTCAGAAGATTTATGCAGAGAAGCTTCTCAACATCATAGACCCCAAGCACAAGTACATCAAGCATCGGATCTATAGGGACTCCTGTGTGATCGTGGATGGGAACTACCTGAAAGACCTGAGTGTCTTGGGACGCGACCTCGCCAATACGCTTATAGTTGACAACTCCCCCCAGGCGTTTGGATTCCAGATAGACAACGGTGTGCCCATTGAGAGTTGGTACGAAGACCCTACTGATCGGGAGCTGTCCAAGCTGTTGCCCTTCTTGGAGGGCCTGGTGGAGGTGGATGATGTCCGGCCCCTCATAGCAAAGAAGTTCCGGCTGAGGGAGCTGATTGACGGCTCTATCTAAATACTGTAGAACCGCACCTGCCTTACAGGTTCATGTACAGACTAGTACAGATTTGATTTTGGAATGGATCCCGAGACGCTGTGTTCACTGTCTGGGGCAACTCTGATTTGAGTGATGTTTATATGAGAGGCAGCTTCCCATAAATGGGTACCTTTGACCAGAATACTATCCAACAGGCGTGGCTTGATTGTTGAAAGTCCAAGCCTGTACAAATCAACAGTCATCTGACTGGGAGATTCAGCGCCGTTCTGCCGTGGTGGCAATTGTCGCAAATACCTCGTAACTGCATCATTTAACCAGAATTGCGTTTTAGCAGAACTGTGCATGAGGCGACTGTTAACATTCTATCTTAGCCTCCATCCTAGGGGTATTTCATCAGTCAGTTGTGTTGCGACGAGAATGTGTCGGTTCTCGTGTGTGTGAAAGCCTCTACCTTGGCTGGGATCCAGGGACTAAAGGGAGCAGTTGTCCACAGTTGTTTATTAAAAAATCTCCACATTGTCTGCTCATATGTTGTTGTCCTGACGAGTGTGAGTTCCAGACGGTGGGCTGTGAGCCATATTTTTGGCGGAGCCCCTCCTTCTGGTCAGCGGGAACCGTCAGGGTCACCCCGTTGTCCGTTTGTCTGTGCGACCAGCGTGCGACCGAGACGAAGCCTGACATGTCAGCCAACTGTCTCCTAACTAACTGGCTTTTGTCCGCTCCAATCCATCGCCACCTGTCGTTCCGATAGCCAACACTCTCCGCCAATTTCCCGCGTCGCTTGCGACGCTGCCTAGGACTCGTTCTTTTCAGCTACGAGCAGCAGCTTCTGGGGAGGTCCCTGGGCTCTCTCTTCATCCAAACCTTAAGCAACCTAGGCACCTGGAAGCTGATATTGTCAGCTTTCCAGTGCTCCTGGAATCTTCGGGTTTAGCCCAGTGCTAGTCTCTGGGAGCTGCCTAGAAGCTGGTGCTGGCAGCCGAAAAGAAAAACAGTGCTGTGAGCTCAGCCTTCGAGCCTTCACATGCCTGGAGGCACTGACAGTTTCTTTTCGGGGCTACGCGTAGCAGCTTCCACCCAGCTCCACTAGCCTGTGACTGAGTCGAGCACAATGATTATAGCTGCATTGGAATGCCTGTCATGCCAGCTTTCAGACGCACTAGCTAGCTTCAGGTTTCGCCCGAGAGTGGTCGAAAGGAGCTGCCCAGAAGCTGCTATGCGTAGCCCTAAATGGAATAATGGAGGCACTCTGGCCTTCTTGTTGCCTCATGGCTTTAACTGACCGTTTACAGCTTCATTTGCTGGTTAATGTCTTAACTCGCATCTCAGATTTGTACGACATGACCATAGTTGGCCTGCAGGCATGCATGCAATTGATAAGGGTATTATCTCCCAAGCAATGCTGCAAAAGCATCGCATGTCAATCAGACTCGCTCAGGAGTCGTCTGGATCATTCTGACTTTTCTTGACAACGAAGGTTATTAATGATGGCCTAAGCATGCTGCCAGGTCGCATCCACAGGCCAAGCTCCAGGTTCTAGGCTTTATACTTGTCTTCCATTCTTATCCCAACACACTATTTTGTGCAGGGGAGAGGCTTTACCATTATCGTATTTAATCAAAATTACCAACATTACCATATTTTATGCAGGGGTCCATAAACCTTATCCATATTTCATGTCCATGTGTCATGAGTTCATGATGATCTTAACTTCAGTGCTGAAACTTGACACGCAGTTGCAATACTTACATTAACCTTACTTTAATGCATTGTATAATAATGCCATTGAAAGGCCACCAGATAGGTCCATGACGCTCCCTTGCCATTTATAATTTTGATTGGGAGTTGCGGATTGGGGAGAGATGTTCCCTCGTTCATTTATTTCTTCTTAGCTTGTGTCAGCTAAACATTCAGATCCAATAAGTTCACTAATGCAGGGTTTTTCTTTTAATAGCAGCTTCTAGGTAGCTCCCTGAGCCAACCACCTGGCTACACAGAAGTATTCCAGCAGTCCTGGAAAGCTGGTTATGTCAGCTTTAAGGTGTTCAAGTGAAGGTTGCACCAAGTTTGGCTATCCAGCCTGTCTGGGGAGCTGCCTAGAAGCTGCTGCTCGTAGCTGAAAAGAAAAATACTGATTGAATGGTTGAGTCTGTTCTCCTGACATCTTGCGTGTATTTACTTACGTGTGTGCATCCGGTCATTGATTCCTTACCATTTTGCTGAGCCCTGTCCTTAGCTTTTACCCCTGAGTCACTGCTTCTTTTGGGGCTACGCGTAGCAGCTTCCACCCAGCTCCATTAACCAGCCACTGGGGCAAGTCCAAAGCTTTCAGCTGCATTATAGTGCCTATCATGTCAGCTATACGATGCAGTAG
Source organism: Chlamydomonas sp. ICE-L (assembly GCA_013435795.1). NCBI lineage: Eukaryota > Viridiplantae > Chlorophyta > Chlorophyceae > Chlamydomonadales > Chlamydomonadaceae > Chlamydomonas > Chlamydomonas sp. ICE-L. The sequence continues at coordinate 15,101,347 of JACBWV010000223.1, forward strand.
CTAGCCCCAGGTTTGCCTCAAGGACGGGGAAAGGGAGCTGCATAGAAGCTGCTACGTGTAGCTAAAAAATAAACAATGCCCAGAGTCCCGAGGGCTGAGGTGGGATTCAGAATCTGTGTTAAAATGTACAAATGATTCACGTGTTGTCAAACACAAGTTGTAAACAGGAAATCCGACGCAGCCCTGGTACTTGGATTGGATCGTTATTTGTTTTTTAGCCTACTTGAACTTGAACTTGGGTATGTGCCTCCAGCCTTCAAGGCTCCTGCTCGCCGTCTTTGTCAGTAACATTCAAACTTCAAACTTTATTATCAAAACATATTTAATCCAATCTCTTCATACAAACATTGATAACAGAGGTTACTTCTCACGCCGTCCACATTTGGATTGCACATCAGCCAACTCTGGTCTGTTCACTGTCTTCCAATTCCAAGCAGGGCTTTTTCTACGTTTCGATTCAATTTAGCGGAAAGTTCGATAATCATACTTTCTGGCATTCAAAAACATCTCATTCAACGCATCCTGCATGGCTCTCACACTACTCGTAAAGTCCGTTCCCACACAGGTATCCTTGGAAATGACAGGGCAGACATTCTGGCACGTAAGGCAGCTGAGCACCCTGCCTCCACTATTTTTACTGACAACACTGGGGAAATCCCCCGCCACAATGTCTACTGGCCCACAGTTCAACCTCCTCGCACACCCATGGGAGATTTTCCCCCACGCATCTTAGCACCTAACCTCACACAAGGTATCACCTCTAACCTGCCCACTAGCTGCCACCTTGGCCAACGCCCTCTTAAAGAGATTTATGCAACCACCTGGGCTGATAACACCCCCCACCAACTTCCTCATGCAAGTAACAAATTTTGGACCTCAACCCTTATCCAACATAAAACTAAATTCCACATCCTTAAAGCCCGCTGGGGCAGACTGTGGAACCGTAAACTTGCATTCCGCTGGAAACTCCCCTATATTACCAGCACTCACCCACCCACGAACTCCCTATGCCCCATCTGCCACACTTGTGAGGACGGAGCGGGCCACATCCTGGCGGGCTGCACACACCGGACTGTCAAGGGGCTCTATATCAAGAGACATGACGCCGCAGTGCGACTCATCCACAAGGCCATTTGCACCGGAGCCCTGGGATCCCGCAGAATGATCATGGACGCTGGCAAGGAAGAGGACCTCCCCAGGGGGGTCCTGGGCAAACGTCTCCCTGACTGGCTACGCCCCTCCACTATTACTGTAGAGGACTGGAAGAGAATGAGACCTGACCTTGCCGTCTTACCTGACATAGACCCTCCTACCTGTATGGCTGATAAAGAACTCTGGGTTCTTGAGCTTGGATACTGCTCTGATACCAACCACGCTACTAAGTTTATCACAAAACACGCCCAGCATGTTGAATTAGTAAATGGCCTTAGATCGGCTGGATACCTCGTTCACTACGAAGTTATCACCGTTGGAACAACTGGTACTATTCCAACCTCTTTTTTGTCCTCTATGACCACACTTGGACTTAAGAGACCGTGTGCCCTTAAACTGGCGGACAAAGTCCACTCCCACACCATCACTAGCTTTCAAAGTATTTTACAGTGCAGACGTTTTATGGAGACCCAACAGGGCTCAATACCAGGGGATGAGCAATTTCCATGGTTCTCCTGACAAGGAGACTCTTTTATGGTGACTACTGCTAGCTCTGGCTTACGCAGTGGTGTCCTTAATCTCACGTCCTGAGGGTGGCGCATTACTCGGATGTAACAATTTCAATTTCAGTTTCAATACTTCCTGGCTGGTGCGATTTCAGGTCGTTTTTTGCCCTATCAAACCGCACCACAGACCGTTAGTTTGACGCTTGTGGCCATGGTGGAATCGCACTAAGCATCTCTAGTTTCGCACCAGCTACCCCCTGTCACCTCACCACACAGTGAGAAAAGAACCAGTTGGGACAGCGTGGAAAGGTTTCAGGGCTTATGCATGCTTATGGAATTTTTTTGTACTGGCAGGCCAGGCTTGACCTGGGTAATTTTCCTCATTTCCCTTGGTTCCGTTAGTTGGATTCCTTACTGGCTATTTAGCCTCTTCCCAACCTGTAGTAGTTCCTTACAGCTCTCTCATAGGGTGACAGCCATTTACCCTTCCTTGTACTAGGACTAGACGTCCTGGTTCCCTAGTCTTTCTCTTCAGTCATACCTTGCGTCTGCCTGTTTTTTTATGGCGGTCTTTGACTCTCCTTCTGTACTACTTTAACTTACAGTGGTACTGCCGGGCGGTCCTCGGCTATCCTGGTCTCCCAGGCAGATTTCCCGCTGTACTGCCAAGCACTTTTTCTTTGTCGTCTTTCTTCAATCTTCATAGTCATCCAGTTCCCTCTTTGTATTTTTTTGTTTTGAAATTTTTAACATCCCAGAATTGTCACAATGACCTCTAAGGACGTGCCCAGTGGGATTATATAAGAGAACCGGATCGTAAGTATGCTCTGCTCGACCCTCTTTGTAACTTACTCGGCTTGACCTGGGTAATGTTTCCAGAGGTAGAACCGAGTAAATATTCGAATCATGCTGCAGTAACTACCGGTATTCAAACTACCGGTTTTCAAAGGCTATTTATAGTTAGAGGCTGAAATAGGACCAATAATAGAACCATTAATTATACCGAAATGAGGCGAACTTAGGCAGTCTACTAATCTAGCACTCCAGAGTCTGGTAGTACAAAAAAACGATTCCTTCGAAAAAGCCCTGACTCCAGGTTTCCTGTGCGATACCCAAGGAAACCAGCTTACATTACATTACATTACATTACATGTTAAAGTCTACTTGACACCGCGAGGGTGTATGAGACTCTGTGCTTTAAACAAAAAGAAAAGGCACCCACAAAGCAAAAAAACCCATTACATCAGGGGTGTGTCGAGGACAAACAAACCAAACTCCCAACCACCGTTTTGGTGGCGTAGGTATTAAACCCCCTAGAGCAGGACCCAGATCTCAACCACTTACAGTGGCGGAGGTAAGAAGCTAACAAATGAGAAGTCACAAGAAGAAAAAAAGGGATAATAAATTACGGTGCCACTAAGCAGTCCAGGGCTTCCTGTCTTGATCTTCTACAAGTAGAAAGATAGTCGGCTAGGTTGCTCCAAAAAGACTTAGTGCCATTTCCATTCATAAAGGTTCTGAATGTGGAATCGCAGAATTCCACATTCCATACGGTTAAGTCGGTATCCTCATGGACATGCCTATAAATATCTGTAAACAGCTTCTGGTAGCGAAGGCGAATATCATTATAAAAAGGGAACTCAAACATATGCATTTCATCCTCAGGTTTTTGGAACCCACAGATTTGACAGTGTCTCATTGAGCGAGGGATGTGTGCTCTATCCACCACCCTCATTCTTTCTGTGTTCAGCCAATGGGAACCCATTCTAAACTGTGCTATAGAACGAATCTGATCCTGCTTATGTAAGGCGGATGTAAAGGGAATCAAGCCATTCTCATCATTGCTGTTGGCTGCGAACCATTTTTGGTATCGGAGGCGTTTAAAGCCAACCCTTCTCTCATCAGGGATGTCTCTAACTGCATTGGTGTCACTTGGGTACTTAAACCTCCATGACTCAAAAACTTCAGACATAATACCTTCGACATCGACAGCCTCCAAAATGTTGATGTTTTTACTGGATCCTAGCTTGTGGAGAGCACAACGCAAGTCATGAACCCAGCCAGTGTTGGAGTCAAACGATTCCTCAAGAGCCATTCTAATGAGATCCTCAGGTTCTTTATGTATGGTCTTGTTCCAGAAGCGCAAAGCTTGTTTAAGCCAAGCAAAACACAACGGGGTTCTACCCAGCTCTTCCATGATAATATTAGATGTAGTAGATTGGCAAACACCCAACATTTGTTTAAGTACACCTCTATGCCATTTCTCACAAGCATGGTCATTTGAGATAAGTGTGTTGTTCAGAATAGAAGGGGCCCACACCTCACAGCCAAAATTCAGGATAGGTTGTACAAGAGAATCAAACACGTGGGTGAGAATATCAATATTGTATATCTCCATAGTATGGCATCGCCTACGGAGCATGTGGTGTGCCTTTTGGGCCTTAGTGAGCATCCTAGAAAAAGCAGCTTTTGCACGATTGCTTGAGTCACCATCCACAAAGAGGGATCCCAAGTAGATAAAAGATAACTTTGTAGAAAGTTGTGCTCCATCATAGACCAATTTGTAATCAGGATCCATGCGGGCCTCATCACAGAATTGCTTGTTGAAAACGACAATCTCAGTTTTCTTTATATTCACAGCCATCTTAGTAGCCTCGCAGAAATCTCTCAGGCAGTCAAGCATCGCTTGCATATCTGCCGGGGATTCTGCCATTATAGCTAGGTCATCAGCATAAAGTAACAGTTGCAGAATCTTTCCCCTAAGCTCAGCCCCTACATTTGGGAGCTTGGATTGGAGGAACGATTCAATTCTATCAATGAACAGACCGAATAGGAGTGGGGATAGGGGGTCTCCTTGTTTAAATCCTACAAGGGATGGAAAGGAGGATCCAATGTCCATATGTAGGCGAACTTGGAAAACAACATGATTATACATGGACTTAAGAATACTGAGATAAGGGTCCTTGACTCCTAGCCTTGCTAAGCAATCCCATAGCAAGTCTCTGTTGACCCAATCATAAGCCTTCTTGAAATCAACAAAAGCCACAAAGAGTGGTTTTTTCTTCTCTCTATATTTATCTACAATATGGTTAATAATGAATGATGCATCTGCAGTACCCCTACCACTTCTAAATCCATATTGGCCAGCGGCTCTGAGGTTGAATTCTTCTGACCAATCATCTAGTCTACGTAGCATGCAAAGGGAGAAGATCTTTCCTATGGAGTTGCTCACCGCAAGACCTCGATAGTTGTCCTTGTCATACACACTGCCTTTGGATTTGGGTACGGGTACCAAGGCAGCTGCAGCCCATTGGCTAGGGTAAGAGGTCTTCCAGATGAGATTAAACAGGTTAGTCATAGCTTGTACAAATCGGGAGTTGGCCTCATGGGAAGCAAATCTGTACCATTCTGCAGGGAAATTGAAATTGAAATTGAAATTGTTACATCCGTGTAGAACCGTTACTCACAGGACGTGAAGTTAAGGACACCATAGCGTAAGCCGGAGCTAGCTATAGTCACCGTTCTGCAGGGATACCATCTACCCCGGGGGAGGAGTTTTTCCGTAGGGATTGGAGAACAGAAAACACCTCCTGGGTGGTAAAGTCTTGACATAACCACGTTGGTGCGGCCTCTATCTGAGGTCCATCAGCTTGAGGGACAAAGTCCCTAGCATCCAGACTTGGATCAATACCTACTTGCACATCAAAGAGGTCTGCAAAATTATCAGTCCAATCATGAATTGTGATATCTGCCGTAGTGGCCTTGTTAGGCTCACGCACGTCTTTCCAAAAACTTTTCGGATTATGCCGAAGATTCGTATGAAGGTTCTCCATGCGTGTTTCTAGCCACTTCCTCTTCTTTCTTCTGAGAATCCTCTTGTACTCCTTGTGCATAGAACCAGCCAAGTCAGAGCTAGAGCCATGTTGATGTTCTGCTTGGCTTGCTGCCTGTCTAGCACGATTGCATTCATCATCATACCATGCGTTCACGGGCCCGTGCTTACGCTTAGCTACAGGTTTGTGACATGGTGTGCATTTGCTTATGGCTAGTTCAATAGCACTAGCAATCCCCTTCTCTGAATCTTCCATAGATGAGCTATGGAGTGCATTGTCAAGTAATCGGTTAACGTCTGGGTCACGCTTAATTGTGTGTGCATACATCTGGACATAGTTGTCTTTCCATTTCAGTTTGGGCGAAGGTTTACCACCAGCAGGTGTACTAATAGTACCTTGAGAAGGCCTAAGGGCAGCATCTGGTATGTGGAGTGTGATAGGCATGTGGTCAAACTTTCTACCCCCGGGCCTGAGAGGGCAGTCATGCTTGGGAGCCACACTAAACTTGACTCCTGGGGGGTTGAGAAGACTAGGGGCGGCTAGCGCATAATCAATGACAGATTTCTTGTCCATGCCATCTGCAAAGAAGGTATGTGCACCTTGCATATCACCTTCTGTTCTACCGTTAAGGATGATAAGACCAGTTACTACACATAGCTGGAGTAGGGCCCCCCCCAATCGATTGGGGGGAGCTGTGTCCATGCTACACCTCGGTTGAATGGTTTGGTTGGGGGCTGTACTATTGGTTTGGGATACTGGTTCATCTCCTAACTCGGTATTATCATTGTCCACACCAAGACCAACCCGAGCGTTGAAGTCACCCATCACCACAACGTTGCCTTTTCCTGGAAGTTCCCAATGATTTTACCTAGAGTGAGGAAGTGGTCCTCTATACTAATGCAGTCGTCACCATGTTTGTAGTATGAGCTGTTAGCATGTGGGATATAGCACACACCAATGTGTGTTCCATGTATGCGAATCCATGCCATGCCTAATTCAGGTGCCTCATGGACTAAAGTAGCATTTAGGCAAGTGCGGACATAGATAGCGACCCCCCCATCCTTGCTCAACTTGGGGCGAGGGGCACAATAAAGGCATTTGAAACCTGGAATGTGGGGGGTGTCTAGCTGGCCACGCACCCCTGTGTGTGAAAACAATAAAATGTCGTGTTTTCTCACCACTTTCATTGCTGCACCGCAGCTGCTTAGAACACTGAGTTGTCCTCTGATGTTCCATGCAAGGCACCTTAGTCCACTTCATGCATCAGTCGATGAGACACCTGAGGGGGGGGCCTTGTCCCGCACCTTCAGGAGTCCTCAATTGAACGAAACCCACTTAGAGGGGTCCCTCTTAGCTTCCAGAAACGCTGGAAGGTGTTCCTTGTGCAGCTTCAGCTCCTCAGGAGACAAGAAAAGGAGGAACCTGACCCCCCCCCCCCCTACCCCCCCCCCCTACCCCCCTTCTCCACCCCCACCCCAGTGAGTGGCTGGGTGCATCGAAAATATTAAATATAAGAATAGCCGAATTATTAGGCTCACAGCCTAGATTAAGATTGATTGAAGATACCATTTTGTGCAACATACGGCATGGCTCGGTACATCCTAAAGTGAGAAGTTATTGAAGAAAGAGAAGGAAGGAAGCGAATACCGAATGCTTGTGGGTCTCCTCGACTCCTCGCCCATGCCCGTTCTTGCGTGGGTATTGGGGTATGTTGCTGCCTCGGCGTTGGTTGAAGTTGGTTGCCCACTAACATGCCAGGTTGGTTGTAAACTCATAAGCCTCGGGATGGGCCGGGGGGATGTGCCCTGAATGCGGGGTCACGGCAGCTCCCACGAGCCATGAACGACCCTATCGATGTTCAAGCAGGAGCAGTGATACGTCGAGAAATGCCGAGTGCTGGAGGTGGGTTAGTTGCAATTCGTTGCTCATGAGCACAGAGCTTGGGACGCGCCTTTAAATTTCCTGGAAATGAAATGAAATGGAAAAATCCTGCAAGCACGATACTGTAATAATGTAATAAGCGCATCAATATCGTGTGTGATATACTGAGGAGATAAACTAACATCACGAAATTGTTGACGCCCGTTGCGTTGCTTGCAGCTTAGGCATCCTGAGTTGTGGAGGTCCATGATCACGAGCTTTTAGTCATATCGTGATGGAGCTCACACGAATGTAGACGCACACAGAGACAAAAGCTCCATGAAGCCATAATATGGCAGGACAAGGCATGGGAAGAGACGTCAGGAAACCATGCTTGCATGCATGCATGCATGATCGTTGGCATGGTCACATCCACGTGGTTGCAGGCCAGATTCCCAGATTAGATGACAAGTCAGTGCTTGAGCAGGCAGGTAGGAAGGGAAGACAGTCTGCAGGACGTTGTCAACCGCACCCGTCACGTATACTAATATAAATACATAACCGGTACCGACCTAACGGGTACAAGCATCGACGCGGTTAGTTGCAAGCACGCGAGCGCCATGAAAGTCTGCGAAGCGGAAGCCTGAGCCCAGTTAGATAGACCCTAACCTGGTTTAAGTTATAACCGAATCGCAACAGTGTGGGGTGACTCAGCCTCCTCTCCATGCCATGCAACTGCGTCAAGTTTCCCAACCCATGGCTCCCAGGATCTATTAAGCGACTATAATCCGTGAAACAACAGCCAGATTCCTGAAACTTCCCCGAACAAGGTGAGGGCATGCGTGGGCCGTGTCGTCGAGAGCTCCCGAAACCATGCGGTGCATTGCATGTGTGTTGGGGGAAGGGGTCACAACGGGAGGAGGGGTCATTCTCAGGTCTTCTCTACCTTCTGTCCCAATCCCCAACGACAGTGATTTGCATCGATGAATTATTCTGTAGGTTCTCGAGCAATCGAAAATATGGAATCAGGCGAAACATTGGACAGAATCTACGAGTTGTGTGAGGCCCTCGCTCCCCATGTGTATGATGCCCTGTTGCGTTTCGCCTCATATCTATCTACGCTGAGTCCGATTTCCCGAGCCTTACCAGTACGTCGATGCAATAGCCGTGGGGATTGTATCATTCCATGGCTCCATGTTTCTGGAGTGCCCTACGCCCGTCAAGTGTCAGCTCGTGTCAGCTGTACTACTGTATCAGCTGTACTACAACCGCCATGCAACTGCCCCTGCGAGTGGCTGTGCCCCCAATCTGAAAGCATTGCCAACTGCAGTAATCCATTCTGATTTTACGTCCCTGACGATTTAGAGCTTGCAACCATATCTAACCTCTAACTGCCCCCTCTCCTCCCATCCACGTCAGAAACAACCAAGCAGCATGTCAGGTATCTGGAAGAACGTCCAACAGGTTGGTACTCAAGAAGGGGGCTGTTACAACGACTCGTCCGGTACTAGAGTAGTTTTTAGGGTCTAGCATTGTTTATTGTGTATGCACCCCTCTCGTTCACTGCTGTCTGGCACATTTTATTTTTTATGAGCAATAAGCTCTTAGCTAACAAAATTCAAGGCAGTATTGCTCCGTCATACCTCGGACGTTGCGACCATGCTGCGAAAATCCATAATGGCAATGTCAGGCGCCTATCCAGTCCTGACGCACAACACGTCACACACCAGTGCGGCCGCGGGTCAGATCCTCCTAAATACAACCCGCTTTGCTGTCGCTACTTTTTCGATCCTATGGGAAAATGTGCCGCAGGTGGGATTGCGCATGGATCATGCAGCGTCATGTTATCAGAAATAAAACCCGCTCCGAAAGCAAGTAGGAATAGGAAGACCTTGACCATGAACGTGTTAACCATCAACTCGTTTTTTACTTAACCATCAACTCATTCTGGAGTAGCGGACGAGTCTTCACAAGCCTCATCGAAGTTGGATTCGCGACCATGTGAAGCAGCGCTCTGCGGATGAGGGTGCTGGTGCATTGTTTATCCCTGCAGCGTCAGGCACAAAACTCTTCCCGAAACCAGCATGGACCTCAGATCAACGTTCATATACACCGACTTCAAACTTCAGCTTGTCTTGGAGTTCCAAGCGAGCTTCCTTCACGCAAATATCGGCAACAGGCATCCTATGCTTGCCTGCTTGCTACCTTGAGATTTCCGCGGGGCTGTTACAACGACTAGTCCGGTATCTAGTTTCGGGGCTTCTCTTGCGCTCGACCCGTAGTCAGCGACGGCTTCGGGCCCAATGCGGAATTTGGAGAGGGGAAAGGTATTTTTCCTCGACCTATCCTAGGTCTCAAGGCTCGAGTCCGTCTGTAATGTTTTTCTCCTGGAGGGCTCTCTCATTTTGTAGACTAGAAACCCCACTAAGAGTGATGACCACACGTGGAGTTTTTTCTCCTCTACTACTTCGATGCCTCAACTTAATGTGTGATTTCGTAAAATTCCAATTGCAAGCATATAATCTCATATGAAAGTAAAAAATACAAATCTGAGCTCTGCCTAAAATATCCTCTTGCTTTTTCTCACAGGCCCCTGCCGACCCAATCCTGAGCATCAGTGGTGAGTGCCCAGATGATTTATATACATAAACAGCACAGAGTGCCGGTATGCGATCTCCCATAGATGATCTCCACCAGTCCATCTATGCTTGGATCCAATTGTCTGTGTCTATTTTGTGAAATCCATATCTATCTACCTGGATATTCTTTACAAAATTCCATATCTATCTATCTATTATTATTAGTTGTTGTTGTTGTTGTTGTTGTTATTGTTCATATTATTATTATTATTATTATTAACAAAATGTGAAATCCATTCTTGAAGGCATAAAACTGGTCCAATTACCAAATATTATTCCCAACTCTTTGCTTCCACCATCTGAACATAGGAATGTGAGCCCTGGCACACGCGGTCCACCTCCAACGACTCCCACTCATAAAAGCTTAGCAGTTACCCAATACACTGATTTTTTGACAAAAAACAGATTCCGTCTGATATTAACCATAATTTATTTAGGAAGGAATTTGATTACAGTAATAAGCAAACACCTTTTTCCACGCGCTGCATACAGAGGCATGGAAGGCCGACCCTGATCCTCGCAAGCTGAACCTGGGTGTTGGAGCGTACCGCACTGAGGTACGTTGTCCTGCCTCAAATAACCCTTCTTGTGATGAGACCATGTGCAAGTTGCATGATTTGCATATTATTGTATTATTATATCAACCCCTTGGTTCCATGCTCGCGATTTGCCCCTCTTTCTCTACGTGGTGCATATCTGATTGACTCTGGAATTAAATTGCATTTTTAGCCAACTGCTGCCTTTTATATTTTGACTTATGATTCTCTGTTCTTATCCCTCTACATCATTATTCTGTTGTTGTACAACCTGAATTCCAAAATCTGCAAAATGAAACCGTGGGTGGCGCTATTTAGTGGTCTGGCATGCCCCGCCTTTCCAACGGGTGCCTACATAGTAGGAATTTCTCCGCCTCTCTTTCTGAATCCTTGGTGGGCGCTGGTTTGATTGTGGGTCCCGCTTACTGGGTAAAAATCCTTTCAATAAAAATGACCCCAAATATGCATGCTTCTGCTGTACAGGAGGGAAAGCCTCTGTTGCTGAATGTTGTCCGCAAGGCAGAGCTGATGGTCATCAACGACCCAACCATCAACAAGGTGAGTGGAGCATCTATCTTGTTGCAGTCTGGGGGTAACCAGAAAGGTCGAGTGGATTTCCTAACTTTTTGTATTATCCTTGAGTACGAAGCAAACAAGCAAACGACCATTCAAACAAGCAAACAAACAATCAACTAATGGATCATACAACAATCAAACATTGAATCAGACAATCAAAAATCAAATAAACAATCCAAACAATCAAACATTGAATCAAACATCCAAAAATCGAATATACAATCCTAACAATCAATCATCGAATCGAACAACCAAAAATCAATCAAATGAGAAAACATTGAATCAAACAACAACACAACAATAAAACATCAAATTAAACAACAAAAAATTAAACAAGCAACCAAACATTGAATTCTAGAAGCAAAGAAGTCAAGTACAATGTCTGCACAGTGTTTGCTGAACTATCTACATACTGTCTAGTATGAAAAAATACTATCTGCGTAGTGTCTGGAACACCATCCACCTAACTCATACCCCACTGATTGTTTCGTGTCTGTAGGAGTACTTGCCTATCACTGGTTATGCCGAGTTCACGAAGCTCAGCAAGATGCTGGCTTTTGGAGCCAACAGCCCCATTCTGAACAACATCACCACGGTGCAGTGCTTGTCAGGTATGGCTGTCACTAATATGCGGATGGCTCATATATTTATTCTCAATTCAGCTCAATGGATGGATTGTGATGTGTGGAGGGTTTATATTATATGGATGGATTGTATTATACGGACAGGTGGTATAACGTGGATGGATTGCTCTATACGGATGGATAGTATTATATGGACGGACTGCATTATGTGGATGGATTCTTTTCTAAGGATCTATTAAATTATATGCATATTTTACATTTATGGATGGATTAGTTTTATATGGACGCAGTGTTTTAGTGAGTGATATGGATGGATTCCATTGTATGGACGGATAACTCTGGAGTCAGGTTATATCATATGCCTCGACAGCATGCCAACAAACAAAACAGTTAAGCAAGAAAACAAACAAACAAACAAAACAACCAACCAACCTAAATCCAGCAACAGAAACCTAAATCCAACCTAATGCAGGCACTGGCTCCCTCCGTGTGGGTGGAGAGTTCCTCGCCGAGCACTACCCTGGTGCCAAGGAGGTCTACATCCCTGCCCCCAGTTGGCCCACACATCGCTCTGTCTTCCGCAAGGCTCGCATTGAGGTGAAGGAGTACAGATACTGGAAGGCTGATACCAGGGGCCTCGACTATGAGGTGAGGGAGAATATATCAGTCTTGGTGGGGGTTGGGGCAGCGATGTTGGGATAGCTGATACCAGGGGCCGCGACTGTGAGGTGAGAGAGAATAGAGCAGTCTTGGTGGGAGTGGAAGTGGGGGTTGGGGCAGCGGTATTGGGAAAGCTTATACCAGGGGCCTCGATTATGAGGTGAGAGGGAATATAACAGTCTTGGTGGGGGTGAAAGTGGGGGTGGAGGCAGCGATATTGGGATAGCTGATACCAGGGGCCTCGCCTGTCAGGTAAGAGATAATATATTAGTCTTGGTGGGGTTTGGGTTTGGGTTTGGGGCAGTGATATTCGGATATCTGATACCAGGGGTCTGGACTGCAAAGCAGAGGATAATAATATATGTCTTGGTGGGGGCGAGTGGGGTTGGGAGTGGGGCAGCGGTATTGAGATATCTCATATCTGATACCAGGGGGCTGGACTGCAAAGCAGAGGATAATATATCAGTCTTGGTGGAGGTGGGGGTGTGGGGGGTAGCGGCAGTGATATTGGGATATCTGATAGCAGGGGGCTGGACTGCAAAGCATGCATAATAATAAATCAGTCTTGGTGGGGGTAAAAAGGAAGCAAATAAATAAAATATGTAAATAGTATGCCTTATTGAGGCTTGAGGGTTAGGGGGGCAGCCCGTTTGCTTGCACTGGGGCCAACCACCAATAAAGGAGGGGGTACAGGATTTGAAATTTGTTTCCAGGGGCCTGGATTTATATTTTGGAGTTACTGCCATATATGCTTGCCGGTTTCAAGCCTAAAAGTCCCCCCTTCCACACGCCCACACCCACACAAAACTGATAATACTAATCCTGATAACCCGATGGTGATGATGATGGTAATAATAATAATAATAATAATAATAATCACAATAATCACAATAATCATAATAATCATAATAATCATCGTCATAAAATCACAATAATTATTATTATTATTATTAGTAGTAGTATTATAATAATAATCTATGTATATAAAGAAATCATGGTCGTGGTCGCGGTGGTCGTGGTGGTCGTGGTGGTGTCATCATCGCGTGCCCACGTGCCATGGGCGTGCGAAGTGTAACCGACTTGCAACCGACTTTTCGTTCACCCAACTAGCAACTCCCCCCCTAGCGGAATTTTCAAATACCAAAACTGCAGATTCGCTAAGCTAAGCGCGCGCGCTCATAGCATGTCCACAACTGCCTCCGATACTATGACGGCAAGACATTTAGAATCAGAAGATCCTCTCCTCGGAAGTCACCAGCCGACCCTCATATGGCTTGGCATGGCGCTCGGAATAATAGCTTTCAGTTCTTCACGGATAATGCGACCATGATGCATGGCAACGGTCCTAATGGACAGGAGGGCCCGCAAAACCGCCAGCCAGCGCTCAAAGCGAGCTTGCCAGAGCAAGGAAGACAGGGAAATAGCCTACAAGCGTCGACGTGATGCCCGCGCTGCCCGATCCGAGGAGCTACGTCATGCTGGTAATCTCGCAAGGAGTCAGGAACGAGCTACCGTGCCTGAGGAGGAACACGAAGCTGGTAACCAATCCAGGCGCGAAGACTATATATGCTGCCCAGCCTGAGGAGTTATGCCAGGATCATAATCAAGCCAGACCTTCATATCGTGATGCTTTTTTCTCCGTCTGCGAGCGTTGCCACCATTCATCTCACGCATGCGCAATTTCGCCATGCCATCGCATCACATTCGTAGTGATTGGCATCCAGTTGCGATTAATTACCTTTGTTCAGATCGCCATGGCCATTCCGTCCACCTGGACACTCTCGCGCTTGCCACGATCATCCCATCTTTGCAAGCTCTTTTCGTTGTATAGAATATGAAGTATGTTGCTGCGATTTTTGCTGTTCTGAGTTGATCGAGTCTTGACTGGGGCACTGTACGAGAAGACGAAGCTGCAGGTTTGTAGCCATGCAATTGCACCGGTCCGGTGTTCTCGGGGCGATCGGAATCTGAGCGCTCGCAATGTTGGTAGGTTCGAGGCACAGCGGTTCCCTCTTTCTGCACGATTGAATCCCGCAGAGTGAAGTGGAGGGTACGAGGTAGGGAGAAGAAGATTGTGTGTGCGTGTTGGTGGTTGGGGGAAGGGAGGGTGGTGGAGGGTAAGGTGGGAGAAAGAGAGTGCGTGTGGATAGGGTGGGTGAGGGGTAGGGAGAGGTCAGAATGGGGGGGAGGGGGGGATGGTATGTGTGTATGACAGGGTGGGAGGCCACAACTGAAGCAGAAGGGGAATAGGTAGGGAGAAGAAGTGTGTGTGTGGGGGGGTGGGGGGGTGGGGGGAGAGGCAGGGGAGCGTCGAGCAAGGGCTGAGATGGCTGATTTCTTGACTGTGTGTAAGGGAGGGGGGGGGGGGGGGGGGCGGGGGGGCATACAAGGGCGTTACCCGTTATGTAACCCAGACCAGACTAGGACCCATGGCCTGGGTGGGGGGGTGAGGGTGGGGGGTGGCCACCGGCCACACGGGCTACCGTACGAGTAATAATATAATAATAATAATGATGATGATGATGATGATCGTGATCATGATAATGATAATGATGAATGACAAGCTTTACTCTTGATTTGTTTACAGGGTTTGATCGCGGATCTGAAGTCTGCTACCCGAGGCGCCATTGTCCTCCTCCACGCGTGTGCTCACAACCCCACTGGAGTCGACCCCACCCCTGACCAGTGGGGAGGCATCCTGCAGGTGGTGAGGGAGAGGGGCCTGACCCCATTCTTTGATACTGCCTATCAGGGCTTTGCCTCTGGCTGCCTAGACAACGATGCTGCCTCCATCCGCATGTTTGCAGCAGCTGGGGTGGAGATGCTCTTGGCGCAGTCATATGCCAAGAACATGGGCTTGTATGGAGAGAGAGTCGGGGCCCTGTCCGTCGTATGCAAGTAAGGAGCATGTGTGAGAAGTGACACTGTTGGGCAGTTGATTGAGTGTATGGCAGATGTGATTCAAACGCATGCATGTTAACCATTTCTTAGTCAGTGGCTCAACCACACTCGCTACATGTGTACACCGTCCCTCACCCCCCCCCCCCCCCCACACACACACCACACACACACACCACCTCCCACTACCATTAATCCACCCTCTACGAATGCATGTAGAAGTTCACCCACCACCACCACCCACCACCGCTACTCACCCACCCTCCACGACTACCTGTAGGAGTCCTGCCGACGCCAAGCGTGTTGAGAGCCAACTGAAGCTGGTCATCCGCCCCATGTTCTCCAACCCCCCCATCCACGGTGCTGCCATCGCCGCCAAGGTCCTGGGTACCCCTGCCCTGTACGAGGAGTGGAAGGTGGAGTTGAAGGGTATGGCTGAGCGTATCAAGTTGATGCGCACCCAGCTGTATAACTGTATGAAGGAGAGGAACGCCCCTGGTGACTGGTCCTTCATCGTCAAGCAGATCGGCATGTTCTCGTACACAGGTGCGCGTGGATTGAATACATACATAGATACAGGCAGGCAGACAGACAGACACACACACTCACGCAGGTCGGCATAGATTGGGGCTGGGGCAAAAACAAATGTGCTGGTACATACATAAATACATTCGCATGTGGGCATGGACTGAATTACTGAGTACTTTAATTGACTTTGTCATGCTGAGCGTGTCAAGTCTATGCAAAGAAAATTGTACAGCTTCAGGGAAGGGAATGCTACCGGGGACTGGTCCTTCATCGTCAAGCTGATCAGCAGGGACGGAATGCTTAACTTTATGCTGAACTGTTTGGTATATTTTACTTTTTCTGCAACTTTGCATTCGCCTGATATGTCGGCTTAGCTAGCGGTAAGATGAGACGGTAGAAAGATTAAAAACATGCTAACCGATACTGTATTACTGTGCTATATTCAAGCACGATACATTTGTCTTGGTTTTGCCTTGCAACAAGATAAAAGCAAGAACATTATATCATGTTTAAGACTTGAAAAATATACATATTAATAAATATCATGCCCCTTAAACTACACAGGTCTGACTAAGCCACAATGCGAAATTCTGACCAAGAAGTGGCACATCTACCTGACTATGGATGGCCGCATTTCCATGGCCGGACTCTCAACGTCTAAGTGCGCGTGGCTGGCCGACGCCATCTGTGATGCCATCGGTCATCGCTCACGAATGTAGATGGGCTCTCGATGTGAATATTTTATTATACCATGTGTATTTGTCCAGCGGTGGTATGGTACTCCTACCACCACCATTTGTTGTTGTGGAGGGTAGTTCAGACAGTAAGATGAATGAGTTCAGGCCAAACTACAGTGCGTATCTGTTGCCTGATGGACTGCGGAGGAAGGGAAAACAACCTGTGCTTACGCTGTTATACTGTATATGATAGTATATATCATGTTAAGATGTGTGGGGAATGATGGACAGTACACACTGTCTGTACATGGTCAACTATAGCGATGACACTGTCTGTTTGTGTACTGTCTGTACGTGGTAAATGACTGACGGCATATTCTGATCTGATCTGATATTATACACTGGCACAGTGACTTCATTTTTGTTTGACCTTGAATTACAGGAACCGAAATGGCGTCCGTTGGGAAGGTTCGTATTAGCCCCTTTTTCGCGCTTATATTCGTGTTCTCTTCTGATATCAGTTTTAATGTGTGTTTGTTGGACAGCAGCTCCAAGTGGACAGCAGCTCCAAGATGCTGTTGGCTTTCCCTGTAACAAATGCGCTTCCACATGGGACATTTTGAGTGTTCCGTTGTCGTTGGTCGGCCCTCGGCCGTAGAGGATCACAGGATGCCATCATACCGGTCAAACATGAGCTTGTTCTTGGTTATGGATCCATGTAACCAAGTTAAAGTTCAAGCTAGGTAAAGATTCATGAGCTGGTTCTTGGTTCGTTGCCCTAAGTTCAGGTGCTGCCTGAAGTTTGAATCCACGAAGAATGGCGGAACCACTGAGTCAGATGTACATCATGTGCGGTCAAGCAGAGTGCTTCAAAATATATGTTCAAAGACATGACTGTTTTAAAACTTTTCATGAGTCAAATCTGTGTTTTATGAGCCCGAATCTGTCTCTAGAGCCCAAATCTACGTTTGCAGCGAGGGGGGGGGGGGGGGGGGGGGGGGGGGGGGGGGGCAAGAAAAAATATTTCGTACCTCATGTTCGATATGGTTAGAGAAGCGCAAGCAATAGTCGATACAAAACAATCATGTCGATACACCCACAGGCGGCCGAGACAGAGGGGGGGGGGGGGGGGGGGGGAGGGGGTCCGACCGTTTCCCCAAGTTTATTTGTAATTCGTGTAACTTTCTTGCCAGTGCGATTTTTTGAGCGTGAAGTGCACCATCGACAGGGGATCGACGAGACGAGTACAAATCTGCAACCGATAGTCTGCTACACCCAGTGTGTAATTGGTGGGTGCCTTGGAAGGCACATCCAGGCTGGACGCCAGGCTGGACGTCACCTAAACCTTGGCGCCCAGTGTCGCACGAGCGGCAGTTAGGCTGAAAAGCGCGCGTTCGTATGCACTCCTCCCCACACACCACACACACACCATCACTCCCCACCCACCCCCACCACACCTGAGCAGACCCTCAGGCTCCAGAATACAATTTGAGTAAATTAAACCATGATAATGATGATGATAATGATACCGGTAGATAGACATACAGAAAACGCGTTCAGTCCTTTTGATACCTGGGTGATCTCCTCCAAGGGCGCGGATCTCTGAGCTGCCCAAGAAAGTTGTAAAAAGACTCTCAAAACTGAATACGGTAACTTAATAAGTCCGCAATCGATATTTTTTTATTTTGGGTTGTACGGTTGGAAAGGCCTTGACAAGATGATGCTCATGTACCCCCCTTTCCCTATGATATACTGTCTGGGTGTCCAGATATGAAGCCTCGGGGGGGGGGGGGGGGGGGGCGGGGGTAGGGGGTGAAAAAACAATTTCCGAACATGCGGTCTACAAACTTTATTCCTGCCCCTCCCTCGGTCTGCAGCGTAAGATATTAGTAAACCGTATTACCGTAACTACCCCATGAGTATGAGTAACCTTTTCTGTTCTTCCACGAACGTATGTAGATGTTGGATCAATAATATTTTGATAACAATGCTTATATTGATTTGATTGTTTTTGATAACGATAACATTTTTATCGCAAGATGTTTTACTGCTGAAAACGGCAAAACAAATTGCTCGCTGGTGCCATGTAAACAAGTTCGAGTACGGTAACCTGTTCAGTCCCGGGGGCCTACTAACGTTTTGAACAACCCTGGGCCCAAGGCATGCAAATAAGGTACCGTATCTGAAGGTTCAAATACCGGTATATGTGTTACATATTCACTTCGGGGGAGTCAAGTCCATGTCTAGTTAACCCGTGACTATGGCTAGCTCCGGCTCACGCTTTGGTGTTCTTAACTTCACGTCCTGTGAGTAACTGTATTACACGGATGTAACAATTTCAATTTCAATTTGACCCGTTTCCCCCCGTCTGTCTGACTGCGGCGGAGGTATGTTCAAACCACCCAGTTTCAGATGCGGATCAGGGACTCAGGGGTCTAATTGTCGAACCACTCTTTACACTCTTTGCCTGTAAAACTGGACATGCCATGAAGCTGCCTAGAATCGTACGTAGGGGGATGGTCTATCAGTGTTAGTAGTACCCATGTGGCCCCAGTGCAAGCAAACGGGATGGGCCCCCTCAACTCCACGCCTCGTTATAAGAAGTACCATTTATTTATACTCCTATGATTATGATAATAGCCCCTCCTAGTTGTCTAGAGTGAAATCGATAACTGTTTAGAAGTGGTAAAGAACTTTCCTCCGTGCTGTCGCGCGGTAGTCAGGAGCAGAGGGTCTGCGGAACCAAATAAACCCAACATGTTACCCATTCTCCCGTACGTACACATGCATGCCAACGGGAGGGACGAGCCAGGGTACTTCAAACGGACCCCAGGGGTTGCGTCCTGGGACGCACCCTAATTCGGTAGGTTGCGTCCTAGGACGCAGTCAAATCTTTAAACTCCGTCCTACTATCAACAGAACCCGTAGCCCACGGAAATGGAGTGGTGGTGGGCCAATCAATTGATGGGTGAGACGCAACCAACATCCTGAACCTGTGTCTTGGTCGCACCGGACCCTCCCATGTAGCGTCCTGCGACGCAGGACGCTGAGTCCTGCACTACCCTGGTAGTTAGACGCAGAGGGTCCACGAAACCAAAGAAACCCAACATGACACCCATTCTCCAGTTTGTACACATGCATGCGAACGGGAGGGACGTCCTGTGGGAGCTCCTACTATTTTCAATTTTCTTGACTACGGTATTCCAGGTTACGAAAATCCCTGTATCCTGATTGGCTACCCCTGGACTGTAAAAACAAACACATTCCCCCCACCCCCCCCCGCCAAATACCTGTATCCTAATTGGCCAACCCTGGATTGTAAAAACTAACACATACCCCCCCCCCCCCCCCCCCCCCCCCCCCCCCCCCCCCCCCCCCCCACCACCCCAAGATCCCTGTATCCTAATTGGCCAATCCTGGATTGTAAAAACTAACACATACCCCCCCACAAGATCCCTGTATCCTAATTGTATACCCCTGGACTGAAACAACTAACACATACCCCCCCCCCCCCCCCCCCCCCCAAATCCCAGGAAGCCACGCCACAACTAGTGCAAGCGAGCAATGTCTTCTACATGTTTTGTAAGCTCCTCCACTGATACTCCGCCACCCACAAGCGTGGCCACCTGAGAGCAAACAAGGAGGTGGTGGTGTAAGTGATGTCAACATAACTTCCAACCAGCTTTACCTGGAAAAGTACAATTATTTTGTGTGTGTGGGGTGTGGGGAGGGTGGGGGGGTCGAGTCCCTGTATGGGTTGTATATTCAGGTAATGAATGGAATCACTGTATATTTTATTCAGGTAACAAATGAAATCACCGTAGAGTTTATTCGGGTAACGAATGTTTTCACTGTAAATTTTATTCAGGTACTGAGTGATACGTGTGGGTTGTCTGCCGTATTCAGGTAAGCCCATCTTGCCACCCATGGGCAGCAACATGCGTACAGTAAGGTTGGTAATTCCCTCAATATACTGGAAATACAAATATGGCGATGGTTATGAGGAGGAAAATAAGGGATATAATAATAATAATAATAATAATAATAATAATAAGCCAACAAATCCTCAGGAAAAGAAAGGCAATATTGCAGCAAGCTTGGTGGTTGCCCCCAGTGAAAGTGAACGGGCTGGCCCCTCCCAACCACACGCCTCGTAATAAGGCGTAATATTTATCTATTGCAGCAAGCTGTTGGAATACCCCTCCTAGATGTTGTGGAGCGGGCTTGTCTTGGTCCAACAATGACCTGGCAATGACAATGGCAATGTAATGTAACACAACCATTATTCTGCTCACCTGCTGCATGCGCTCTGCCCCCAAGTCAAGGAACTGACCCAACAGGAGGCCGTCTACACCAGTCCCTTCGGCCTATTCGGCTACCCCCGGACTGTTTCTTACATTCGAATTCCCTTGGGCCAACAATGACCTGTCAATGACTATGACAATGGCAATGCAATGTAACACGACCACTATTCTGCTCACCTGCTGCATGCGCTCTGCCCCCAAGTCAAGGAACTGACCCAACAGGTCGCCGTCTACACCAGTCCCTTCAGCCTATTTGGCTACCCCCGGACTGTTTCTTACATTCAAATTCCCTTGGGCCAACAATGACCTATGAATCACAATGACAATGCAATGTAACACAACCACTATTCTGCTCACCTGCTGCATGCGCTCTGCCCCCAAGTCAAGGAACTGACCCAACAGGTCGCCGTCTACACCAGTCCCTTCAGCCTATTTGGCTACCCCCGGACTGTTTCTTACATTCAAATTCCCTTGGGCCAACAATGACCTATGAATCACAATGACAATGCAATGTAACACAACCACTATTCTGCTCACCTGCTGCATGCGCTCTGCCCCCAAGTCAAGGAACTGACCCAACAGGTCGCCGTCTACACCAGTCCCTTCAGCCTATTTGGCTACCCCCGGACTGTTTCTTACATTCAAATTCCCTTGGGCCAACAATGACCTATGAATCACAATGACAATGCAATGTAACACAACCACTATTCTGCTCACCTGCTGCATGCGCTCTGCCCCCAAGTCAAGGAACTGACCCAACAGGTCGCCGTCTACACCAGTCCCTTCAGCCTATTTGGCTACCCCCGGACTGTTTCTTACATTCAAATTCCCTTGGGCCAACAATGACCTATGAATCACAATGGCAATGCAATGTAACACGACCACTATTCTGCTCACCTGCTGCATGCGCACTGCCCCCAAGTCAAGGAACTGACCCAACAGGTCGCCGTCTACACCAGTCCCTTCAGCCTATTTGGCTACCCCCGGACTGTTTCTTACATTCAAATTCCCTTGGGCCAACAATGACCTATGAATCCCAATGACAATGCAATGTAACACAACCATTCTTCTGCTCACCTGCTGCATGCGCTCTGCCCCCAAGTCGAGGAACTGCTCCAACAAGTCTCCGTCAACGAAACCCTTGGATTCACTTGCCTTCCGCTCATTGCAGAAGGAGCGCCACGAGGTGTGATCAAAGCCGCCAACACCACGCACTACTTTTCGCATAGCATCCTGCCATTTGGGTTCCGGAGTTGATGTGAGTTGAGTTGATGTGAGTTGATTTGATTTGATCTGAGTTGATATGAGTTGATGTGGGTTGATGTGATCAAAGCCCCCCTAAACCATGCACTACATTTTGCATTGCATTGTGCCATTTGGGTTCCGGAGTTGATGTGAGTTGAGGTGTGGTCAAAGCCGCCAACACCACACACTCCTTTTCGCATCGCATCCTGCGACTCGGGTTCCGGAGTTGAGGTGTGGTTAGTTGTTGTGTGTTGAGGTGTGGTCAAATCCCCCTACACCACACACTACTTTTCACATCCCATCCTGCCATTTGGGTTCCGGAGTTGAGTTGAGTTGAGTTGAGGTTGAGTAGAGTTGGTGTGTTTCAAAGCCGCCAACACCACGCAATACTTTTCGTATTGCATCCTGCCATTTGGGTTCCGGAGTTGAGATGTGTATCAGGTGCGTTGATCCGGTGGTTTGGCGCGTGGAGGTGAGTTGAGGTGAGTTTCAGGTGTCTTGAGGTGCGTTGAGGTGAGTTGAGGTGAGTTTCAGGTGCTTTGAGGTGCGTTGAGGTGAGTTGAGGTGAGTTTCAGGTGCCTTGAGGTGCCTTGAGGTGAGTTGAGGTGAGTTTCAGGTGCCTTGAGGTGCGTTGAGGTGTGTTGAGGTGCGTTGAGGTGAGTTGAGGTGAGTTTCAGGTGCCTTGAGGTGCGTTAAGGTGCGTTGAGGTGAGTTTCAGGTGCCTTGAGGTGCGTTGAGGTGAGTTTCAGGTGCCTTGAGGTGCGTTGAGGTGAGTTTCAGGTGTCTTGAGGTGCGTTGAGGTGAGTTGAGGTGAGTTTCAGGTGTCTTGAGGTGCGTTGAGGTGAGTTGAGGTGTTGGAGTTGAGGTGAGTTTCAGGTCTGTTGCCTGCTTGTTCGGGGTTGCCAAGGCAACAAGCAGACTACCGCTTGCATAGCGGGGTGGGGGGAAGCTAGTACCCACAAAGCCAGTACCCGCAAGCCAGATCTCCTAAGGTTTAGGGTTTAGGGGTTTATGGCTTAGGGTTAAGGGTTTAGGAGATCTGGCTTGTGGGTATTGGCTTTGTGAGTACTAGCATCCCCCCTCAGCATAGCGGGGACTCAGGTTAAGGTGGCTGTACGATGAAAGGAAACAGTGCATATCAGTAATTCAGTCACTCAATTGTGATATCAATCTGGTAGCTTGAAAAGTGTACATCAGTAATGCAGTCACTCAATTGTGATATAAATCTGGTAGCGTTAAAAGTGTACATCAGCAATTCAGTCACTCAATTGTGATATCAATCTGGTAGTGTAAAAAATGTACATCAGTAATTCAGTCACTAAATTGTGATATCAATCTGGTAGCGGAAAAAAAGGGGTTATCGGTCATTCAGTCACTAAATTGTGATATAGATCTGGTAGCGGAAACAGTGTTTTTCTTTTCAGCTAAAAGCAGCAGCTTCTAGGCAGCTCCCCCTGACTGGCTATTCAGCCATAGCTAATGCAACCTTGTGTGTCTGAAAGCTGACAGAAGCCGCTGTCCAGAGCTGTCAAAATATTGGGGCTTGGCCCAGTAGCTGGCTCAGGGAGCTGCCTAGAAGCTGCTGCTCGTAGCTGAAAAGGAAAACATTGATCGGAAAAACGCTTTGATTCAAAGCAGCCAGACTATCATGTGCGAGAAAACAATACAGGATTGAAGTTTGTACCTGGAGCTTGGCCAGGATTTCAAACAAAGGCTTGGGCAAACTTGTAATGACACCAATGACCCCTTCAATCGTTACAAATAGTGCAATAAGGGATGTACATCATGTGCAAGTGATGTACGTACCTGGAGCTTGGCCAGGATTTCAAACAAAGGCTTGGGCAGGCTTGCAATGACGCCAATGACTCCCTCAATCGTTACAAATAGCAAAGTTTTCAAAGCGGCAGCCTACAAGGGTGAGTGGGTTGGGAGGGTGGTTTTGGGGGTGGGTGGGTGGGTGGGAGGGTGATTTGAGAGCCGATGACGCCGATGACTCCCTCAATCGTTACAAATAGCAACGTTTTCAAAGCGGCAGCCTGCAAGGGGCCACGTCATGGGGTTAGGTGCGCTGAGAGGTGGACCTAGTTTTTATTAAAATAAATAAATAAATGAATAGTACGCCATATTTTGAGGTTTGATGTTGAGGGGCCAGCCCGTTTGCTTGCACTGGGGACGAATAGCAATGTTTCAAAGCAGCAGCCTGTACGGGACCACATCATGGGGTTACGTGCGCTGAGAGGTGGGACCAAGTTGTTATTTAATAAATAAATACGGGACCAGGTCATGGGGTTAGGTGCGCTGGGAGGTGGACCTAGTTGTTATTCAAATAAATAAATACATAAATAAACAGTACGCCTTATTTCATCTTAGGTTTGAGGTTGAGGGGAGCAGCCTGTTTGCTTGCACTGGGGCCAACCACCACAGTCTTATTTACAACATTTCAGCGGATGATTTGGAATAGACCGTTGTAGGTCGTTCTTCGTACCTTGACTTTTTCAGACCCAATTTAAGACAATTCTCCCAGAATTGTCAGAAGTTTTGGAATTTTAGGCAAAACCTGAGGTACAAACTAAGATTTGTTTCGAACATCCAAATCCAAATCATCTGCTGAATTGCTACAAGGTGCTATTTGCAGCACACATGCTGAATGATGTACCTTGGTGTTTTGGGGGTCCTAAATTAGAGCCTTTTGGGATTGATTTTGGGGCTGCTCGTAGCGCCCAAAGCTGCTAGCTGGTTGGGGTGCTGCGACGGGCTGTTGCGAAGAGCTCGCTGGGTGGGCTGTATTCGCCGCCCTTCTGCCTATATTTGATTGATTGTGCGCATGCATGGTTGCATTGAGAAGCAAAATATTAGAGACCATGAGTCTGAGCGACATAAGCGGTCTGAAAATGGGCGCCCAGAACGATTGGCTCTCAGGACGAATTAGCGCGCAGAACGAATTGGGCGTCTCAGACGAAATGGCGCTCAGAACGAACTGCGGGAAAAAAAGACATAGTACAGTGTGCTTATGAGTCGAATGGTCCGTCATTTCAAAAATTCGGGTCGGGGAGGAAGTCGCAACTGTAGGCGCATGTGCTCTTCATTTTGAAATTCGGTCTAGGTGGGAAAGTCCTGTACCGTTGTAATTCGCGCTGTGGTTCCCTGAACCCTAACCCGTAAAACGATAGCCAGCGCCTATAGCCAGCTAGCGCTACCTCGATAATCCATGTATGTTTACATATATATAGATAGACGTACATGAATACATACTGTGCATGCATACACTGATGTACATACATACATACATACTGTGCATACATACGCTGATGCTTCCTCTGAATCCGGTAGTCGCATGACCAGGGAGCCGGGTTGGAAACGATTCACAACTCCCCAGAATGGACGTCCTCCACCATTGGTTGGCAATGGAGGGTGCTCTTTTAAGGTTGTTGAGGCGGGCGCGTATTGATTGGCATTGTGATTACATTGTCATAGACAATCTTTTGGGCAAGGGTAGGGTACTCAGATGGGAGGGTGCATAGATGGGAGGGTGCATAGATGGGAGGGTGCAAAGCTTTTGTGTGACATGGGGGGGCGCACATTGGGAGGGTGCACAGATTTTGTGTGACATGGGAGGGCGCACAATGGGAGGGTGCACAGATTTTGTGTATACACTGGGAGGCGCACATTGTGAGGGTGCACAGATTTGTGTGACATGTGAAGGTGCACAATGGAGGGTGAACAATTTTGTGAGACAGTCAGGCAAGTCCGTCTTTATTGCTATTTTATTACGCTGTCACAGGCAATCTGTTTGGCAATGGGAGGGTGCGAATTAGGTTGTGTGAGAGCAGGATAGTGGTATTTATTGACTGTTATGATTCATTTACGCACATCCGTACTCAGTTGATTATGTGAGGATGGTTGGAAGACCCCCCTGGAAGCCAGGGAGTGGGCTTGTCTCGGGTCAGCACAGGGTGCGGATTGGGTTGTGTGAGAACTGGGCAGTGGTATTTATTGGCATTTGTATTAAATCGTCTTAAATGCGCCGAAGGTTGCACCCCCCACCCATTTATATCACCCACCAGCCAAGCCTGTCTCTCTCCTCCCCATTGGCTCAGCGTCGCGTTCTTTCACACACCACTTTAAGGGGGGTTGGAGTGTTCTTCTACGGCAAAACGGGTGATGGTGACCCCCTCTTCCAACCACTAATCTTAACCCCCACCCCCACCCCCCCCCCCCCTCTTTACCACACCCACCTCCAGCTTGTTTCGCTCCCCGTCGGTTGCAGCGTCGCTGTTCTTTCGCACCACGTACATGTTATTGGAGTTCTCTGCTGCCAAATGGGTGACGTTGAACCCCTCTTCCAACACCCATCTTCCCCATTGGGCCCCCCCTCCCCCCCCACCCCGCGCCCCCCCCCAAACCCAAACCCAACCCTCCTCTCCGACAACACCCCCACCTCCATTCCTGTTTTCGCCTCCTCGTCGGATTGCAGCGTCCGCTGTTCTTCCGCAACACATACAGGTTGTTGGAGTTCTCTGCTGCCAAATATGTGATGGTGCAGCGCCCCACTTCCAACCACCATCTCCAGCCCATTCGCCCCCCCCCCCCCCCCCCCCCCCCCTCCCCAAACCCTCCTCTAACCACACCTACCTCAGCCTGTTTCGCGCTACCCTCGTCGGTTACCGCGTCACAGGGAAGGATCTGTCTTTGCACACATACCGTTGTGGGGAGAGCCTGGTATCTCTGCTGCCGCAAAGGGGTGATTATGACCCCTCTTACTACCACCAATCTTCAAACCGTTTGCCCCCCCCACCCCCCAACTACACCACACCTCTATACCACACCCACCTCCAGCCTGTTTCACTCCTCGTCAGTTGCAGCGTCGCTGTTCTTTCGAACCACATAAAGGGGGTGGGTGTCCTCTGCTGTCAGGTGGGTGATGGTGACCCCTTCTTCCAACCACTAATCTTCCAAACCGTCCCCCCCTCTCCCCCCCCTCCCCCCGAACCCCCCACCCCCCCCCCCCCGCCCCCCCTATCCACACCCTCCAGCCCTGTTGCGCTCCTCGTCCCGTCTGCAGCATCGCTGTGCTTTTTCCTTGCTTTCGCACCAATACATTTATTAGGATTACTTCCTCTGCTGCCAACTGGGTGATGTTGACTCCCTCTTACAACCACCAATCTATCATCCCATTGGTCCCCCCCCCCCCCCCCACACCCCACCCATCACACTCTACACACCACCCCTCTACTACCACGCCCACTCCAGCCTGTTTCGCTCCTCGTCGGTTGCGCTCGCTGTTTCTTTCCGCAAGCCACATAAAGTGGTGGAGTCTCGCGTTTAGTTAGTGGTCTTCACATCGGCCTACCCCCGCAAACATTTCCACGTGCGTTGATCTGGCCCGTAGCTCTAGGGTGCCCTCCTCTTGCTTGTACATGAGTAGGCTGACGGAGCGCATCAAATCGCCCACCACCACAAAGTCGCCCCTGTGCACGAGGTGCAAAAATACATATTCCACAGGCCTAAGGACTAATCAAATCACACCCACCACCCATCGAAGTCACCACTTGTGCACAGAAACACCAACACATAGTACAGGCGGAGGATATAATCAATCACCCCCACCACAATTCATCCACTGTGCACAAGAAACACCAACACATATTAACAGGCTGAGGAATATACAAGTCACCACCACCGACAAAGTCCACACGGTGCACGAAACCCCATCACATAGAACTGGCTGAGGAATATAATCAAATCACCCACCACCACACAGTCACCACTGTGCACAAGAAACACCAACATATTTTACAGCTGTGCGTGAGGCACTACAAATCGCCCAACAACACGGAGTCGCCCCTGAGCATGAGGTACAACCAACATGTTAGTGTCAGGCTAGGGGAATGGACAGCAACATCGCCCACGCACATGAAGTTGACCCTGGGCATGAGGTACACAACACATATTAGCAGGCTGAGGAGTAGAATCATACCACCCACCACCAGGAAGTCGCCCCCTTGCATGAGATACATTACATTACAGGACTTTCAAGGCAGGCCAGTGTTTCTCAGAAGGGGGAGATACGTAAAGCTCCCAACACGTAGGCCTAAATATAAATAGGGAACGGCAATATGATATCACATGATATCATGTCATCATATGATATCGTATAATGCCGGCGGTCTGACTAGGTAACTTTGGCCTGGGGCATCATATCATATGATATTAAATCATATAATTTTGTATGATGTCATATGATATCATACTTGTCTTTGGTCAACATCATATGATATGCCGTTCCCTAAATATAAAGGCAACAACAAAACATTAGCAGACTGAGGTTATGCACCTATGACTAGGGATCGGCAAATCATATGATACTGACCAAAGGCGAGTATGATATCATATGATATCATACAAATTGCACCATATGATTTTGTATTTAAATGGTTACTGTAGCCTAGTCAGACTGCCGGCATCATCTGATATCATCTGATGACGTGATATCATCTGATATCATCTGATGACGTGATATATATATATGACGTGATATCATATTACCGTTCCCTACCTATAACTAGGGATATTAAGTACAATGTTTTGCTGGACTGAACAAGGTGCTGGGTTCGAAGCTCTACGAATGCGCTTCAGTGTTCGCGGTCGCTGTCGACCGTCATGGTAGCACTTTCCAGTTAAAGTAGCAGTCCGTTCTTAACCGCCGTAGACAGGGCTCCCTTCATACCACGCCTCACCAGGTTTTATCATTACTGAAGTACGATATAGTAAGACTACGACAAGTGTACTATTGTACGACAATTGTACTACAGTGACGACAACGGCAATTTCCAGGTGGGTATATCATATGTCAATCCCCCCCCTCCCCCCCCCACCACCACCACCAGCACAAAACAATGGATCAAAAAAATGCTATGTATCATACATACATAATAAATACATGCATACAAAAGACGCCCCTCCCCTCACAAATCACAACTGGAATCTTGCGTAAAGCGCCATCACATGACCCCGTGACTGCCCTATACCATTCAGACCTGAACTGAATTACACATATAAAATGCAGATTCTACTACCTGAATCTGCTAAGCGCCCATCACTGACCAAGGTACTGACCTCAAGACAATTCGACCTGGAAACTGATTACGATAATAAAATCCACACTGGAATCTTGCGTAAAGTCGCATCACATGACAAGGTGACTGCAACCTCACACATCAAGACCTGAAACTGATCACATGAGAAACTGTCCAACACCTGAATCTGCATAAACGCCATCACATGACCAAGGTACTGCCCTCATACAATCCATCACCTGAATGTGAATATCGAATATCAATCCACATCCTGGAATCTGCGACAGGGACAGCGCCATCACATGACCAAGTGTGACTGCACCAGCAATACAAGTCAGCCTGGAACTGAATACAAATCTAAATCCCCACCTGGAATCTGCATAAAGCTAAAAAAAAGCTCCATCACATGACCAAGGTGACTGCACCTCAATCAAGTCAGACCTGAAACTGAATCACTTATACATCCACACCTGGAATCTGCATACAGCGCCATCACTCGTGACAGGTGACTGCACCTCAATACAATTCAGACCTGAAACTGAAACGAATAAAAATCCACCCTGGAATCTGCGAAGCGCCATCCACTTGACCAGGTGACTGCACCTCATATCCAATCTCAGACTGGAAACCTGAATACGATATAAACATCACAAGCCATCCACCGGAATCTGCAGAAACGCGCACATGACGCAAGGTTGACGGCACCTCAATACAATTCAGACCTTGAAACTGGCATACGAATATAAATCCACACCTGGAACTGCTTACGCGCCATCACATGACAAGGTACTGCACCTCAAATACAATCATAGACCTGGAACTGAATACGAAATAAATTCCAGCAGGCCTGGACACTCTGCATAAAGCCCAGCACAGACCAAGTTGACTGCCCTCAAATAACAATTCAGAACCTGGAAACTGAATACGATATAAAAATCCACACCGGGACATCTCATAAAGCGCCATCACGGGACCAAGGTGACTGCACCTCATACAATCAACCTAGGAAACGGGAATACAAGACTATAAATCCACACCTGGAATCTCTGCATAAATAGCGCCATCACATGACCAGGTGACTGGACTGCACCTCACTACAATTCAGACTGACGAAACTGATCACTAATATAAATCCACAACTGGAAGCTGCAAAAATAGCGCCCTCAGTTGACCCAGGTTACCTCCGCACCTCTATACAATTCAGACCGGAAACTGATACGAATATAAAAATCCACACTGGAATCTCATAAAAAGCGCCCTCACATGACCAAGGTGACGCAACAAGTCCATACAAGGCAGAACCTGGTGACACTGAATACGAAGAGAAAAAGCCCACCTGAAAGCGCATAAAGCGCCATCTACATGACGACAAGTGACGGTCACCTCATACAATTGAGACCGGAAACTGATCACATATAAAATCCACACTGGAATCGGCATATCAAGCGCCATCACTTGACCAACAGTGACCTGCAACCGCGATACATTCAGACCTGGAAACGATACGAATAGTGAAAAACCACACCTGGATCTGCATAAAGCGCCATCACATGACCAAGGTGACTGCACCTCAATACAATTCAAACTGAACTGTAATCCGAATATAAACGCCACACCTGAAATCTGCATAACCGCCATCACTTGACAAGGTGACTGCACCTCAATACAATCAGACCTTGGAAATAACGTAATACAATATAAAATCCACACCTGACATCTGCATAAGCGCCATCACTTGACCAAGGTGACTGCACCTCAATACAATTCAGACCTGGAAACTGAATACGGTGAAGATAAAACTAAAATCCCACCTTGAAATCTGCAATAAAGCGCCTCACATGACAGGTGACTGCACCTCAATACATGCAAAAGACCTGGAAACTGAATCGATATAAATCACACCTGGAATCTGCATAAAGCGCCATCACTGACCAGGTGACTGCCCTCAATACAATTCAGAGACCTGTGGAAACGCTGCATACATATCAAATCCCACGCTCTGCATAAAGCGCCATCACTTGACCAAGGTGACTGCACCTCAATACAATTCAGACCTGGAAACTGAATACGAATATAAAATCCACACCTGGAATCTGCATAAAGCGCCATCACTTGACCAAGGTGACTGCACCTCAATACAATTCAGACCTGGAAACTGAATACGAATATAAAATCCACACCTGGAATCTGCCATAAGCGCCATACTTGACCAAGGTTACTGCGCAACTACCTCATACATTCAGACCTAAAAAACTGAATTACGATGTAAAATCCACACCTGGAAACTGCATAAGGCGCCAGCACTTGACCAAGGTGACTGCACCCAATACAAAGTCAGACCTGGAACGGTGATACGAATATAACATCCACAAAAAAGCCACACCTGGAATCTGCATAAAGCGCCATCACTTGACCAAGGTGACTGCACCTCAATACAATTCAGACCTGGAAACTGAATACGAATATAAAATCCACACCTGGAATCTGCATAAAGCGCCATCACATGACCAAGGTGACTGCACCTCAATACAATTCAGACCTGGAAACTGAATACGATATAAACCACAACTTAAGCTGCATAAAGCGCCATCACTTGACCAAGGTGACTGCACCTCAATACAATCCAGACCTGGAAACTGAATACGACATATAAAATCCCACATAACCTAGAAGCTGCACTAAGCTCCATCGCTGACAAGGTGACTGCACCTCAATACAATCGAGACTGGAACTGAATACACATATAACATCCCACACCATGGAAACTGCATAAGCGCCATCACTTACCAGGTGACTGACCTCAATACAATTCAGACCTGGCGAAACTGAATATACTAACATAACATCCCACCTGGAATCTGTCATAAAGCGCCATCACATGACCAAGGGACTGCACTCAATACACTCAGACCTGGAAACTGATACGAATATAAAATCCCCACCTGGAAGCTGTCATAAAGCGCCATCAAATTGACGTTAGGTGACTGCACCACTCACTACAATACAGACCTGAAACGAATACGAATATAACATCCTCCACACCTGAATCTGCGTAAAGCCCCATCGACATACAAGGTGACTGCACCTCAGCCATTCAGACCTGAAACCTGAATACGAAATATAAATCCACCCTGGAATCTGCATAAAGCGCCATCCCTTTCACTTGACCAAGGTGACTGCACCTCAATACATCCTATCCAGACCTGGCAACTGATAACGAATATAAAATCCTACTCCACACCTGAATCTGCATAAAGCGCATCACATGATCCAAGGTGTACTGCACCTCATACAATTCAGACCTGGAAACTGAATACACATATAAAATCCACACCTGGAATCTGCATAAAGCGCCATCACTTGACCAAGGTGACTGCACCTCAATACAATTCAGACCTGGAAACTGAATACGAATATAAAATCCACACCTGGAATCTGCATAAAGCGCCATCACTTGACCAAGGTGACTGCACCTCAATAACAATTCCGACCTTAACCTGAATTACGAATATAATCCACACCTGGAATCTGCATAAAGCGCCATCACTTGACCAAGGTGACTGCACCTCAATACAATTCAGACCTGGAAACTGAATACGAATATAAAATCCACACCTGTGAATCTGCATAAAAGCTCCATCACATGACCAAGGTGCTGACGCACCTTCAATACAATTCAGACCTGGAAACTGATTAACGATTAAAACCCCCCCTGGAATCTCATAAAGCCCATCACATACCAGGTGGATACCGGCAGAAACCTCATACAATTCAGACCTGGAAACTGAATACGAATATAAAATCCACACCTGGAATCTGCATAAAGCGCCATCACTTGACCAAGGTGACTGCACCTCAATACAATTCAGACCTGGAAACTGAATACGAATATAAAATCCACAACCTGGATCTGCACAAAACAGCGCCATCAACTTGACCAGGTGACCTGCACCTCAATACAATTCAGACCTGGAAACTGAATACGAATATAAAATCCACACCTGGAATCTGCATAAAGCGCCATCACATGACCAAGGTGACTGCACCTCAATACAATTCAGACCTGGAAACTGAATACGAATATAAAATCCACACCTGGAATCTGCATAAAGCGCCATCACATGACCAAGGTGACTGCACCTCAATACAATTCAGACCTGGAAACGGAATCCAATATAAAATCCACACCTGAATCTGCATAACGCCATCACTTTGCCAAGGTGACTTCACCTCAATACATTTTCAACCTGGAACTGAATAACGAATCTAAAATCCACACCTGGGAATCTGCCCATACAGCGCCATCACATGACTCAATGTGACTTGCACACCTCAACAATTCAAGACCTGGAAACTGAATACGAATATAAAATCCACACCTGGAATCTGCATAAAGCGCCATCACATGACCAAGGTGACTGCACTCCGCTATCAACTCCTTGGCTCCATCGTCTCGTACCAGCCACCTGGGGGGGTGGGTTTGGTCGGTTTGGGGGTCTCAGTTTGTGTGGGTTTGTGTTAGTGGGTTTGGGGGTCTCAGTTTGTTTTTGTTGGTGTTGTTTGTTTTTGATTCCTCATTTTGGTGTAGGTTGTTAGGTTTGTGTGGGGTTGGTTTTTTGTGGTGTTTTTTTTTGTTTTTCAGTTTTTTGTTGTGTTTGGTGTTGGGTGGGTTTTGGGGTTTGATTGTATTTAAGGGTTTTC
This sequence comes from Chlamydomonas sp. ICE-L, assembly GCA_013435795.1. Taxonomy (NCBI): domain Eukaryota; kingdom Viridiplantae; phylum Chlorophyta; class Chlorophyceae; order Chlamydomonadales; family Chlamydomonadaceae; genus Chlamydomonas; species Chlamydomonas sp. ICE-L. The sequence continues at coordinate 15,135,122 of JACBWV010000223.1, forward strand.
CAGTCTGTGTGGGTTGATGCTGGTGATGGTGGGTTTGGGTTTGGTGGGTTTAGAGGGTTCAGTTTGTGTGGGTTGGTGCTGGTGTTGGTGGGTTTGGGTTTGATGTGGGTGGGTTTGGATTTGGTGTGTGTGGACTGCACTCAGCTATCAACTCCGTGGCTCCATCATCTGGTACAAGCCATCAGTGACTCGCGAGTCAATGATTAAATCTATCACGTGTACAATTGACGAAGGTTGATATCTATCTGTCTATCTATCTATCTATCTATCTGTCTATCTATCTATCTATCTATCTATCTGTCTATCTGTCTATCTATCTATCTATCTATCTATCTCTCTATCTATCTATCTATATGTATCAATCTATCTACATGTATAGCCACCCATCTATTCAGCCATCTATCTATCCATGTCTCTCTCCATGGTAGGGGGGGGTGGGGGGGGGGGGGTGGGGGGGGGGGGGGGGGGGGGTGGGGGGGGGGGGGGGGGGTGGGGGGGGGGTGGGGGGTGGGGGGGGGCGTGGGCTTTTTTCTTTTTTTTTGTGTTTTTTTTTTTTTGTTGTTTTTTTGCTTTTTTTTTTTTTAGGAGGTGTTTTTGTTTTCTTTTTTTTTTTGTTGTGTTTTTTTTTTTGTTTTTTTTTTTTATGTGGTGTTTTTTTTTTTTTTTCTGTTTTTTTTTTTTTTATTTTTTTTTTTATTTTTTTTTTCTGTTGGTTTCTTTTTTTTTTCTTTTTTTTTTTTTTGTTTTTTGTTGTTGTTCTTTTTTTTCTTTTTTTTTTTTTTTTTTGTTTTTTTTTTTTTCTTTTTTTTTATTGTTATTATTAAAAATTTTTTTTTCTTTTTTTTTTGTTTTCGTTATTTGTTTTCGGCTTTTTTTTTTGTTTTTTGTTTTTTGTTTCTTTTTCTCTTTTATTTTGTCTATTTTTTTTTCTTTTCTTTTGATTGTTTTTTTTGTTTTCTTTTGTTTTTCTTCTTGTTTTTTTTTGTTTTGTTTTTTGGGTTGTGTTTTTTTTTTTTTTTTTTTTTTGTTTTTTTTTTTGAGGTGTTTTTTATGTTTTCTAATGCATGTTTTTTTTTTTTTTTTGTGTTTGTTTTTTTTTCAGGAATAACAGATTTTGGATTGGATTCTCAATACTGGGGTCCAATTCCAGATGTAAGAGTTAAGAATGTGGAAGTTTCAGACTAAGGGAGGGGGAAAATAACGTTAAACCAGGTTTTACCCCCCCCCCCCCTATAATGGGGGTCATTTGAATGATCTTTCATGCCCAATACTCATACACAATTATGCTCACTTTTCAAGCCCAATACTCGTACACAATTATGCTCACTTTTCAAGCCCAATACTCGTACACAATTATGCTCACATCTTTCAAGGGGTAGCCCAAACTTGGCTTACCGCCAAGTTAAGATTTGGGTCAAAACAACTTTGGGGACCTAAAACTTCATGTTCAACTTTTTTTTTACCCAAATAAAAAATACTTTATTTGGTACGACAAAAAAGAAGTTGTGATTTGGATCCTAGGAAAGCTCTAGTATGAAAACAATGATAATGTTACGTTCCCACCCAACAACACACTTTTGCACAACAACTACCCAACCCCCACGCACACGCACAACATACCCAACCCCAACCCCCATGCACACAATACAACATACCCAACCCCCACGCACCCATACACCAACATTAACGCACCCAACCCCCCACGCACACATGTCAACATACAAACAAACAACACACATACACAACACAACATACTCAACCCCCACGCACACAACAACACACATACACAACACAACAAACCCAACTTCCGCGCACAACAACATACAACCCAAACCCCCCCACACATAACACAAGGTACCCAACCTCCACGCACACAACACAACAACACACCCCCCACGCACACATCACAACATACACAACCCCCAAGCACCTGTTGTTTGGGGATTCAGGTCATCAGTGGCTTTTTCTTTGAAGCCCTCCTAAATTTTCCCACGTTTGGGCAAGTTCCCTGTAAGCCTTTTTTGGCCCGCCCCTGGACCTGTGGGCTACATAACATACATACATCTATATAAAAAAGAAATCATTGTCGTGGTCGTTTTGTCCGTTGGTTGTGTTTCTCATCCCGCGTGCCCACTGCCATGTGCTTGCGAAGTGTAACCGACTTGCAACCGGCTTTTTCGAACACCCACTCGCAACACTCCTCGTCCCCGCCCAGCGGAATTTCAAACACCAAAACCGCAGATGCGCTAAGCAAGCGCCGCTCGGCGCTCATAGCAATGGTCCACAACCCTCTCTACTTCACATAAAGTTAGAAAAAATCAGAGTGCTAAGAATTTAGAATCGAAACATCCGTCATCCTCTGAGTCATCAGCTGACCCTCATGCTGCTTGGCATGGCGCTCGGAATAATAGCTTCAGTTCTTCACCGAGAATGCACCATGATGTCAGGCAACTGCCTAAGGCCCTGATGGCCCCGCTACAAACAGTAACAACAGAAGACACCGCCATCCAGCCTCAAATCGAGTTTGACCTTAGGCAAGGAAACAAGTACATGCCCAACAAGCTCAATCGTCGACGTTATCCCGACGCTGCCGCGAAAAAAGGTCCGATTGAGCCTACGTCATTCTGATAACTCGCAAGGATCATGAACTAGCGCTACCGTCCCTGAGGAGAACACGAAGCTGGTAACCAAGCCAGGTGCGAAGACTATGTTGCCTTCCCCCCCAGCCTGAGGAGTTACGCAGCTCGTAATCAAGCCGGACCTTCAGACGTCATGTGGCCTTTTTCACATCAACCTCTGTGAGCGTTTGCCACCATTCGTCCAACGCATGCGCACTTTTGCCATGCCATGGCATCACATTCGTCATGATTGTCATCCAGTTGTTGCGATTGATTAACTTTCTTCAGATCGCCATGGCCATTCCGTCCCCCTGCACACTCTGGCGCTTGCCGCGCTCATCCATCTCTGCAAGCTCTTTTTCGTGTATCGTGAAGTACGTTGCTGCGCTTTTTGCTGTTCTGAGTGTTGACCGAGTATCGAGTGGGGCACTGCACGAGAAGACGAAGCTGCAGGTTTGTAGCCATGCAATTGCAAAAAACCGCGTCGGTGTTCGTCCCGGGTGAATCGGATCTGAGCGTTCGCATGTTGTAATTCAAAGCTCAGTGGGGACCTCTTTCCTGCAACGATTGAATACCACAGGGGGAAGTGAAGGGTACGGGGTAGGGAGAAGAATATTGTGTATGCGTATGGTTTTTAGGGGAGGGAGTGGTGTGGGGGGTAAGGTGAGAGAAAGAGATGTGTGTGGATGTGTGGGGTGTGAGGGTAGGGAGTGGTCAGTAGGGGGGGGGGGGCGGGGGATGGTAAGGTTGAATGAGAGGGTGGGAGGCTACAGCTGAAGCAGAAAGGGAATAGGTCGGGAGAAGAGGTGTGTGTCTGTGGGTTTGGGGGGAGAGGCAGGGGAGTGTCGAGCGAGGGCGGAGATAGCTGATAACTTAAATGTGTGTAAGGGAGAGAGGGGGGGGGGGGATCAAGTGCGTTACTCCTTCTGGTGTTAACCCAGAACCAGATAGGACCCATGGGCCCTGGGTGGGTGGGTGGGGGTGGGGGGTGGCCACCGGCCACACGGGCTACCGTACTAGTACATACATACGTACATGCATACCTACGTATGTGGACCATGTTGCATGTGGACAGCAATCGACCACCAATTTGTAAATTTCCTCACCTATTTAATGAAATCCACCACACACACAATCCACAACACATCGTCCCAACCCCCACCCTATGTATTGACCTTTTGTTGCATTTCTAGCCAATCGACCACCTTGGAATGTCAGCACCTGGTAGACCGCTCCTTTTGCCTCCCTCCAGCTAACATGTCAGCTACGAGATGAAACAGCTTTGTTTAGATGAAGCAGGTCCCCCGCCATTTTTAAAAGGGTCCTAGGTTGAAGAAAAAAAAAAAAAATTTTTTACCAGTTAGGGTTTAGGGTTCATGATATCAGGCATGTGCAGAAGAGTGTCATGATTCGTCAGAATTCTTGTCTGTCATCGGGCAGGCAGAGGTGCGGTCAGTCAGTCAGTCATTTGGCCAGTCTGTCAGTCAGTCAGTCAGTCAGGCAGATGGTCAGCTAGACAGTAAAGCAGGCAGATGGTCAGTCAGTCAGTCAGTCAGTCAGTCAGTCAGTCAGTCAGTCAGTCGGTCAGTCAGTCCGTCAGTCCGTCAGTCTGCCAGTCAATCAGCAGTCAGAGTCCAAACACCAGTTCTGTCGTCAGTCGTGTAGAGTGGGGGGCAGGAAGGAGAGGGTGTAGGAAAGGTGGGGGGGGAGCAGGTGTCAGAAAAAGTAAGATAAGGGGAGGGGGTAAGCGAAAGAGAAGCGTGGGAGTATCAGGAGTGAGCGTCTTGGGGAGAGGAAAAAGGAGAGAGGCGAGAGTCAAAAGGAACCTTGTCGCTGAGTTAGTTCCTCCTAATCCTTTCTATCCTCTCTTAGGAACCCTGGTCGTCTGTCAGCCAGTCAGTCAATCAACCAGTCAGTTAGTCAGTCAGCCAGCCAGTCAGTCAGGAAGGCAGATGGCCCATCAGAGAAGCCAGCCAGTCGGCAAGCCATTCAAAGATGGTCATTTTAGCGATTCTAGTCCAATCCCTTCTCGTACTTGAGCCACGCCATAAATCCCAGATGAGATGATGATTTAATTATGTTATACAATTAAATGATCACTGTCGCACGAACTCAGGGCCCCCGTCTGAAAACCGATCGTTTGGGATGCAGTTCATCAGTGATTTTCTTTTGAAACCCTTCATACACAGTTGAGCAAGTCCCTTTAGCCTATTTGGCCTACCCCTGGACTTTAACATACCATTTGGCCTACCCCTAGACATACCCCTGGACTTACAGACATACCATTTGGCCTACCCCTGACAATACTATTTGGCCTACCCCTTTACAATACTGACATACCATTCCAATGTGACTCACCTTGTTCCCTCCTTCTAGCTGCACAACAAGGATCCGCCCCCTAGTGGGCTCGGCTTCCTCCGGATTCACGAAAGCTGTGCCCACAACATAGTAGTGGTTGGGGTCTTCGCCCAACTGCATGCATGCATGGAAGTGTGTGCGTGTGTGGGGTGGGGGGGGAGTGTTTTGTGTGTTTCTGGGGTGGGGGGGAGTTTTTTGTGTGTGTGTATGGGGTGGGGGGGAGTGTGTTTTTGTGCGTGTGTGTGGGGTGGGGTGTGGGGGGGGTGAATGGGCAAACGGGCTGAAGATTGGTGGTTGGAAGAGGGGGTCACCATCACCTATTTTGCTGCAGAGAACTCCCACAACCTGCATGTATGTGTAAAACCCTGCAGCCCCCCCAATTCTGAGAACCCCCTTGAAGTACCCTGCAGCCCCCCCATATTATGAGAACCCCCTTGAAGTACCCTGCAGCCCCCCATATTATGAGAACCCCCTTGAAGTACCCTGCAGCCCCCCTAATTCTGAGAACCCCCCTTGAAGTACCCCGACCCCCCACCAAGGATTTCTGAAGAACCCGCCCCTTGAAGTACCCTGCAGCCCCCAGAATTCTGAGAACCCCTCATGAAGTACCCTGCAGCCCCCCCAATTCTGAGAACCACCTTGGAGCACCTTGCAGCCCCCTAAATTCTGAGAACCACCTTTTGGAACCCTACAGCCCCCCCAATTCTGAGAAACCCCCTGTAAGGCGCCCTGCAGGCCCCCCCCCAAATTATGAGCACCCCCTTGAAGTACCTTGCAACATAAAGCCAACTATGAGAGCTATCTGGTCATCCAAAATCAAAATGTAACAAGTCCTATGCAGCCTCGCAAGCGATGCGGAAAATTGGCGGAGTGTGTTGGCAACGGAACGAAATGTGGCAACGATTGAGCTGAGACCGAAGCAAGTTAGTTACTCAGCCGTGGATGACTGTCATAGCCTTCAAAGAATAATTTCGGGTGTAAGACCGACAAATTGGTTGAACATGGGGGCTTCCCTCCCCCTGAAGATGGGCTCCCCAAAAAACAAGCCCAGTGTCTCCATGCTTCATGGGTGCGCCCTCCCCCCCCCCCCCCCCAAACACACACGCACAGACTGAACCCCCAACAACTAAAAAGCCTCATTCTGAGAACCAGCTGTTTTAAAGGTTTAAAGGGTGTAAAGGGTGCCTGTGGGTGTAAAGGGTGTAAAGGGTACCTGCCTGTGGGTGTAAAGGGTGGTAGGAAATGTGCACAGCCCTTACCGGGGTGGCCATTGGAATATTGAGTACTTTGAAGGGAGGTACGGGGTGGATGGATCAAATGAAAGGATCCCACCACTTGAGGTTGATTTAATTATATTGTAGAATTAAATGATCGCTGTAGCACGAACTCAAGGCCCCCGTCGGTAAAATGATTGTTGAGGGTTCAGTTTATCAGTGCTTTTTCATTTTATAGCCTATTGTCACGATTGGGCAAGTCCCTTTAGCCTCTTTGGACTCTCCCTGGATTGTAACATAAATACACATATACAAACTGCATACATACATACATACATACATACACACTACATACATACATACATACATACACACTACATACATACATACATACACACTACATACATACACACGAAGTACTGCAACACAGCAACTCACCTGTGTAATGTAATGATAACGCCTGGTGGGGCGTGGTATTTAGGAAGCCCCGTCTTTCGCCGGTAGGGAACGGCCTGCTACTTTACCTGGACAAAGCTACCATGGCGGTTGACAGCGACCGCAAACACTAAATTACATCCACGAGGACTGCCAGCAACTGACCTGTGTAATGATAACGCCTGGTGGCGTGGGGTTAAGGGAGCCCGTCGTACGCGGGTAGGGAGCGGTCTCCTACCTCAACTGGACAAGCCACCATCGCGGTTGACGACGACCTGCAACGCCAAGAGCGACCAAAGGGGGAGTCGACCCCCCGACTCTTCGTCCTCAAGCAATCTGGTCTACCACTAGACCATTGTATATCACTGAAAGGGGCTAACTGACCTGTGTAGAGCATATGGAAGAACACAACTCCATGGGCTCCAAAGGGAGAGATGCCACAATGTCAAAGGTCTGGTCATCCAGGACTCGTAGGAAGCTAACTTCCTCATCAATTGCCTGCAGGTTGACAAAAGGCAGGTTCAGGTTTGGGTGCAGAAAGGCAGGGACAGGCTCAGGTGCAGGTGCAGAAAGAGAGGGACAGGTACAGGTTCACAGAAGGCACGTGCAAGTTCGGGTTCAGGTGCAGAAAGGCAGGGACAGGTTCGGGTTCAGGTGCAGAAAGGCAGGGACAGGTTCGGGTTCAGGTGCAGAAAGGCAGGGACAGGTTTCGTTTGTTTCAGGTCAGAAAGGCCAGGGACAAGTTTTCGGTTCAGGTGCATAAAGGCAGGGACCGGTTTCGGGTTCTGTGCAGAACGCAGGGACAGGTTTTCGTGCAGAATGCACAGGCAGTACGGTGCAGGTTGACAGAAGGCGAGGCAGGTTCAAGGTTTGGGTGCAGACAGGCAGTGACAGGTTCAGGTTCAGGTGCAGAAAGAGAGGTTCAGGTTCAGGTACACAAAGCACAGGCATGTAGCAGTTGCTGGTGCACAGAAGGCACGTGCAGGTGCAGGTGCAGAAGGCACAGACATGTGCAGGTTAACAGAAGGCATGTGCAAGTTCGGGTTCAGGTGCAGAAAGAGAGGTTCAGGTGCTTAAGGCACAGGCAGGTACAGGTGCAGGTGCACAGAAGGCCGTGCGGGGCAGTTGCAGAAGGCACAGAAGGTGCAGGTTTAACAGAAGGAGTCACGTGCAATTTCGGTTCAGGTGCAGAAGAGAGTTCGGTGCAGAAGCACCAGGCAGGTGACAGGCAGGTGCACAGACGGCACGTGCAGTGCAGGTGCAGAAGCACAGACAGGTGCCGGTTACGAAAGGGCACGTGGCAAGTTCGGTGTTACAGGTGCAGAAAGAGAGTTCAGGGTGGCAGAATGCACATTCAGGTCCAGGTGCGGTGCACAAAGGCAACGTGCAAGGTGCAGGTGCAGAAGGCACAGACAGGTGCAGGTTAACAGAAGGCACGTGCAAGTTCGGGTTCAGGTGCAGAAAGAGAGGTTCAGGTGCAGAAGGCACAGGCAGGTACAGGTGCAGGTGCACAGAAGGCACGTGCAGGTGCAGGTGCAGACGGCACAAACAGTTCAGGTTAACTGTTCACGTGCCATTTCCGGTTCAGGTGCAGAAAGAGAGGTTCAGGTGCATAAGTCACCACAGGCAGGTACAGGTGCTATTGCACAGAAGGCCGTGCAGGTGCAGTACAATTCAATCACACAGGTGCAGGTTTAACAAGGCACGTGCAGTTCCGTTTCAGGTCAGAAAGAGAGGGTTCAGAGTGCAGAAGGCACGAGCAAGGTTCACAGTTGCAGGGTGCACAGAAGCAAGTGCTGTGCAGAAGGCACAGACAGGTGCAGGTTAACAGAAGGCACGTGCAAGTTCGGGTTCAGGTTGCAGAAAAAGAAGGTTCACAGTTTCCAAAGGCACAGGCAAGGTTACATTGCAGGTGTCACAGAAGGCACGTCAGGTGCAGAAGGCCAGGACAAGTTGCATGTTAACCAGAAGGCACTCAAGTTGGGTTCAGGTTCAAGAAAGAGAGTTTCAGTCAGGTGCTTAGGCAACAGGCAGGTAAGTGCAGGGTGCACAGAAAGGCACGTGCAGGTGCAGGTGCAGAAGGCACAGACAGGTGCAGGTTAACAGAAGGCACGTGCAAGTTCGGTTCAGGTGCAGAAAGAGAGGTTCAGGTGCAGAAGGCACAGGCAGGTACAGTTGTCATGTGCACAGAAGGGACTGGGGCAATGTTGCAGGTGCAGAAGGCACAGACGGTGCAGGTTTTAAACAAGTCACTTTGCAAGTTCCCTCCGGTTCAGGTGCAGAAAGAGAGGTTCGTTGCATAAAGAGAGGTTCACAGGTGCATGAAGGCACAGGCAGGAGGTACAGGGCAGTGCGCAAGAAGGCACGTGCAGGTGCTAGAAGCATCAACAGGTGCAGGTTACAGAATGACGTGCAAGTTTCGGGTTCAAGGTGCAGAAAAGAGAGAGTTCACAGGTGCAAAAGGCACAGGCAGGTACAGTGCAGTGCACAAAGGGCAAACGTGCAGGTGCAGTGCAGAAGGCACGACAGTTGCAGGTTTCACGAAGAGGCACGTGCAAGTTCCGTCATGTGCAGAAAGAGAGGTTCAGGTGCAGAAGGCACAGGCAGGTACAGGTGCAGGTGCACAGAAGGCACGTGCAGGTGCAGGTGCAGAAGGCACAGACAGGTGCAGGTTAACAGAAGGCACGTGCAAGTTCGGTTCAGGTGAGAAAAAGTTCAGGGGTGCAAAAGGCACAAGCCGATTACAGTGCGCAGGTGCACTGAAGGCAACGTGCAGGTCAGGTGCAGAAGGCACAACAGGTGCAATGTTAACAGAAGGCACGTGCCAGTTCGGGTTTCCTAGTGCAACAAAAGAGGTTCAGGCAGAAGGCCAGGCAGCGTTACAGGTGGTCAGGTGCACAGAAGGCACTGCAGTGTCAGTGCAGAAGGCACAGACAGGTGCAGGTTAACGAAGGCACGTGCAATTTCGGGGTCAGCAGGTGCAGAAAGAGAGGTTTCTTGCAGGGCACAGGCAGGTACATCAGTGCAGGGCACAGAATGCAACGTGCGTGCAGTGCAATAGCACAGACAGTGCAGGTTACAGAAGGCACGTGCAAGTTCGGGTTCAGGTGCAGAACGACGAGTTTCAGGTGCAAAAGGCACGGGCATGTACAGGTCAGGTGCACGAAGGCACCGTGCAGGTGCAAGTTCAGAAGGCACAGACGGTGCATGTTAACAGAAGACACTGTGCATTTCGGGTTCAAGAGCAGAAAGAGAGGTTCAGGTGCAGAAGGCACAGGCAGGTACAGGTGCAGGTGCACAGAAGGCACGTGCAGGTGCAGGTGCAGAAGGCACAGACAGGTGCAGGTTAACAGAAGGCACGTGCAAGTTCGGGTTCAGGTGCAGAAAGAGAGGTTCAGGTGCAGAAGGCACAGGCAGGTACAGGTGCAGGTGCACCGCAGGCACAGGCAGTGCACTGCAGAAGGCATCGGAAACAGGGGCTGGTACAAAGGGCACGTGCAAGGTTCGGGGTCCGTGCAGAAAGAGAGTTCAGGTGCAGAAGGGCACAGGCCGGGACAGGTGCAGGTGCACAGAAAAGGCACTTGCAGGTTCAGGTGCATAAGGCACAGACCAGTTGCATGTTAACAGAAGCACGTGCAAGAGTTTCGGTTCAGGTGCAGTACGAGAGGTTCACAGTTCAAAAGGCACAGGCATGGTACGGTGGCATGGGTGCACAGAAGGCACGTGCAGGTGCAGGTGCAATAGGCCACAGACAGGTGCAGGTTAACAGAAGGCACGTGCAAGTTCGGGTTCAGGTGGCAGAAAGAGAGGTTCAGGTGCAAAAGGCACAGGCAGGTACAGGTGCAGGTGCACAGAAGGGCACGTGCAGGTGCAGGTGCAGAAGGCACAGACAGTTGCAGGTTAACAGAAGGCACGTGCAAGTTCGGGTTCAGAGCAGAAAGAGAGGTTTCATGGTGCAGAAGGCCACATGCAGGTACAGGTGCAGGTGCACAGAAGGCACTGCAGGTCGGTGCAAAAAGGCACAGACAGGTGCAGGCTTAACAGAAGGCCAAGTGCAAGTTTCGGGTTCAGGTGCAGAAAAGGTTTCAGGGGTGCAGAAGGCAACAGGCATGTACAGGTACGAAGAATTTCCTTCCCCAAAATGCAACTTGCTTTGCAGGTGCAAAGGCACAGACATGCTGGGTTTAACAGAATGCACGGGCAAGTTTCCGGTTCATAGTGCAGAAAGAGAGGTTCAGGGTGCAGAGGAGCACAACAGAACAGGTACAGGTGCACAGAAGTCACGTACAAGTTCAGGTGTCTAAGTCACAGACAGTGCAGTTAACGACGGCACGTGCAAGTTCAGATTAAAGGTGCAAACAGAGATTATTCAAGGTGCAGAAGACACCGCAGGTACAGGTGTCAAATCGTGCACAGAGAGCACATCAGGTTCAGTGCAAAGGCACTACAGGTGCCAGGTTAACACAGAAGGCACGTGCAAGTTCGGGTTCAGGTGCAGAAAGAGAGGTTCCCTGTGCAGACGGCCACAGCAGGTTACAGGTGCAGGTGCACAGAAGGCACATGTCAGGTGCAGGTGCACTAGGCACGAGACATTTGCAATTACCAGAGGCACGTGCAAGTTCCGGTTCAGGTGCAGAAAGAGAGGGTCAGGTGCAGAAGGCCCAGGCAGGTACAGGTGCAGGTGCACAGAGGGCACCTGCAGGTGCAGGTGCAGGTGCAGAAGGCACAGACATGTGCAGGGTTACAGAAGGCACGAGCAAGTTCGAGTTCAGGTGCAGAAAGGCAGGGACAGGTTCAGGTTCAGGTGCAGAAAGAGAGGTTCAGGTTCAGCACAAGGTTTTGGAGCCCGACTGCGCGATTGGCACCATTTTTAAACACCCTCTGGGCACAGTTTTTCAGTTGAGTCAAAAGCGCAACCCAAAAGGAGGTTGTTGCGACATAAGTATAACTTAGAATGACAAATGTAGTACAAAATGTAGTACCCTAACAGTCGGTGCTCAGAACCTATGGTTCAGTGGCAGAGCAAAGGGGAAATATCGAGGCAGGTGCGGGATTCGAACCCCCTTGAGTGCGCTTGGGCCCGACCGGCACGGTAACTGGTATCTACATGCAATGTTGGCTCGAGCAGCGCATACTTACGATCCGGTTCCCTTAATCCCGCTAGGCACATCCTTAGAGGTGTAAATTTGATGTTTAAATTTTCATTAGAACCATAACAGTAGGTGCTCATCTACTGGATACAGCTCAGTTTAGTTTGGTTTACTTAGCTAGGCTTATTTGGGTACCCCAGGCACCTGAACCCCAGGCAATTTGGGTATCCCAGGCATCTAACCCCCAGGCATTCTGAACCCCAGGCTTCCTGAACCCCAAGCTTCCTGAACCCCATGCTTCCTGAGCACCAGTAGCCTGAACCCCAAGCAATTTGGGTACCCAGACACCTGACCCCAGGCTTCCTACACCCCATGCACCTTAACCCCAGGCTTCCTGAACCTCAGGCTTCCTGAACCCCAGGCAACACCAGGCAATTTGGGTACCCCAGGCATCTGAACAAAGAAACTATAATACTGTGGTCGCACCGATTTTCCAACTGTCAGTACTCCAAATGATTTGGTGGCCTCCTGGTGAGCTATGCGACGGGGCTGCTCGTGTAGCGGGACCTGGGTGTGACGGGTGAAGCAGAGGGTGATTCAGGGTGAAGCAGGAAGAAGGGTAAAGGGTTGAGGTGAGGTTCAGGAAGAAGGGTGACGGGTGAAGCAGAGGGCGATTCAGGGTGAAGCAGGAAGAAGGGTGAAGGGTGATTCAGGAAGAAGGGGAAGGTTCCTGGTGAGCTATGCGACGGGGCTGCTCGTGTAGCGGGACCTGGAGGAGAAGCAAAGGGTGTTTCAGGGTTAAGGGAAAACAGGAAGAAGGGTGAGATGTGCGACAGGGCTGCTCGTGTAGCGGGACCTGGGGATCAGCTAGAGTGGGTGGGAGGGATAGGGATGTCTGGGGTATGGCACCTGGCAATGCGACACAGGTACTGGTGTGTGTGTGGTGGTAGTGGGTGGGGGGTGGGGTGGGGGGGGGGGCTTCCTGGTAAGCTATGCGACGGGGTTGCTAGTGTAGCGGGACCTGGGGGTCAAGCTAAGGGCGATGCAGGGTGAAGGGCAGAGCAGGAAGAAGGGTGAAGGGTGGGATTCAGAAGAAGGGTGAAGGGTGAAGCAGGAAAGAAGGGTGGGATTCAGGAAGAAGGGTGAAGGGTGGTGCAAGGAAGCAGGAAGAAGGGTGAAGGGTGGTGCAGGAGAGAAGAGGGAGGGTGGAAGGGTGGGGGGATTCAGGAAGAAGGGTGAAGGGTGAGGTAAAGGGTGATTCAGAAGACATCTCATGTATTCTCTAGTCCAGGGGTGGCCTACTAGGGAAAAGGACATCCACAACCAAGTAAAAACGAGAAACATTCCAAGATTAACAGGAGGGGCTAATAGAGTGGTTCAGAGGACGCATAGTATCTGCCGAAATTATGAAGATAAACCATTATCTGCTGAAATTATGAAAATAAACCATTATCTCCATAGGTGCCTAAGTCCGAAAACGCCCCAAGTCGATACAAGAATGTGATACAGAGCCGTACATGGCCCAAACTGCTCGGAATTGAATTCTGTCAGGCTCATATTGTTCGCGACGGTGTCATCTATACGCGCAGCTACTTTTCGTGCGCATTCGCATCTGGTCGCGAGCAGCCTTGTTCGGCAGGCCGATGGCAGTACATCAGATGTGCGATAATTAGTGATACAAATCCAGATCTCATCAGATACGAGGCCGCGCGAGCTATTCCAAAGAAAGGTACCTCGGGACAAAAGGCTTATTGAACCCCTATTACAAGGTCGGAGGCTGCGCTTCAGCCTTGGCCTCGGAATCTACTGAAATAGCTGTACATCTCAAGATTTCACCTCCCTGTGGCCTACCACACCATGGCTCAGGATTAGGGTGTGTTCTCAATGATCTACCCCAAATCAAAAACTGAGCTCAGATGTGAATGTTAGAAGACAAATAAAAAAAATGTTTTTTGAATCTATTTTCAAAACATATTTGAATTTTGAATTTTCGACAAAATTTTGGCAATTTTTTTTGACAAAAAATAAAAAGTTGTTCTGCATCCTATATCTTGAGATAGAGCAAAACCGAGGCCCAAAAATGTTTCAATTGAGGCTGTGCAAACTCTGACCTAGACTTAGGACACCCACGAAATGTAAATAATCAGTGTTTTGGGGGTCTGTACTCTACTGTACTGCCTGTGTACTGCCTTCCAAGACCTTCCGTAATAACTACTGGTAGGGAAAGACGTTACACAACATTTGTACCCAGTGTTCTTTTAAAATGGCTTGTTTCGGTCGAGATACGCTCCGTATCACTTCTTACGTAAAACCCGTATCGACTTAGGGAACCCCATAGTAACAAATTAGCATGTTTCACTTGACCTGGTCCCCACCATTTGAGAAAACCCAAATCCGAGTATTTGTGTGTTGAACTGATGTGGTTGGGCAACTTATTAGCAAAAAATCTTTGTTTTTGGACTTGAGGGCATAGGCTCAATCCATCCGTATCACCCAGGGTCTGACTTAGGCACCTATGGAGATAGCTGCTGTAATTATGAAAATAAACCAACACTTATGAAGATAAACAATTCTGGAGATAAACCAAGGCACTGACTCAATGTGGCTCAGGCATCAGAGGCCTGTTAGAATGGGTGGGAGGGATAGGGGAGTCTGGGGTATGGCATCTGGCAGTGCGGACAAGGTACTAGTGTGTGTGTGTGTGTGTGTGTGTGTGTGTGTGATGGTGGTGTGGTGGGGGGGGGGGGGGGGGGGGGGGGGGTATGGGGTACGGCATCTGGCAGTGTGACACATCATCTATATGCACTCACACGCACACATGCACAACAAGCACTACTCACAGTTCTGATGTGGAGCTTCTGGATCTCATCTACTGTGCCGATGGTGAGGGAGCTCTCTTTAGCTATGGCCAGGGAGTCTGGGAAGGAGGAGCTATTGAAAGAGGCCATGAAGTTGACCTGCAGATAGAGCAGGTGTGCGCTTGGTTCTGGTAGCAGCAGCAGTAGCAGTAGTGGTGGAAGTAGAGAAGTAGTAGTAGTAGTAGTAGTAGTAGTAGTAGTGGAAGTGGTGGTGGTGGTATAAGTAGTAGTACTAGTACTAGTACTAGTAGTAGTAGTAGTAGTAGTCGTAGTAGTAGCAATAGTGATGGTGGTGGTATTGAAAGAGGCCATGAAGTTGACCTGCATATATAGCAGGTGTGCGCTTGGTCCTGGTAGTAGTTGTGGTACAGTAGCAGTAGCAGTAGTATTAGCAGCAGCAGCAGCAGTAGTAGTAGTAGTGGTGATGGTAGTAGTAGTAGTAGTTGCTTATGGTGGTCCTGGTGGTGGTGATAATAATGATGATGGAGTTGTGGAGGGAGTGGGGGTTCAGATGGTGGTAGGCGTGGGGTATGTTGCCGGGTAATTCCATTGACCAAAGTGGCTAGCGCTTTCGCGAACTTGAAGAGAAAAAAACTGCGACTTGTAGTGCAAAAAGCGCAAAAAATACTTGCTGCGCCCACAGGGGGTTGCAAAAGACTGCGCGATAAGCGCAGTGGGGCTCAAAAAGGCAGCGCGCCAGTGCGCATAAGCTCGCGCTTGGAAGTACCCCTGGTAGATTGTTGTTGTTGCTTCCCCCATATACCTCCCATCTTGTCTTTGTGTTCTTACTAAGCGCATCTTGCCCGATCAAATCATCTCCCCCCCACCAGGGTACTACTTCTTGCCAAACTGGTCAGCGCTTACAGCGCACAAACGTCAAATTGGCCAGCGATTTTTAATGCAAAAAGCGCAAAAACAGCGCGCTGCGCCCACAGGGGGTTGAAAAAACTGTGCGAAACGCGCAGAGGGGCTCGTGAAGGCAGCGCAGCACCGTGCTATTTAGTTGTACCCTGCCCCCCACCCCACCCCACCCAACACAAGCATCCTCACCCATCGCCTCTCCCCCATAACCCGCCACCCCCGATCAACAGTCCCCCACTCCCCCCCCCCCCCCCCCCCCCCCCCCATCACCCGCTGTCCCCGATCACCCGTCGCCTATCCCCATCACCGGCTGCCCCCGATCAACCACCCCCTCTCCCATCACACCCCGCCGCCCCTGATCACCCGTCCCATCTCCCCCCCCCCCCCCCCCCCCCCCCCACACACACACACACACATCATCCGCCGCCTCTCACCACATCCTCATTGAGGTTGGAGAACACAAGCTTCTTATTGCTTGAGTAATTGATGGTGGGGGCGATCTGAAGCTGCGAATGCATTGACCGTTCCATTGAATCTACACGTTTTAATGATCTTTCTAATCACATCTCGCCCATTCGAATCACCTCCCCCCCCCCCCCCCCTCCCCCCCCCCTCATCCGCTGCCCCTGATCACCCGTCGCCCCTCTCACCTCATCCTCGTTGAGATTGGAGAACACAAGCTTCTTATTGCTTGAGTAAATGATGGTGGGGCGATCTGACGCTGCGAATGCATTGACTGTTCCATTGAATCTGAATGTCTTTAGTTGGATGGGCTTGGTCCCAAGCATGATTCTCTTTCGGTCCGACAGGGCACCAGTGTTGCCATCCATGCGCCAGCTCAGCAACTGGCCGTCTCCCATGCCAGCCAAGCAGTAGGGGAGGCCCTCGAACACGTTCATTAGGACACTGGCAGTGGGTAGGGGAGGAGGTTTGGGTGAGGGAAGGGGCAGGAGGACGCGTGAGAGAGTGAAGAGGATTATCGGGAACGTTGTTGGATAGGGCATTTGTATGCGGTAGGGTGGGGGACGGGGAGAAGGTTTGGTTATAGGAACTAAATGGAACTAAAAGGGGAAAGGAGAGGAATAAATAGGAGGCGGGGAAAAAGAAAAGTTATTTGGCTGTTGGTGTTGATTTGCCTACCTCGATCCTCTTTCCTATCTTTTGTGCCGTTCCCTCTCCTTGGCGTCGCTTCTTTGTTTTCGGTCCTTCTGCCTTCTCTCTTTTTGCGCGTCGATGTTTCTAGCTCTCGTCCTGTGTCTCTCCTGTGTTCATATCCCCGCTTCTGTCGTCGTGCAGCCCCGCAGGGGCCTTCGTCTCGGGGCGGCGGTTGGTCGGGGCGCGCGGCCGGTCCGGCGTTGGGGTGCAAGCCGGGACGCGGCTGGGTCGGGCACGGCGTCCCGTCCGTGCGCGTGTCGCGGGCCGTGCCCGGACCCGGTGCGCCGGCCCGTGCAGCCCGGCCCCTCTCCCTCCCTTCTGTTCCCCCTTGTTTCCTTCTGGTGTCCCCCCCCTGTTGCCCACTTTTTCTGGTGGTCCCCCCTGTTGCCCCCGCTGCCTCCTGGTGTCCCCCCTTTTTCCCTTGTTCCTGCTCTCGCTGAAGCTCCACCAGGTCTGTCTCCATTGTGTGGCTGCAGAGTGGGAGAAGAGGGAGTGATGACAAGGGCAGGCAGATTTGGGATCAGGATAGACTACCCAACCAGGGTACTTCAAATGGCCAAATTGGCCGGCGCTTCAGCGCACTTGAAAACAAAAAACTGCGCTTTGTAGTGCAAAAAGCGCAAAAATTACTTGCAGCGCCCACAAGGGGTTGCAAAAAACTGCGCTTAAAGCGCAGAGGGGGGTCAAAAAGTCAGCGCTCAAAAGCGCGCGCTTTGAATTACCCTGAACCCAACCCAACCCTCCCACCGGACATCCCTTTCACACACCAACCTCATACCCCTACCCCTATCCCCATGCTCCACTGGGGGGGGGGGGAGGGGGGGGGGGGGGGGTATGATGAAGGAGGGCTTTCCCACCAAACTGTGAGGGACAACCTCACTGCCTAGCTGCTCCTTAGCAATAGACTCCCGTCCCAGTGGCAACGTGAACAATGACCAGGTGCCCACCACCACTACGCGTATTTGTGACCACAACATTCAACAATACAAGCATCCTCGCTACCACTACACACTGTTCCCATTCCCACACCCACCTGCGAGGGATGATGTCACCGCCTAGCTGCTCCTTACCATTATGCTCCCGTCCCAGCCGCAACATAAACAGCAACATCTCCATTGACCAAGTGCACACCACTACAACGCAAATTTGTGACCACAACACTCAACAATACAAGCACCCTTGCTACCACTACACACTAGTCACATTCCCATTCCCACACCCACCTGCGAGGGATGACCTCACCCCCTAGCTGCTCCTTCGCAATAGGCTCCTTTCCCAGGGGCAACGTGAACAGCAGCATCTCCATTGACCAAGTGCCCACCACCACATAGCGTGACGACTTTGCCTCGCCATCCTCCACAGGTCCCACATCCAAACAAGAAATCTCAGAGTCCAAGGTTAGATCAGAGCGCTCTAACACAATCCCTCGGGAGTAACCCTCGAGGTACAACCAGGTGCCCTCCACCAACAGCGCACACAACCTGGGGGGGCAGCGAAGTTGAAAAACAAGTTAAACATTAGAGGCATGGGGACTCCCCCTCCTCCCCCCCTCCTATCCCTCGGGAGTAACCTCGAGGTACACCAGGTGCCCTCCCCCAACAGCGCACACACCTGGGGGGGCAGTGAAGTTGAAAAACAGTTAAACATTTGAGGCATGGGACCGCCCCATCGTCCCCCCTCCTATCCCTCGAGAGTAACCTCGAGGTACAACCAGGTGCCCTCCCCCAACAGCGCACACAACCTGGGGGGGCAGTACATTTTTAAAAATGTTAAACGTCAGGGGCATGGGAATCCACCTTCTCCCTCCCCCCCTCCTATCCCGTCGGGAGTAACCTCGAGGTACACCAGGTGCCCTCCACCAACAGCGCACACAACATGAGGGGGCAGTGAAGTTGAAAGGGTTAAATGTTAGGGGCAATGGGACCCCCCCTCCTCCCCCCCCTCCTATTTCTCTTTGGGATCCTCCCCCCTCCTCCCCCCCCTTCTCCTATTATCCCTTTGGGAGCCACCTCAAGGTACACCAGGTGCCCTCCACCAACAGTGCACACAACCTGAGAGGGCAGCAAAGACACAAAGCTTCAATGCAAGGGGGCATGGGACTCCCCATTCCACCCTTCCTCCTCCCCTCCCCAGCCCCTTCTCCCCCTCTTCCTTCCTCCCCTCCCCAGCCCCTTCTCCTCCCCTTCCTCGCCTCCCTTCCCCAGCCCTCTCCTCCCCCAGCCACCTTCCATACTTCCCTCTCCTCACCCTCCCCATCCCTTCTCCTCCCCTCCCCATCCCCTTCTCCTTCCCCTCCCCTCCCCCGCCCCTTCTCCTCCCTCCTTCCCTCTCCCCTCCCCATACCCTTCTTCTCCTCGCCTTCCTCCCCTCACCATCCCAGCCCTTCCTCTCCTCCCTCCCCAGCCCCTTTCTCCCCTTCCTCGTGCACCCCCCCTCCCGCACCTCCCCAGCCCCTCTCCTCCCCTTCCTCCCCTCACCTCCCCAGCGCCCTTCCTCTCCTCCCCTCCCCAAGCCCCTTTTCCTCCCCTTTCCTCGCCTCAAACTCCCATCCCCTCTCCTACCCTTCCTCCCTCCCCTCTCCAGCCACTTTCTCCCCCCTCCTTCCCCTCCCCAGCCCCTACTCCTCCCCTTCCTCCCCTCGCCCTCCCCAGCCCTTCTCCTCCCCTCCTCCCTCCCCTCCCCTCCATCATCTCCCCCTTCTCCTCCCCTTTCCTCCCCCTTCCTCCCCTCCGCTTCCCCATGCCCCTTCTCCTGCCCCTTCCTTCCTCTCCCCTCCCCGCCCCTTCCTTTTCCTCTCCCTCCCCCGCCCCTTCTCCTCCCCTTCCTCCCCTCCCAAGCCCTTTCCTCCCCTCCCCTCCCAAGCCCCTTCTCCTTCCCCCTTCCCTCCCTCCCCGCCCCCTCTCCTCCCCTTCCGCCCGCTCCCCATCCCCTTCCTCTCTCCCCTCCCCATCCCCTTCTCCACCCCTTCTCCTCCCCTTCCTCCCCTCCCCACCCCATCCCCTCCCCTCCCCAACCCTTTCTCCTGCCCTTCCTCCCCTCCCCCAGCCACCCCAGCCCCTCCTTCCTCCCCTCCCCCCGCCCCTTCTCTCCCCTTCCTTTCCTCCCCAGCCCCTTCTCCTCCCTTTCCTACCCTCCCCCCCTCCCCAGCCCGCTTCTCCTCCCCTCCCCCTCCCCAAGCCCCTTCTCTTCCCCTTCCTCCCCTCCCCAGCCCTTCTCCTCCCTTTATCCCCTTCCCTCCCCAGCCCCTCCCCTCCCTTTCCCTCCCCTCCCTCCAGCCCCTTCCTCCCCTCCCCTCCCCTCCCCAGCCCCTTCTCCTCCCCTTCCTCCCCTCCCCTCACCCAGCCCCTTCTCCTCTCCTCCCCTCCCCATCCCCTTCTCCCTCTCTTCCTCCTCCCCTCCCCTGCCCTTTCTCCTCCCCTTCCTCCCCATCCCATCCCCATCCCACTTCTCCTCCCCTTCCTCCCTCCCCTCCCCTTCGTCCTCCCCCTCCCCCTCCTCCCTCATCATTCCTTCCTCCCTCCCCATCCCTTCTCTCCTCCCTTCCTCCCTCCCCCCGCCCCTTCTCTCTCCTCCCCTTTCCTCCCTCCCCGCCCCCGCCCGCTTCTAACCTCTCTTCCTTCCTCCCCTCCCCCGCCCCTTCTACCTTCCTCCCCTTCCTCCCCTCCCCTCCCCCGCCCCTTCTCCTCCCCTTCCTCCAGCCTCCCCTCCCCCTCCCCTTCTCCTCCCCTTCCTCCCCTCCCCGCTCCCCTTCCTCTCCCTCTCTTCCATTCCTCCCCCCCCGCCCCTTCCTCCCTCCTCACTAATCCTTCCTACCCCTCTCCCCGCCCCTTCTCCTCCCCTTATCCTTCCCCTCCCCTCCCCAGCCCCTGTCCCTCCCACTTCCCACCCTTCCCCTCCCAGCCCCTTCGCCTCCCCTTCCTTCCCCTCCCCAGCCCCTTCTCCCTCTTTCCTTCCGCCCCTACTCACCTCATTCTCCTCCCCTTCCTCCCCTCCCCTCCCCAGCCCCCTTCTCCTTCCTCCCCTTCCTACCCCCTCCCCCTCCCCAGACCCTTCTCCTCCCCCTCCCACCCCTCCTGCCCCTCCCCAGCCCCTTTTCTCTGCTCTGCTTCCTCCCCTACCGAGACCCTTCTCCTCCCCTTCCTCCCCTCCCCTCCCCCCTCCCGCCCCTTCTCCTCCCCCTTCTCCCCCCCTCCCGCTCCCCCTCCCACCTCCCACACCTACCTCCTCTCCCCAGCCCCTTCTCCTCCCCCTCCCCCCCCCTTCCTCCCATCCCCGCCTTTTCTCCCCACTCTTCTCCCCTCCCCAGCCCCTTCTCCTCAAGCTCCCCCCCCCCCCCCCCCCCCCCCCCCCCCCCCCCCAAACCCACACACACCTGTACCTGTCGCCACTGCCAGATTACTTAGGTAGGGACCACCACCACCAACCCACCCACCCACCCCTCTGTCGTACTGCTAGATGCCATGTTTATGGCAGATCCAGGCTTAGGCTTCCACTCGAACTGAAGGGCACCATCTCCACCTTCACCCCCCAGCCAGACCCCAGACCCCCCACCCCCACTCCTGTACCTGTGTCGCACTGCCAGATGCCATGTTTATGGCAGATCCAGGCTTGGGCTTCCACTCAAACTGAAGGGCGCCATCTCCACCTTCGCCCTCAGCCAGAGTCATCACTCGCACACTACTGCTTGTCACCTGCACAAGCTGGCCATGCAGCGTATTGCTGCAGTACAAAGTCTGGGCACCCCCATCGAATCCAGTGATCTCAGCCTCGTCCAATTCATCGTCCGCATTGATGGCTAGGATCCTTGTTTCCCCGATAAACGAGAGCACCAGGTACTTGTCAAATGGATCAGCCCACGCCGCCCTCAAACTCCAGACGCCCTGGTAGGGGTGGGGGTGAGGGGGTGGTGGGGGTGGGTGAGGGTGGAGATGGAGTTGGGTGTGGGTGTGGATGTGAGGGGTTGTGGTTGTGGGGGTTGTGGGTATGTGGGTGTGGTTGAGGGTAGGGATAGAGGTGGGTGTGGGTGTTAAGGGGTGAGTGAGATGGCCAGGATTCTTGTTCTCCCCGATAAACGAGAGCACCAGGTACTTGTCAAATGGATCAGCCCACGCTGCCCTCAAACTCCAGACGCCCTGGTAGGGGTGGGTGTGGGTGAGTGTGGGTGTGGCTGAGTGTGGGTGTGGGTGAGTGTGGGTGTGGGTGAGTGTGGGTGTGGGTTGTGGGTGGGTGTGGGTGGGTGTGGGTGAGGGCGGGTGTGGGGGTGTGTGGGGGCAGGTGAGGGCAGGTGAGGGTTTGAGGGTGAGTGTGGGGTGAGGGAGGGTGAGGGTGAGAAGAGCCCTTAACACTCGTAATGTCACAAACTAACTATTTGCACAATCCAACACACCATCCAATCAAACACACACATAATGGCGCAACAACAATTCACAAACTAACTATCAGCACCATCCAATGCAACATCCAATCAAGCACACAGTGACGAAACATATCACAACCTAGTACCAGCACCATTCAATGCAACATCCAATCAAGCACACAGTGACGAAACATATCACAACCTAGTACCAGCACCATTCAATGGAACATCCAATCAAGCACACAGTGACGAAACATATCACAACCTAGTACCAGCACCATTCAATGCAACATCCAATCAAGCACACAGTGACGAAACATATCACAACCTAGTACCAGCACCATTCAATGCAACATCCAATCAAGCACACAGTGACGAAACATATCACAACCTAGTACCAGCACCATTCAATGCAACATCCAATCGAACACACGTAGTACCATAACAGATCAGAAAATGTCACGCAACATATCACAACATATAACAACATAGCACAACAGATCACAATATATCACAACATATAACACCATAGCACAATATATCACAATAGATCACAACAGATCACAATATATCACAACATATAACACCATAGCACAATATATCACAATAGATCACAACAGATCACAATATATCACAACATATAACACCATAGCACAATATATCACAATAGATCACAACATATCACAATATATCACAACATATAACACCATAGCACAATATATCACAATAGATCACAACAGATCACAATATATCGTAACATATAAACCATATCCAGCAGGCCGCACACCTTGATGCCTCCAAGCTCCACAGTCGCTTGTTCATTGATGCCAATACCGTTGCGGACAACGCGTAGACCGCCATCAAACGCGACTCCAGAGCAGGTGACAATTTGACCCTAAAGGTCAGGTAAGGTAATGCAGTGTGGGGTGAGGGTTGGGTGGTGTGGGGTGAGGTTGGGGTGGTTTGAAGGTAGTGTGGGGTGAGGTGGTGTGGTGTGGTGTGGGGTGGGGTGAGGTTGGGTGGTGTAAGGTGGTGTGGTGGTGGGGTGGGTGGTTGTGGGGTGGTTTGGTGTGGGGTGGGGTTGTGGTTTGGTGTGGGGTCGGGTTGGTGGGTTGGTTGGGGGAGTGAGGTGGTGGTGTGGTGTGGGGTACCGGTAGACCGCCACTCCAACGCCTTTCCAGCGCAGGTGCCCTTCGTCCCCCTGGTGAGGTTCGTGTGTGGGGTGGTGTATGTTTGGGTTGTGTGGTGGTAGGGGGGTGTGTTTTGATTCGATTCCGTGCTGGGGTGGGGTAGGGTTGGGTTGTGTTTGGTGGGGCAATAGTGGCAATTTGACTAGGTGTGGGTTGGTTGGTGGTGAGGTGGTGGTGTTGGTTTGTGTTGTGAGGTGTGTTGGTAGGTTTGGTGGTGGTGGGTTGTGGGTGGGTTGGGGGTGAGGTGGGTGTGGTGCGAGGTGGTGTGGTGTGGGGTAGGTTTGGTGGGTGGTGTTTGGTGGTTTGGTTGGGGTGGTGTGGTTTGTGGGTGAGGTGGTGTGGGGTAGGTTTGGTGGGTGGTGGGTTGGTGGTTGGTTGGTGGTGAGGTGGTGGTGTGGTTTGTGGGGTGAGGTGGTGTGGGGTAGGGTGGTGTGGTTTGATTCGATTCCGTGTGGGGTGGGGTAGGGTTGGATTGTGTGGGGTGGGGCAATAGTGACAAATTTGTCCCTATGGGTGAGGTTAGTGTGCGGTGTGGGGTAGGGTAGGGTGGGTGGTGTGGGGTAGGGTGGTGTGGTTTGATTCGATTCCGTGTGGGGTGGGGTAGGATTGGATTGTGTGTGGTGGGGCAATAGTGACAATTTGTCCCTATGGGTGAGGTTAGGTGGTTTGGATAGGGTGGGTGTTGTGGGTGAGGTGGTGTGGGGGTAGGTTTGGGGGGGGTTGGGGTTGGTTGGGGTTGGTTGGGGTTGAGGTGGTGGTGTGATTTGTGGGGTGAGGTGGTGTGGGGTAGGGTTGGGTGGCGTGGGGTAGGGTGGTGTGGTTTGATTCGTTTCCGTGTGGTGGGTTAGGGTTGGATTGTGTGTGGTGGGGCAAGGTAGGTGGGGTGGTGCGGTGTGTTCTGGTCGGTGTGGGGTAGGGTTGGGTGGGGTTACCTGGGTTAGAATGGAGTGGTGCGGTGTGGTTCAGTGTGGGGTTAGGTTGGGTGAAAAGGCGAGGTGGTGCGGTGTGGTTATGGTGCAGTGCAGTGTGGTTTGGTGCGGGGTGGGGTAGGGTTGGGTTGGTTAAGGTGGGGTGAAGCAGTGTGGCTTGGTTTGGTGTGGTGTGCTGTGAGCAGCAATGCAGACTATTCACAAACAAATGATGGGTAACTCCCACTTCTCCTGCGTGTGTATGTATGTGTATGTGTGTGTATGTGTGTGTGTGTATGTGTGTGTTGTGTATGTGTGTGGTGTGTGTGTGTGTGTGTTTGTTGTGTGGTGTATGGGTATGTGTTGTGTTTTGTGTGTGTTTTGTGTGTGTGTGTGGTTGTGTGTGTTTATGTCTGTGTGTGTTTGTATGTGCGTGTGTGTGTGTTGTGTGTGGTGTGTGTGGTGTGTGTGTATATATGTGTGGTGTGTGTTGTGTGTGTGTGTGTGTGGTGGGTATGTATGTGTATGCATGTATGTATGTCTGTGTGGGTGTGTGTGTGTGTGTGGGTGTATGTATGTATGTGTGTGCGTGTTTGTGTGTTGTTTGTGTGTGTATGTCTGTTTTTTTCTGTGTGTGTGTGTTGTGTGTGTGTATTATGGTTTGTGGTGTTGTGTGTGTGTGTTTGTGTGTGTGTGGTGTGTATGCCTGTGTTGTTTGTGTGTTTGTTTGGTGTTTTTTGTGTGTTGTGTGTTTGTTGTGGTTGGTGTATTTGTATGTATG
This sequence comes from Chlamydomonas sp. ICE-L, assembly GCA_013435795.1. Taxonomy (NCBI): domain Eukaryota; kingdom Viridiplantae; phylum Chlorophyta; class Chlorophyceae; order Chlamydomonadales; family Chlamydomonadaceae; genus Chlamydomonas; species Chlamydomonas sp. ICE-L. The sequence continues at coordinate 15,159,946 of JACBWV010000223.1, forward strand.
TGTGTGTGTGTGTTGGTGTGTGTGTTGTAGTGTGTGTGTTTGTGTGTTTTTGTTGTGTTGTGTGTTGTATGTACTGTGACTGTATGTATGTGTGTTGTGTGTGTGTGTTTTTGTGTTGTTGTATGTCTGGTATGTGTGTGCGTTTTTTGTGTGTTGTGTGTTTGTGTGTTTTATGTATGTGTTTCTGTGTGTTTGTTTTGTGGTGTGTGATGGTATGTGGTGTGTGTTTGTGTGTTTTGTGTGTGTGTGTTTGTGTGTGTGTGGTGTGTGTGTATGTTTGTGTGTGTTGGTGTTTGTGTGTGTGTGTTTTGTGTGTGTGTGTGTCATTGGGTGTAGTACTTTTTTTTGTTTGTGTGTATGTATGTGTGTGTGTTTGTGTGTGTGTTTGTGTGTGTCGTGTGTGTGTGTCGTGTGTGTATGTTGTGGTGTGTGTTTTGTGTGCGTGTGTGTTTGTGTGTTTGTAATGTTTTGTACTTTGTTTTCTTGTGTGTGTGTGTGTGTGTGTGTGTGTGTGTATATGTATGATGTATGTAGGTATGTATGCATGCATGTTGTATGTATGTTATGTTATGATGTAGGTATGTATGTACGTAGTATGTAGTATTTGTGTGTAATGCATGTTATGATGTGTGTATGTATTTAGGTTGTATGGTATGATGTATGTATGTATGTACGTTGTATGTGTGTTGTGTTGCATGTAATTGTGTGGTATGTATGTATGTATGTATGTATTTATGTATGTTTGTATGTATGTATGTATGTATGTAATGTATGTAATGTCGGTATGTGTGTGTGTATGCATGTATGTGTGTGTCTATGTTACAGTCAGGAAGTAGCCAAATAGGCTAGATAACACCCATACTTCATACACTCATTCTCTTATCCACTCATACACTCAAACGTTCATACCTCATAAACTCAAACTCGCTTACACTAGTACTCTTATACACTCACACACTCAAACTCGCATACACTCATACTCTTGTACACTCAAACTTTCATACACTCAAAACTCTCATACCTCATACACTCAAACTCGCATACACTCAAAACTCTCATACCTCATACACTCAAACTTGCATACACTCAAAACTCTCATACCTCATACATTCAAACTTGCATACACTCAAACTTGCATACACTCAAACTTGCATACCTCATACACTCGAAGTCGCATGCAATCATACCCGTATACACTCATACCTGGCCCTGTCTCTCCAAGTCAACCACGCAGAAATCAACGATGGGCCCAAGGTTGCTGTATGTCTCTAGCACCTGAATGGAGTAACGGACAGGATGGGATTGGGTGAGATGTGTGTGTGTGGGGGGGGAATGGGTGTGGGGGGGGAGGGGGTGTGTGGGGGGGGGGGCAGAAGTCACAATGGCCCTAGGTGTTGTAGGTCTCGAGCACCTGAATGGAGTAGTGGACAGGATGGGAGTGGGTGAGATTGTTGTGTGGGTGTCGGGGGGGGGGGGAGGGATGTGGGGGGTATTGTGTTGTGTGGTGTGGGGGGGGGGGGGTAGTGTGGGGTGGGTGGGTGGGTGGGGGGGGGGGGCGCAAGGTGGGGTGACGTGGTGTTTGGTGTGTGTGGTTGTAGGGGTAGGGGTGGTGTGTGTGGGTGTGTGTGGTGTATGTGTGTCGGGTGGTCTGTGGTGGTGGTTTGGTGTGTGTGGTGTCTATGTTTTTGTGTGGTGTGTGGTGTGTGTTGTGTTGTAGGGTAGGGATTGTGTTTGTGTTTGTGTAGGGATGTATTGTTTTTGTGTTGTTGGGAGGTAATTTTTTTTTTGTGTGTGTTTTTTGGTATGTGTACTTGTTGTTTGGTGTGTTCAGGATTGGTTTTGTTGTCTTTTGTTTTTTTTGTTTGTGTTTTTTAGTTGGGTTTTGTTTGTTTTTGTGCCGGTATTTTTTTTTTGTTTTGTTTGTGTTTTTTTCTTTGTTGTGGTTTTTTGATTTGGTTTTGTGTGGTGTTTTTTGTGTTTGTGGTGTGTTTTGTTTGTATTTATATTTTTTTTTTTTTTTTTTTTTTTTTTTTTTTTTTTGTGTTTTGTTTTTTTTTTCTTGTTTTTTTTTGTTTATGTTTTTTTTTTTTTTTTTTTTTTGTTTTTTTTTTTTTTTTTTTTTTGTTTTTTGTTTGTGTGGTTTTTTTGTTGGGGGGTTGGCGGGGTGGGTGAGTGGATGTGGTGTGATTGGTGAGTGTTGTGTGCGGTGTGTTGTGTGGTGGTGTGGTGGTGGTGGGGGGGGGGGGACTGCTGGGGGGGGTAGTTCAAAGCAACAACCAGAGCAAGAAATGCAAACACCCAAATCGACTGTAACTGTGTTTGGGGTGGGGTGCGGGGGGGAGGGGGTGGGGGCAGGGGGTGGGGGGGCTGGGGATGGACTGAACCACTAAATCTCACCTCAATATAGTTGCTGGGCTCAACAGGGTTTACTGCCTTTTCATGGATCCTGATGAGATGAGAGTCGCCAGTTCTGCTGGCCCATATAGCAGCCCTGAATCAATTAGGAGAGACTAAAGCAATACACGCATCGCTCTTTCGAAACTGGTGGGGGTGGGGTGGAGTGGGGTGGGGTGGGGTGAAGTGCGCTTGAGTGGAGTGGGTGGGGTGAAGTGGAGTGAGTGGGGTGGGGTGGGGTGAGCCTGAGGTGTAGTGAGTGGGTGGGGTACTAGGTGTATTGAGTGGAGTGTAGTGTAGTGTAGTGGGTGGGGTGAGCTGTGTGTATGGATAGGGTTGGGGTTGGTGGGGTGAGTGGGGTGGGGTGTTAGTGGAGTGGGGGGGTGAGCTGAGGATGGAGTGTAGTGGGGTGGGGGTGAGCACTGATGAGGTGGGAGTGGAGTGGGGTGCGGTGGGGTGAGCTGAGGTGGAGTGGGGTGGGGTGGGGTTAGTGTAGTGGGGGTGAGCTGAGGGGGAGTGTAGTGGGGTGGGGTGAGCTGAAGGTGGAGTGTAGTGGGGGGTGTGAGAGTGTGAGTGAGCTGAGGTGTAGTGGGGTGGGGTGGGGTGGGGCGGGGTGTAGTGAGTGAGTGGGGTGGGTTGGGTGAGCTGAGGTGGAGTGGAGTGGGGTGGGGTGTAAGTGAAACTGAGGTGGAGTGGAGTGGGGTGGGGTGAGTGGTGGTCGAGGTGGAGTGGGTGGGGTGGGGTGTAGTGTTGTGGAGTGGGGTGGGGTGGGTGAGCTGAGGTGGAGTGGGGTGGGGTAAGGACCTGATGCATGTGCTGGTAGAGGTGAGTTTGTGAAGTAGGGGCACCATGGAATATGTCATGATCTGATTATCATCATCATGATCTTCATCTTCATCCATCATCATCTTCATCATCATCATCATAATCATCATCTTCATCATCATCATCTTCATCATTATCATCATCATCATCTTCATCATTATCATGACCATCATTATCATCATCATCTTCATCATCATCATCATCAACATCTTCATCATTATCATGACCATCATCATCATCATCATCATCTTCATCATCATCATCATCTTCATCATTATCATGACCATCATCATCATCATGACCATCATCACCATCATCATCATCATCAGATATGCTCTCACCGATAAGCTTCCAACTTGATCCCTGCTGCTCTGTTCCCGTCATGAGCCAGCACCATGAGGTACAGGCTGCCTGTGTGATCGCTCAACAGGTACCGAGAGCCATCCGCATCGATGCGGGCCGTAGCACTGCACAAGTAGTAAGTGGGGTGGAGAGTTCGGCATACACTTAATTTCAATTCATTTTACTATCAGTGCTTTTATCAAGAGGTAGAGGCTGCCCGTGTGATCACCCAACAGGTACCGAGAGCCATCCGCATCGATGCCGCCGTAGCACTGCATAAGTATCAAGTAGGTTGAGCGTTGGCTTACATTGACATTTATATGTGTACATCTATATGCAAGTATACTTGTATTTTATCATTTCTTTTACTCAGTGCTTGCACCATGAGGAAGAGGGTGCCAGTGTGATCACTCTACAGGTACCACAGCCATCTGCATCTACAGGGCCGCAGCACTGCACAAGTATTAAGTGGGGTGGAGATTTTGGTATACACATATGTACAAACTCGCACACTTCATTTCAATTGATTTTACTCTCTGTGCTTGCACCATGAGGTAGAGGCCGCCTGTGTGATCGCTCTACAGGTACTGAGAGCCATCTGCATCGATGCGGACAAAGCACTGCACAAGTATCAAGTGGGGTGAGCGTTGGCTTACATTGAAATTTATATTTGTATATCTATACACAAGTATACTTGTATTTTATCATTTCTTTTACTCTGTGCTTGCACCATGAGGTAGAGGCCGCCTGTTTGATCGCTCTACAGGTACTGAGAGCCATCCACATCTAAAGGGCCGCAGTACTTCACAAGTATCCAATTGGGTTGGGCGTCGGTTTATTTACACTCCATTCCAAATTATTTTAGTCTCTGTGCTGGTATTACAAGGAAGAGGGTGCCTGGGCGATCGCTCAACATATATTGAGAGCCATCTGCATTGATGCGGCCGCAGTACTGCACAAGTATCCAATTGGGTTGGGCGTCGGTTTTATTTACACTCCTTTCCAACTTATTTTAGTGTCTGTGCTGGTATTACAAGGAAGAGGGTGCCTGGGCGATCGCTCAACACACTTATCGAGAGCCATGTGCATGGATGCGGCCATAGCACTGCACAAGTATCCTATTGGGTTGGGTGTCGGTTAAATACACTTCATTTCAATTCACTTTGCTATCTACCCTAGTATGTATGTATGTATGTATGTATGTACTAGTACGGTAGCCCGTGTGGCCGGTGGCCACCCCCCACCCCCACCCCCCCACCCAGGCCATGGGTCCTAGTCTGGTTTGGGTTACATAACGGGTAACGCCCTTGTATGCCCCCCCTCCCCCCCCCCCCTCCCTTACACACAGTCAAGAAATCAGCCATTTCAGCCCTTGCTCGACGCTCCCCTGCCTCTCCCCCCCCCCCCCCCCCCCCCCCCCCCCCCCCCCGCACACACACTTCTTCTCCCTACCTATTCCCCTTATGCTTCAGGTGTGGCCTCCCACCCTGTCATACACACATACCATCCCCCCCTCCCCCCCATTCTGACCTCTCCCTACCCCTCACCCACCCCATCCACGCGCACTCTCTTTCTCTCACCTTACCCCCCACCACCCTCCCTTCCCCCAACCACCAACACGCACACACAATCTTCTTCTCCCTACCTCGTACCCTTCACTTCACCCTGTGGGATTCAATCGTGCAGAAAGAGGGAACCGCTGTGCTTCGAACCTACCAACATTGCGAGCGCTCAGTCGCTCAGATTCCGATCGCCCCGAGAACACCGGACCGGTGCAATTGCATGGCTACAAACCTGCAGCTTCGTCTTCTCGTACAGTGCCCCAGTCGAGACTCGATCAACTCAGAACAGCAAAAATCGCAGCAACGTACTTCATATTCTATACAACAGAAAGAGCTTGCAAAGATGGGATGATCGTGGCAAGCGCGAGAGTGTCCAGGGGGACGGAATGGCCATGGCGATCTGAACAAAGGTAATTAATCGCAACTGGATGCCAATCACTACGAATGTGATGCGATGGCATGGCAAAATTGCGCATGCGTGAGATGAATGGTGGCAACGCTCGCAGACGGAGAAAAAAAGCATCACGATATGAAGGTCTGGCTTGATTATGATCCTGGCATAATTCCTCAGGCTGGGCAGCATCGTCTTAGCGCCTGGATTGGTTACCAGCTTCGTGTTCCTCCTCAGGCACGATAGCTCGTTCCTGACTCCTTGCAAATTACCAGCATGACGTAGCTCCTCGGATCGGGCAGCGCGGGCATCACGTCGACGCTTGTTGGCTATTTCCCTGTCTTCCTTGCTCTGGCAAGCTCGCTTTGAGCGCTGGCTGGCGTTTTTGCGGGCCCTCCTGTCCATTATGACCGTTGCCATGCATCATGGTCGCATTATCCGTGAAGAACTGAAAGCTATTATTCCGAGCGCCATGCCAAGCCATATGAGGGTCGGCTGGTGACTTCCGAGGAGAGGATCTTCTGATTCTAAATGTCTTGCCGTCATAATATCGGAGGCAATTGTGAACTTGCTATGAGCGCGCGCGCTTAGCTTAGCGAATCTGCAGTTTTGGTGTTTGAAAATTCCGCTAGGCGGGGAGTTGCTAGTTGGGTGAACGAAAAGTCGGTTGCAAGTCGGTTACACTTCGCACGTGGGCACGCGATGATGACACCACCACGACCACCACGACCACCGCGACCACCACGACCATGATTTCTTTATATATATAGATGTTTCAGTCCAGATTAAAATTCCCAGTATCTATCTTTATGATGGATGGCTTGATGGGAGCTGAGCAGATGTGCTGGCCAACATAACAATTCAAATTCAAATTTCCAGTATGTATCTTGATGATGGATGGCTTGATGGGAGCTGAGCAGATGTGCTGGCCAACATAACAATTCAAATTCAAATTTCCAGTATTTACTGTGATTATGGATGGCATGGTGGGAGCTGAGCAGATATACTCGCCACCGTTACAATTCAAATTCAAATTCAAATTCCCAGTATCAACCTTGATGATGGATGATTTCATTGGATCTGAGCCGATGTGCTGGCCAACGTAACAGTTCAAATTAAATTTCAAATTTTCAGTATCTACCTTGATGATGGATGGCTTAATGGGAGCTGAGCAGATGTACTGGCCAACATACAATTTTAAATTCAAATTCAAATTCTCAATATTTACCATGATGATGGATGGCTTGAAGGGAGCTGAGCAGATGTACTGGCTAATATACAATTATAAATTCAAATTAAAATTCTCAATATTTACCGTGATGATGGATGGCTTGATGGGAGCTGAGAAGACGTGCTGTTCAGGTCCACCCAGATAGGTGACCACACTCTCGCCCACAACAATAGCGCCGCCAAGTGGCTTGGGAACAGGAATAATGAGGCTGCTCCCTGGGTCCAGGTTCTGCTGAGACCAAGGGCCATCTACAAACTCCTGATAAGGGTAAGGGTGGAGGGTGGAGGTCAAAGAACAGCGCCGCCAAGTGGCTTGGGAACATGGATAATGGATTAATGAGGCTGCTACCTGGTTCCAGGTGCTGCTGGACCCAAGGGCAATCTACAAACTTCTGATAAGGGTGGAGGGTGGAGGGTGGAGGTCAAAGAACAGCGCCGCCAAGTGGCTTGGGAACATGGATAATGGGTTAATGAGGCTGCTTCCTGGGTCCAGGCTCGGCTGGATCCAAGGGCCATACACAACGTTTGAAATGTCACTTTTTCAACCACAACACGTGAACTGTCATATTTCAATCAGGGACACTTCAGATGTTTTTGATGTGCCTTGCATGATTTGGATTTTCGTATAATACAGCCACATTTGGCTTGGCGCAACCTTCCAGAAACTTCAAGCCCACCACACACACCACACCACACTCAGTCACACCTTTTCAAACATAGATCCGCATAGATACTTCTTATTTTTTTATGTGCCTTGCATGCGTAGGATCATCGTACAGCACGGCCACAGTTGGCTTGGCCCAACCTTGCATCAACTTCACGCCCACCACACACACCACACCACACTCAGTCACACCTTTTCAAACATAGATAATTAATATGTTTTGATCTGCCTTACATGCTTAGGGTCTTCTTACAGCACAGCCACAGTTGGCTTGGCCCAACCTTGAATCAACTTCACGCCCACCACACACACCACACCACACTCAGTGGCACCTTTTCAACCAGGGACACTTCATATGTGTTGATGTGCCTTGCATGCTTAGGGTCTTCGTACAGCAGGGCCACAGTTGGCTTGGCGCAACCTTGTTGAACCTTCATGTCCATCACCACACACACCACACCACACACCACACACCAGAAACTTCATGTCCACCACCACACACCACACCAGAGAAACTTCATGTCCACCACCACACACCACACCACACACCAGAAACTTCATGTCCACCACCACACAACACACAACACTCAGTCACACACCTTTTCAAACATAGATATTTCATAGGTTTTTATGTGCCTTGCATGCTTGGGGTCTTCGTACAGCACGGCCACAGTTGGCTTGGCGCAACCTTCCAGAAACTTCATGTCCACCACTGTCAGTTCCTCAAGTCGGATGTTGAACGCCTCGTGCAACTGGCTGGTGCCGTCCTCAATAGGAATTACCTGTAGGGCAAGTTTCCGTGTGGATGGATGATGGATGGGTGGAAGGATGGATGGGTGGATGTGTGTGTGTGGGGGGGGGGGGGGGGGGGAGGGGATTGGATGGATGGATGGATAGATGGGTGGGTGGATGGATGGATGGATGGATGGATGGATGGATGGATGGATGGATGTGTGTGTTTGTTTGTGTGTGTGTCAAGTCGAATGTTGAATGCCTCGTGCGGCTGGCTGGTGTCCTCCTCAATAGAAATTACCTGTAGGGAACGTTTCTGTGTTCATGGATGATGGATAGGGTGGATGGATGTGTGTGTATGTTTGTGTGTGTAGGGGTGGGTGGGTGGGTGGGTGGGTGGGTGGGGGGGATCCTTCCCCCAAGGGCCATACCATCAGGGTCTAAGAGAGCCACACACAAGTTACACAAAGAATCCCTCTCCCCCCCCCCCCCCCCCCCCCCCTCCGCCCACCCACCCACCCACCCACACCTTGAATGCCCCATCATATAGCTGCAGCCCAATGGTCCTCCTGTCAGGGTCTATGAGAGCAGAACACAAGATACACTAAGACCCCCCCACCCCCACCCCCACCCCCACCACCATCACCCCCCACCTCCACACACACACCCCACCAGCCCCCCACCCCCCCCACCCCCACCCCACCCACACACCCACACACAGAACACACACACACCACCATCACCACACACCTTGAATGCCCCATCATCAAGGTGAAGCCCAGTTGCCCTGAAGTCAGTGTCTATGAGAGCAACACACAAGTTACACAAATACCCACCACCACCACCACCACCACCACACACACACGCACCACCACCCTCAGCATCCCCCCCTCCCACCACCACGCACCCAACCCCCCACACAAACACCCCAACCCCACCCCCCCCACACACACCTTGAATGCCCCATCATATAGATGCAGCCCAATGGCCCTACAGTCCGGGTCTATGAGGGCAAGCTGGCCATTATCAACAGGAGCTCCAATGGTGTCTTTGACATCTCCACTAGCTTGAGTGAGGAGTTCACCTGGGTAGGTTGCAGGGGCAGTGGGGTTGAGAGGGTGGAGAGGGGGGCTGTGGGGTGGAGGGGGGGGGGAGGAAGGTAGTTGCAGGGTCAGTGGGGTGTAGAGGGTGGGGGAGGGGGCAATGATGTGAAGAGGGGGGGGGGGAGGGGGGCATTTGGGTGGCGAGGGGGGGGGGGGGTGGGGTGTAGGGGTGGTACTGTGGGGTGGAGGGGGGTGGAGAGGGTAGGGTGCAGGGGCAGTGGGGTGTAGAGGGTGGGGAGGGGGGGCAATGGGGTGAAGAGGGGGGTGGAGGGGGCAGTGAGGTGGAGGGTGGGGGAGAGGAGGGCAGTGGGGTGACGAGGGGTGGAAGAGGGGGGGAGGGGGGCAGTGGGGTGAAGAGGGTGGGGAGAGTGGGGCAAGGGGGGCGACGAGGGGATGAGGAGGGGGGCAGTAGGGTGGAGAGAGGTGATGAGGGGGGCAGTAGAATGAAGAGGGGTAAAGAGGGGGGGGGAAGGGGGGCAGTAGGGGGGGGTTAATAGGGGGGGAGAGGGATGGGCGGTTGGGTGGGGGTGGGTGTATTGTGGGGTGGGTGCATGGTTGGTGGGGGGTGTGGGTATGTTGAGGTGTGTGGCGTTGGGTGGGTGTGTGTGGGGTGATGTTGTGGATGTTGGGGGGTGCGTGTGGTGGGTGGTAGGGTGGTGGCCTGGTGGTGGGTGGGTGGGCTGTGTGGTGGGGGGTGTTGTTGGTGGGTCGTGTTGTGGCTTGGTCTGGC
>JACBWV010000223.1:15174730-15199969 GCA_013435795.1 Chlamydomonas sp. ICE-L
CCTCGCCCATCTGACCTGCACCCATTCAAGTCCCTTACACGTCGCACACCACACACACACCACGCACGCACCTTCTAGGCTACTAGGCTACTAGGCTAATAGTCTAGGTTTGAACACCACCCACCACCCACCTGTAGCTGCGCCAGTCCAAGTACCATTCCAGCAGTTCCCATTAGCATTGTGGGGAAATGGGTGTATGAATAAATTAAAACATAAATTAAATTAAATTCTGCATTTTTGTAGCAATGAATTAAATTTACGGGTCAGGTTACTAGGCTAATTAGCTGGATTTACCACACACAACAACACACCACCCACCACCCACCTGTAGCTGCACCATTCCGAGTCCCATCCCGGGGGTTCTATCGGCATTGTGGGAAAGTGTGTGTATACATAAATAATAATAATAATAATAATAATAATAATAATAATAATAATAATAATAATAATAATAATAATAATAATAATAATAATAATAAAATAGTAAATCAATAATTAATTCAATAAAATACTACATTTGTGTAGCAATACAATACTACATTTGTGTAGCAATACAATACTACATTTGTGTAGCAATACAATACTACATTTGTGTGACATACAAACTAATTGTGTAGCAATAAAAATATACATTTGTGTAGCAATCCAATACTACATTTGTGTAGCAATACAATACTACATTTGTGTAGCAATACAATACTTCATTTGTGTAGCAATACAATACTACATTTGTGTAGCAATACAATACTACATTTGTGTAGCAATACAATACTACATTTGTGTAGCAATAAAGTCACTTTAGGGGCCAGCTTGCTAGACTAAGTTGACCACACACCACACACCACACACCACCCGCCCACACACCACCCACCACCCACACACCTACCCCACACCACCCAACACCTGACCACCCACCACCACACACTCCACCCACCACCCACACACATACCACCCGACCACCCACCACACCTACTCACCACCTACCCAACACACCTACCACCACCACCCACACACCTACCACCCACCACCCACACACCTACCACCCACCACCCACACACCTACCACCCACCACCCACACAACCTACACACCACCACCCCACACTACCACCCACACACATACCACCCCACCCACACACTAACCCCCACCACCCCACACTACCACCACCACCCACACACCTACCACCCACCACCCACACACCTACCACCCACCACCCACACCCTACCCCCACCACCACACAAAACCTACCACCCACCACCCCCAACACCTACCACCCACACCCACCACCCACACCACCTACCACCACCACCCACACACCTAACACCCACCACCCAAACACATACCACCCACACCCACACACCCTACCAACCCACCACCCACAACACTACCACCACCCACCACACACCTACCACCCCCACCAACACACCCTACCACCCACACACCTACACCCACCACCCACACACACCACACAACCACACCCCACACACCCACACACATACAACCCCCACCCACAACACACCTACACACCAACACCACACCCACACACACACACACAACACAACCAAAAACAACCCTACACGCACACAACACACCACAACACACACACCAACCACCACCACCACCCACCACCCACCTGTAGCTGACCATTCCAAGTCGTTTTTTTTCACACACACACACAACCCCACACCCACCCAATACACACCCACACCCACCCACCGCACATCACCCACCCATCAAACACCACACACCTCCACACACCAAACACCACACACCACAAACCATCACACACACCCGCCCACACACCACCACACAAACACACACCGCACATCACCCACCCACCACACCCACCCACCGCACATCACCCATCCACCACCCACCACACACCACCACACACCTCACACCTCAAACCACCACACACTTTTACCTGCATCATTTCAAGTCCCCTTCCAAGGCGTACATAACACACACACCACACACACACCACACACACCACACACACACCCACACACACATGTTGCTGTATCATTCCAAGACCCCATTACAAGTCGGCACACCACCCACCTTCCCACACCACCCACCACCCACCGCACCCCCCACCACGCACCACACAAACACCACCCACCACCACACCACCACCACACACCACCCACCACACACCACCCACTCACCACACACCACACACCCACCACACACCACACACCCACCACACACCACGCACACATCACCCACACACAAACACAACACACCACACACACCTGTAGCTTATCATTCCAGGTCCCATTCCAGGGGTTCTGTCCGCATCATGTGAAGGTGTGTGTACATATTAACTAAATATTACATTAAATTCAATAATACATTAAATTAAATAATACATTAAATTAAATAATACATTAAATTTAAATCATAATTTTGTTGTTATAATAAATTCAATTTAGGTGCCAGGTTTCTAGGGCTACCAGGCTAGGTTTAACCCCCATCACCCACCACCCACCATGATACCCACACACCACACACACATCACCCACACACCACACACCACACACACACACCTACACCACCCACCTGTAGCTTCATCATTCCATGTCCCATTCCAAGTCACCCACCCAACCCACCACATCCACCACACCCACCAACCCACCACACACCCACACACCCGTCCTCCACCCACACACCCACACCACCACCACCCACCGCCCACCTGTAGCTAGACCATGCCGAGTTCTCCATTCCAGGGGTTCCCATCAGCATTGTGGGAGAGTGTGTCTACATAAATTAAATACAAACTTTAATTAAATAATGCATTTGTGTATCAATAAATGCACTTTAGACTCTAGGCTAATAGGCTGGCCACCACCCACCACCACCCACCACCCACCCACCCACCCACCACCACCCACCCACCACCCACCACCACCCACCACCACCCACCTCCACACGAACAAACCACCCACCCACACACCTGTAGCTTCATCATTCCAGGTCCCATTCCAAGTCGCACACCACACACCACACACCACACACTACACACCCACCGCACCCACCACCACACCCACCCACCACACACACACACACAACACCACACACCACACACACAAACACCACCCACCACACCCACCCATCCACCACACACCCACGCACCTGTAGCTTCATCCTTCCAGGTCCCATTCCAGGGGTTCCCATCGGCATCGTGGCAAGGAAGTCCTCTTCCAGCAGGGTGCTGGTGTTAGGGACGGGCGTGTTTTGAGCATTCCTGGGGGTGGAGGTGGTGGGATGGTGTGGTGGGGACTGGGAGATAGGAGCGGGCATGTTTTTGATGGTGCATGCGCGGTTGGCATTCCTGGTGGGGATGGGGTGGTGGGGCAGTGGTGAGGGGGGGAGGGGTTTGTGAGAGAGAGAGAGAGAGAGAGAGAGAGAGAGAGAGAGAGAAGAGAAGCGAGAGAGAGAGAGAGAGAGCGATGAGAGAGAGAGAGAGAGAGAGATAGAGAGAGAGAGAGAGAGAGAGGAAGAGAGAGAGAGGAGTGACCTTAACCTTAACCTAAATCTTAACCACCACACACACACACACACACACACATACACACACACATACACATACACATACACATACACATACACATACACATACACATACACATACACATACACATACACATTCACACCTCAACCCCCCCCCCCCCCCTCCAAACTCCCCCCCCCCCCCCCCCCCCCCCCCCCCTCAAACCACACACACACACAAATGAGGGAGAGAGGTCCAAACACTTACTTCTGTGTGCTGTTGTTCTCCTCAAAGTCAGCTTCTCTAGGGCTGATAGGGCTGGTGAGTAGGGTGAGGCTGTTCCCCCCCAGGGAGCCTTGTAACAGGCGAGTGAGTTTGGAGTCCCTATATGGCACATGGCCCTTCTTCTTGCCCTCCCCCTCAACAGAGAGAGCAACGATGACATTGCCTAGGGCCAGCAGCCCGCTATTAATGTATGTGGCCTCCTTCAACTCCTTGCCAGTGACGCCGCTGCACTTGACCCGTTCGCTTCCTGCGGGGGTTGTATGTGTATGTGTGTGTGTGTGTGTGTGTGTGTGTGTGTGTGTGTGATGATGTGTGTATGGGGGGGTTGGAGATGGGGGCAGGAGGAAGAGGAGCAATTAGGTTGCCTAGGGCAAGCAGCCCGCTGTTGATGTGTGTAGCCTCCTTCAGCTCCTTGCCAGTGACGCCGCTGCGCTTGACCCATTCGCTTCCTGCGGGGGTTGTATGTGTATGTGTGTGTGTCTGTGTGTGTGTGTGAATGTGTGTGTGCGTGTGTATGGAGGGATTAGAGATGGGGGGCAGGAGGGAGGAGGAACGATGACATTGCCTAGGGCCAGCAGCCCGCTGTTGATGTGTGTGGCCTCCTTCAGGCTCCTTGCCAGTGACGCCGCTGCGTTTGGCCCATTCGCTTCCTGCCGGGGTTGTATGTGTGTGTGTGTGTGTGTATGTAGGGATTAGAGATGGGGGCAGGAGGGAGGAGGAACGATGACATTGCCTAGGGCTAGCAGCCCGCTGCTGATGTGTGTGGCCTCCTTCAGCTCCTTGCCAGTGACGCCGCTGCGTTTGGCCCATTCGCTTCCTGCCGGGGTTGTATGTGTGTGTGTGTGTGTGTATGGAGGGATTAGAGATGGGGGCAGGAGGGGAGGAGGAACGATGACATTGCCTAGGTCCAGCAGCCCGCTGTTGATGTGTGTGGCCTCCTTCAGCTCCTTGCCAGTGACGCCGCTGCGTTTGGCCCATTCGCTTCCTGCCGGGGTTGTATGTGTGTGTGTGTGTGTGTATGGAGGGATTAGAGATGGGGGCAGGAGGGAGGAGGAACGATGACATTGCCTAGGGCCAGCAGCCCGCTGCTGATGTGTGTGGCCCTCTTCAGCTCCTTGCCAGTGACGCCGCTGCGTTTGGCCCATTCGCTTCCTGCCGGGGTTGTATGTGTGTGTGTGTGTGTATGGTGGGATTAGAGATGGGGCCAGGAGGGAGGAGGAACGATGACATTGCCTAGGGCCAGCAGCCCGCTGTTGATGTTTGAGGCCTCCTTCAGCTCCTTGCCAGTGACGCCGCTGCTTTGGCCCATTCGCTTCCTGCCGGGGTTGTATGTGTGTGTGTGTGTGTATGGAGGGATTAGAGATGGGGGCAGGAGGGAGGAGGAACGATGACATTGCCTAGGTCCAGCAGCCCGCTGTTGATGTGTGTGGCCTCCTTCAGCTCCTTGCCAGTGACGCCGCTGCGTTTGGCCCATTCGCTTCCCTGCCGGGGTTGTATGTGTGTGTGTGTGTGTATGGTGGGATTAGAGATGGGGGCAGGAGGGAGGAGGAACGATGACATTGCCTAGGGCCAGCAGCCCGCTGTTGATGTGTGTGGCCTCCTTCAGCTTCTGCCAGTGACGCCGCTGCGTTTGGCCCATTCGCTTCCTGCCGGGGTTGTATGTGTGTGTGGGTGTGTATGGAGGGATTAGAGATGGGGGCAGGAGGGAGGAGGACGATGAAACAGCCTAGGTCCGCGCCCGCTGTTGATTGTGTGTGGCATCCTTCAGCTCATTCCAGTGACGCAGCTGCGTTGGGCCCATTCGCTCTGCCGGGGTTGTATGTGTGTGTGTGTTGTGTAGGGAGGGATGGATAGGATGGGGCAGGAGGAGGAGGAACGACGAAATGCCTAGGGCCAGCGCCGCTGTTGATGTGTGGGACCCTCAGCCCTTGCCAGTGATGCTGCCGCGTTTGCAAGTTCGCTTCTGCGGTTGGGGTGGTTGTGTGTGTGGGGGGGTGGAGGGGGGGGGGTGAGGGGGGATTGAGTGGTGAAGGTGTTGTGCGTGTGTGCGAGATGAATTGGGGGAAGTAGTTGGGCGTTGGTGGTGGGAGGGAGGAGAGGCAATCACATTGCCTAGGGCCAGCAGCCCCCTGTTGATGTGTGTGGCCCTTTTCAGCTCTTTGCCGGTCACGCACTGCGTTTGATTCGTTCGCATCCTGGGGATTGGGGTTGAAGGTTGTGTGTGTGTGTGGGGGGGGGGGGGGGGGGGGGGGATTTGGGGGGGGTTAGGGTGTATGCGTGTGTGTGTGTGTGTGTGTGTGTGTGTGTGTGGGGGGGGGGGGGGGGGGAGCTTGGGTGAGCTGGGGGGGGGGGGGGGGGGGGATGGAGGAATGACAATCACATTGCCTAGGGCCAGCATCCCGCTGGTTGTGTGTGTGGCCTCCTTCATCTCCTTGCCAGAGATGCCGCTGCGGCTTCACCCGTTCACTTCCTGCGGGTTGGTGTGGTGTTTGTGTGTGTGGGGGGGGGGGGGGGGGGGGGAGGGGGGAGTGTGTGTGTGTGTGTGTGTGTGTGTGTGTGCGTGTGTGCGTGCGTGCGTGTGTGTGTGCGTGCGTGTGTGTGTGTGTCCGGAGGGGCTTAGGGATGGGGGTAGGAGGGAAGAGGGGCGATAAGGTCGGCTAGGGCCACCAGCCCCCTGTTGATGTGTGTGGCCTCCTTCAACTCCTTGCCAGTGATGCCGCTGCGCTTGACCCGTTTGCTTCCTGCGGTTTGGGTTGGTGTGTGTGGGGGGGAGGGGGGGGGAGTTTTCAGGGGGGGGGGGGGGGGAGGGACGGTAGGGGGTATGGGGGGGGCTTATGGATGGGGGCAGGAGAGAGGAGGGGCAATTAGGTTGCCTAGGCCAGCAGCCCGCTTGTGGTTGGGGAGGGGAGGGGAGGGGGGGGAGGGGGGGAGTGTGTGTGATTGTGTGTGTAAGTGTGAGTATGTGGTGGTGGTGGTGGGTTGGTGGGTGGGGTGGGGTTGGGGGGGGGGAGTGTGTGGTGGTGATGCTGAGTGGGGATGCTGGGGGTGGTTGCTGAGTTGGAATGAACTCACGACCTCAGCAACGGTGTGGTGGACGGTGGTGGTCAAACCCAACTACTCTATACCTCTCCCTAACCTAGCCCACCCACGGGCCTGCCAACCACCCACACCTAACCCACCACACTTACCCTCTCACCCACATCTATCACACCCACACATCTACCCCAACCACACTCACCCAAACCTACCCCCCCAACCACCCACCCACCCACCCACCCACACCTACCCCACCCACCCACCAACCCCATTCACCCACCGCCCACCCACGGCCCTGCCACCTACCCACCTACCCACCAACCAACCCACTCACCCACGCCCACCCACGGACCTGCCAGATCCACAAGATGCAGCTTGCTAGTGAAGGAGCTCGTCCTATGGTTTAATAATCAATTATTAAGTCCTCTCCCAACTCCTCCATGAGCAAACAATGGCGAGGTGGACCCCAACCCTCTTACTCTACTCTGCTAGTACTCTCACCCCCACCCAACAAACCATCCATTCTCTCCTCTGATAGCTACTCTCACCCCCACCTACCCATCCCAAAACCACCCACCCATTCACACCTACCCCACCCACCCCAACCAGGGACCCTGCCAGAGCCACAAGATGCAGCTAGCTAGAGAATGGAAACTGGTTTCTAGTTTTGGGCCTGAAGTCCTCTCCCAACTCCTCCAAGACCTCCACAACGGTGCGGTGTACGACTATATGGTGGCGGTGTGAAACCCAACTACTCTATATCCCCCAACTGCCTACCCCACCCACCTACCCGCACCTACCAACACCCACCCACCCACACCTATCCCACCCACCTACCCATCCACCAGACCCTACCCCACCCACCTACCCACACCTATCCCACCCACACCTATCCCACCCACACCTACCCCACCCACCTACCCATCCACAGACCTGCCAGATCCACAAGATGCCGCTTGCTAGAGAAGGACCGGGTCCTATTTTTTGGCGGAGCCCCCCCTTCTGGGGGGCGGGATCCCTTAAGGTCACCCTGCTGTCTCTTAACTACTCTTTACCTCCTCCTACCTAGCCCACCCACGGACTTGCCACCTACCCACACCTACCCCACCCATCCGCAGACCTGCCAGATCCACAAGATGCAGCTTGCTAGAGAAGGACCTGATCCTATTTTTTGGCAGAGTGACCCCCCTTCAGTGTGGCGGGATCCCTTAGGGTCACCCTGCTGTCTCCCATCTACTCTTTAGCTCCCCCTACCTAGCCCCAAAACAGACCTGCCACCTACCCACACCTACCCCACCCACACCCCACACCCCACACCCACACCACCCACCCACCAACCCACAGACCTGGACCCAATTTTAACCCTGAAGTCCTCGGTGATGGTGAACCCCAACTACTTGATACCTCCCCCTACTTAGCGCAACCACGGACACCCAACCACAGACCTGCCAGATCCACAAGAGGCAAGATTTCTAGAAAAGGACCTGGTTCTAATTTTGGGCCTGAATTCCTCTCCCAGCTCCTCCAAGACCTCCACAACAATGCGGTGGACGATGGTGGTGGTGAACCCCAACTACTTTATACCTCCCCTACCTAGCGCAACCACGGACCCACCCAACCACAGACCTGCCAGATCCACAAGATGCGGATTTCTAGAGAAGGAGCTGGTTCTAGTCTTGGCCATGAAGTTCTCTCCCATCTCCTCCAAGACCTCCACAATGGTGGACGGGTTTGTACAACTGGACAGTGGTGATCAAACCCAACTACTCTATACCTCCCCCTACCTAGCCCACCCATGGACCTGCCCACCTACCCACACCTACCCCACCCACCCCACCCACGGACCTGCCAGATCCACAAGATGCAGCTTGCTGGAGAAGGACCTGGTTCTAGTTTTGGGGCTGAAGTCCTCTCCCAGCTCCTCCAAGACCTCGACAATGGTGCGGTGTACGGTGATGGTGAAGATAGCGTGTGAGCGCGAAGAGTAGCCGTTCAATTTGGTGGTGCTAGTCGATCGGTTGGCCATACACTCGTCAAAGAAGCGGCTTTCAACTGTGATGCGTCCTCCACTGTAATTTCCTTACAACCGATGACCTGGGGTTGGTGGTGGGTGAGGGTGAAGGTGAGGGTGGGTGTGGAGTATGTGTGGTATGTGTGTGTGGGTGGTAAGTGGTTGTTCAATCTGGTGGTGATAGTCGATCGGTTGGCCATACACTCGTCAAAGAAGCGCTGCTAACTGTGATGCATCCTCAACTGCTAGTTCCTAACACCAATGGCCTGGGGTTGGTGGTGGGTGAGAGTGAAGGTGAGGGTGGGTGTGGAGTATGTGTGGTATGTGTGGTGGTGGTATGTGTCGTTTCAATTCGGTGTACTAGTCGATCGGTTGCCATACACGCTCGTCAAACAAGCGCTTACACTGTGATGCGTCTTCACTGCTAGTTCCTTAACACGATGACCTGGGGGTGGCGGGATGAGGGTGGTGGGAAGGGATGCGGGTGAGGGTGGGGGGTGAGGGTGATGGTGGGGTGGGGGTTGGGTATGTAGTGTGTTGTGGTTGTGTGTGGTTGTTCAATTTGGTGGTGCTAGTCGATCGGTTGGCCATACACTTGTCAAAGAAGCGCTTCAACTGTGATGCGTCCTTCACTGCAATTTCCTGAACACGGATGACCTGGGTTGGTGGTGGGTGAGGGTAAGGGTGAGGGTGGGGGGTGAGGGTGAGGGTGGAGTGGTGAGTGGTGGGTGAGGGTGGTTGGTGAGGGTTGAGAGTGAGGGTGAGGGATGAGTGGGTGGTGACATACCTCAGTAACAAGCCGTCCATCCTTGCCAACGGGGCGCTCATGCAGCTTCAGTGCAGCCGCCCCCCTCTTTCTTCACACCGTCCCAGCCCTTGTTCACCATCCGCACTGCCGGAGCGCACGCTCAGATCCAGCAGCTCCTCGTTGTAAAGCTCGAGCGCACACGCAGTGATCTGGGAGTGGATGAGTGTGTGTGGGGTGAGTGTGTGTGTGTGATGTTGTGGTGTGTGTGTGTGGGGTGTGTGTGGGTGTGTGTGGGGTGGGGGTGGGGTGGGGTGGGGGTTGTGTGTCTGTGTGTGTGCACAGGGGGGGGGGGGGGGGAGGGGGGCAGCGGGAAAGATAAGGGTTTGTTTTCGAAAACTTCTGTCAGAAATATTTATCAGAAACACTCAGGTCCAACAGGTCCTCGATTGTAAAGCTCGAGTACACACGCGCTGATCTGGGTGAGGGAGGGGGAGATGTGTGTGTGTGGGGTGGGGGTGGTAGGTGTGTGTGTGGGGCGGGGGGGGGGGGGGGGGGGGGGGGGGGGGCAGCGGGAACGAGAAGGGTTTGATTTCCAAAAACGATTTGGCTAAGCGCACTCTCAGATCCAGCAGGTCCTCGTTGTAAAGCTGAGCGCACAAGCGGTGATCTGGGTTGTAGATGATGGAGAGGGTGGTGTGTGGGTGGGTGGGGGGTAGTGTGGATGGAGAGGGGTGGTGGTGGTTGTGGTGGTGGTTGTGGCGGCGATGGTGGTGGTTGGTGGGGATGGTGGGGATAGTGATTGGTGTTTTGCGGATTGATTGGTGGGCATTAGTGTTGGCATTGGGAATCTTGTGAAATGATCAGTCTATTGAGGTGGTGGTGGTGGTGGTCGTGGTAGACCCGGTGGCGGTTGTGGCTGGGATGGGGGTGGTTAGTGGGTAGTACAGGTTGGCGGTTTGTGTGGCTGGGATTGTGTTTTAGTGGTAGTTAAGTACAGCGTGGGAGGTTGTGCTTGGGATGCTTTGGGATGGGGTTGTGTAGTGTGTAGTACAGGTGGCGGTTGTGGCTGGGGCTGGTGGTGGGTTTGTGGTCGTTTACTAGGTGGCGGGTTGTTGGCTAGGATGGTGGTTGGTTGGTGGTAGTGGTAGTACAGGTGGCGGTTGTGGCTGGTGATGGTGGTGGTAGTGGTAGTACAGGTGGAGGTTGTGGCTGGGATGGTGGTGGTAGTGGTAGTACAGGTGGAGGTTGTGGCTGGGATGGTGGTGGTAGTGGTAGTACAGGTGGCGGTTGTGGCTGGGATGGTGGTGGTAGTGGTAGTACAGGTGGCGGTTGTGGCTGTTGGATGGTGTTGGCTAGTGGTAGTACAGGTGGCGGGTGTGGCGGGATGGTTGTGTAGTGGTAGTAAGGATCGGGTGTGGCTGGGATGGTGGTGGTAGTGGTAGTACAGGTGGCGGTTGTGGCTGGGATGGTGGTGGTAGTGGTAGTACAGGTGGCGGTTGTGGCTGGGATGGTGGTGGTAGTGGTAGTACAGGTGGCGGTTGTGACTGGGATAGTGGTGGACATTAGTGTTAGGCGTTGGTGTATTAACACTCGCAAGGTCTGCCTCTGTGATAGTGTTATTTTAGTGGCCTTGGGTGCTATTTAAATGATCTGTTATTACATATAAAGAGAACAGACAAACACAACTCACTTCGCATTTCTCGCCAGGCTTGTTTTTTTTACGAATGGCTCACGAGGTCATTGGACCAGATGGTGGCGGATGACTCGATGGTGATACCTGGGGGTGGGTGAGCGGTTGAGGTGGGGAGGGTGAGGGTGAGGGTGTGAGGGTGAGGTGAGGTGAGGGTGAGGTGGGGGGGGTGGGGGTGAGGGTGAGGGGTGTGAGGGTGGAGGGTGCGGTGAGGTGGAGGGTTGAGGTGAGGGTGAGGGTGAGGGTGAGGGTGAGGGTTTGGGTGCTGGTTGAGGGTAGGGTTTTGAGGGTGAGGGTTGTGGGGTTTGAGGGTGAGTCGGTGCGGTTGAGGTGAGTTGGGGGAGGGTGAGGGTGAGGGTGGGGTTGCGTGGTGGAGGTTGTAGGGTGAGGGTGAGGGTGAGGGTGAGGGTGAGGGTGATGGGTGAGGGGGGAGGTTGAGGGGTGAGGGTGAGGGTGCGGGTGAGGGAGGGTGAGGGGGAGGGTAGGGTGAGGGGGAGGGTGAGGAGTGAGGGGAGGTGATGGTGAGGGTGTTGGAAGGGTGATTGTGAGGGTTGAGGGTTGAGGGTGGGTGAGTGAGGGTGAGGGTGAGGGTGAGGGTGAGGGGTGAGGGTTGGGTGAGGGTGAGGTGAGGGGTGAGGGGTGAGTGAGCGTTTGAGGGTGAGTTGAGGGTGAGGTTGAGGGTGAGGGGCGGGTGAGGGTGAGGGTTACGGGTGAGGGTGAGGGTGAGGGTGAGTGGTGAGGGGAGTGGCAGGGCGGGAGAGCGAGTGGGAGGGTGAAGGGGCGTAGTGAGAGGGAGGGTGAGGTGAGGGTGAGTGTTGAGGGTGAGGGTGAGGGGTCGAGGGTGAGGGGAGGGTGAGGGTTGAGGGTGAGGGTGAGGGTAGTTGGGTGAGGGTTGAGGTTGAGGGTGGAGGGTGATGGTGAGGGTGAGGGTGAGGGTGTGAGGGGTTGATGGGTGCGAGTGAGGCGTGAGGGTGAGGGTGGAGGGTGAGGGTGAGGGGTGAGGGTGAGGTTGAGGTGGGGTGAGGGGAGGGTGCGGTGGTGGGGTGATGGTTGAGTGGTGGGGTGAGGTGAGGGGAGGTGAGGGTGAGGGTGAGGTGAGGGTTGAGAGTGATGGGTTGATGGTGGGGTGCGGGTGGAGGGTGGGGGTGAAAGGTTGAGGGTGCGTGGTGAGGGTGAGGGTGAGGGTGAAGGGTGAGGGTGAGGTGAGGGTAGGGGAGGGTTGAGGTTGAGGTGAGGGTGGGGGTGAGGTGAGGGTGAGGTGAGGGGTGAGGTGAGGGTGAGGGTGTGAGGGGGGTGAGGGGAGGGTGGGGGTTGGGGGTGAGGGTGAGTGTTAGGGTGAGGGTGAGGGTGAGGGTTGAGGGTGAGGGTGTTACCAGTGGGGTATTGGTGTAGGGGGTGAGGGATTGCTGTGGATGACTTTGGGTTGTGATACTGGAGGTGTGGGCCATTGGTGTTGGGGTTTTTTGGGGTGGAGGGTAGGGGGTAGGGGGTAGGGGTGGTGGTGGGTGTTTAGGGGCGGGTGAGGGGGTAGTGGGTAGGGGGTAGGGGGGGTAGGGGGGGTATGGGGGAGACTAGATGGAGGTAGGGATGAAGTGGCTAGATAGGTGAAACTGACTGGGGTTCGATACCTGG
Source organism: Chlamydomonas sp. ICE-L (assembly GCA_013435795.1). Lineage (NCBI taxonomy): Eukaryota > Viridiplantae > Chlorophyta > Chlorophyceae > Chlamydomonadales > Chlamydomonadaceae > Chlamydomonas > Chlamydomonas sp. ICE-L. The sequence continues at coordinate 15,187,627 of JACBWV010000223.1, forward strand.
AGGGTTTAGTCGCTGTGACCAGTTGTGTTGGTGTTTGGGGCCGGTTTAGGGTAGGGGAAGGCGGTTTAGGGGTGGAGGGTTGTAGGGGGGGGTTGAGTGTGTAGTGTGTACGTGGTAGGGGGTGTGAAGGTGGTAGGGTGGGTAGGGGTATATAGGATAGGAGGGTGAGTGAGGAAGTGGTTAGATAGGTTACAAATGACCGGGTTTTGATACTGAGGGCTTTGACAGTGGTGTTGGTGTTGGGGGGCTTGAGTGTAGGGGAGGAGGGCAGGGTTGTGTTGGTATGTGTGGTTGTATGGTGTAGTGGTAGGGTGTAGGGGTAGTGTGTAGTGGCTGCAGTGTGAGTCTTGTGGAGGTGTTTGTGTTGTAGTGTGGATGTGTGTAGGGTGTAGGGAGGGGTGTAGGGTGTAGGGTTATGGGGGGGGGAGGGGGTAGGTGTAGGGGGGTGGTAGTTGGTAGTGGTAGTGGGGGTATAGTAAAGTAGGTGGTGGGAGGAGATAGGGAGGCAGTTGTGGTAGTGGTGGGGATGACACAGGGTATGAACCTGTTAGTGTGTGCACCGTGGTGAATGAATTGTGGGGGTAGGGGGATGGAGGGTAGGGTGAGGGGGTGCAAAAATGGTTGGTGTTTGGGGGGAACGGGGGTAGGGGGTGTTGAAGGACATGTGGGGTTAGAGGGTAGGTGGTTAGGTGGGGTAGCGGGGTGGTAGTTTCAAGTAGGGGTAGGGAAGTAGGAGGCAGTGTTGGGATGCACAACCGGGATGATACCTGGGAGAGTGTTGTGGCCAGTGGTGATGAATTTTGTGGGGTAGGGGGTGGAGGGTAGGGTTGAGGGGGTGAAGACTGGTGGTGTTTTGGGGGTAGGGGGTAGGGGGTGAGGACTAGTGGTGTTTAGAGGGTAGGGGGTAGGGGGTGAATATGACAACCTCAGAACCCATTCCCTCTCCCTTGAACCATCTCTCCCAGGCTACTGAAACATCCACCTCTACTTGGACAATCCAATTGGCCCACCCTCAATCCACCTCGCTTTCCTCAACATTAACATCCATTCCCTACCCCCAACCTCTACACCGACCCATCCACCTCACCTCCCTCAACCTCAACATCCACCCCCCCTCCTTCAAACAATGGGCCGACCTCGGATTGACAAATTACAACCCCCTCCCCTCAACCTTCACCCATCCACCGTAATGCAGTAAACTCAACAGACACCCCCCTCCCTCAAACAACTAGCCTACCTGGGACTTGAACGTCCCCCACCCCCCCCCTCCCGCAAACCAGGGGCCCGGACACGGGACGGGACACATCACAGCGCCCCGCCCGCAACCGCGGAACACCAGCCAACAAGGGACAAGGCAGCAAACGCAACACCCAATCCCCCACCGAAACCAGTCGGAACCGGAATGGAAAAGCAAACCCACAACCGTAAGAACCCGAGACCACCGACCCAAGACCAACAACCACGAGAACAAAGACCCACTGACCCACGACCCAACTACCCCCGAACACCGAACCACCACCCATACCGAACGACACCAGACCCCAGCAACACAACTTCCGCGTGCTTGCAATGATAAACCCACCAGTGTGATACCCACCAGGCATTTCGGTTATGGCTTTGTTGAAAGCCCGTTGTCCGTAGGCCAACACAGTCGGCATTTGATCCCCGCATCATTAAATGAGGGCAGATAAAGAAGATTTGGCCACCAAACTTTGATGAGCTGCCTAAAAGCAAGTATTAGGCAGCTGATTGATGAGCTGCCTAAAAGCAAGTATTAGGCAGCTGATTGATGAGCTGCCTATAAGCAAGTAATAGGCAGCTAAAAGCTGCCTAATACGTGTGAGTTCCGCCCAGGGGGGCATTAAGGTCCTTGAAAGGGACACACACACACACACACACACACATACATACACACACAAATGGTGCTTTACGAGCTGGTAAATAAAATACTAAATAAAAAATAAATAAAAATACTAATACACAACGTCGTCGTCCCCCGTCTGCAGAAAGACCACGTACACAGTTGCATTGCATCCCTGCATGATAATGATGGGCAGATAGAGAAGATATGGATGGTTAATATTCACGAGCAGCTAGATAAAAAGTCTATAGATACACACTCAAACACACACAAATGGTGGTTGTCTGGCACTTGTCAAATCACACACACACACACACACACACACACACACACACACATACATACACACACAAATGGTGCTTTACGAGCCGGTAAATAAAAAGTTGTTGACCAGATCAGTTGATAGACAAGCAGTCAACTAAACACCCAAATAAATAAAAAGTTGGTGACCAGATCAGTTGCTAGCAAAGGCAGTCACTAACACCAAATAAATAAAATGTTGGAGACCAGATCAGTTGATAGACAAGCAGTCAACTAAACACCCAAATAAATAAAAAGTTGTTGACCAGATCAGTTGATAGACAAGCAGTCAACTAAACACCCCAATAAATAAAAAGTTGGTGACCAGATCAGTTGATAGACAAGCAGTCAACTAAACACCCAAATAAATAAAAACGTTGGTGACCAGATCAGTTTGATAGAAAGCAAGTCAACTAAACAACCAAATAAATAAAAGTTGGAGGAACAGATCGTGGATAGACAAGCAGCAAGCTAAAACACCCAAATAAATAAAAAGTTGGTAGACCAGATCAGTTGATAGACAAGCAGTCAACTAAACACCCAAATAAATAAAAAGTTGGTGACCAGATCAGTTGATAGACAAGCAGTCAACTAAACACCCAAATAAATAAAAAGTTGGAGACCAGATCAGTTGATAGACAAGCAGTCAAACTAAACACCCAAATAAATAAAACAAAAAAAACAATTTGGTGACAAGTATCAGTTGAGGAGGACAAGCCAGCAACTCTAAACACCCAAAAAAAAAAGTTTGGTGACCAGATCAGTTGATAGACAAGCAGTCAAACTAAACACGCCAAAAAATAAACAACCCAAACCAACAAAAACAGGAAGAAACAGTTTCATGGCGGCCGGGATGATAATGGGAGCCAAATAGAGAAAGATAATGTGCTGGACCAGATCAGATAGGCAAACGTCAACTAAACACCACAAAAAAAAACACCACAAAATACACAAATCAGGCCAACACAGGGGCAGAAGGTTTTAGCCCGACCAGGCAGAGGAGTGAGAAAAAGACTTGCTGGGAGAAAAGTGAACAGTGGTGAACCGGAATTGGGGAAAACAAATCAGGAGGAAGCGGGGCAGGGAAGCGGAGGAGGAAAAGGAGGGAAAGACTGGGCAGGGAGACAGACATGACAGGACATACAGACAGACAGGCCAGTACAGGACAGGCAGACAGCAACAGGACAGGACAGGACAGACATACAGGAAAGGTGACATGAAAGGTAGCAGGACAGCACAGAAGGACACGACAGACAGTGACACGACAGACATGAAATGCCATGAAATGGTACAGGAAAGCACCGGACAGGACAGACATGACAGGACAGGAGCAGGACCAAGGACACGTACATCACAGACAGGAAGATCTTGTACAGGACAAACAGTTTACAGGACAGGACAGTAATATCATGAGATAATTACAATACATTACATTAAATGACATTACATCAATAATACTAGTTTAAAGTCCACTGGACCACCGCGAGTGGGTATGAGACTGTGCTTTACAAACAAAAAAAAAAGGAAACGATATAGAAACCAAACTCAGGGCCACATGCATACTTGTCTTTCTATTCACCATCCCGGTGTGATTAAAATGATCACATCAGTACGACACTCAGGGCCTCAGCGTTTCAAACATGTGGGGTTCAGTCCATTCAGGCTTTTATTTTGTTATGCTCTTACCAAAACGGTTGGGCACTAAGTCCCTTAGCTATTGGGACTACCCATGGCCGTAACATACAGACTGCCATATATCGGCTGTGGGTGACCAAATCTTGGTGAGCGCATCAGCAGACAGACAAGCCGCCAACTAAACACAGAAGCACGTACACAGACACACAATCAGGCCAACACAGTTACATTGTAGACCTGCATGAAATGATGAGCAGATAAAAAGGATATGAAGAGAGAAGCTATTAATAGAGAAGCTTGTGATGGCCAGATCATTAGATAGACAAGCGGTAAGAAAAAACAGACAGACACTTGTATCGTATCCCTGCTTGGCAGGTAAATACTCAAACAAAGAAAACATGAATACAGACAGACAGACAGATACGCAGACAGACATATATACAGACAGACAAAGGGTTCACACCTTGAAGCAACTTTCACAAGCTTGCGGAAACGGCCACATAGTGATGCGTCCGAAATTCTCCTTCGACATATCGACGATCAAAAAGCATATGCCCTTGGCTACGGAACCTAAGTTGCAACATGAATGGTGTTCGTTATCCACCAGCCGCAGGCCAAAAAAAATGGTATTTTTACAATACATATCCACCCCGGGGGTACTTCCAAAGCGCGCGCTTTTTAGCCTTTGGCAGCGCGTGACTTTGTGACCCCCTCTGCGCTTTAAGCGCAGTTTTTGCAAACTCCTCTATGGCGCAAGCAAGCAATTTTTTGCGGGCTTTTGCACTAACAAATCGCAGTAGTGGTTTGTTTTCAAGAGTACGCTAAAGCGCTGGCCAATTTGGCAATTTGACGTACCCTGATCCACACACAGTTTATTTGTATTGAAATCGAAAGTAAGAGAAACGGAGACGCAGCAGACACGCGCAAGTGGTGTGAATCATACCCAGGACAGCCAAAGACCACAGGGCAAGCTAGGTGTGAAGCAACCCGACCAACCACAGACACAGTGCAAGCTAGGTGTGAATCATACCCAGACACAGACACAGACACAGTGCAAGCTAGGTGTGAATCATACCCAGACACAGACACAGACACATTGCACGCAGGTGTGAATCATACCCCCCCCCATACACAGACATGCAGACACCAGCGGCAAGCTAGGTGGAATCCTACCCAGACACAGACAAGACACTTGCAAAGCTAGGATGAATCATACCGACAAGACACCGACCAGTGCAAGCTAGGTGTGAATCATACCCAGACACAGACACAGACACAGTGCAAGCTAGGTGTGAATCATACCCAGACACAGACACAGACACAGTGCAAGCTAGGTGTGAATCATACCCAGACACAGACACAGACACATTGCAAGCTAGGTGTGAATCATACCCAGACACAGACACAGACACATTGCAAGCTAGGTGTGAATCATACCCAGACACAGACACAGACACAGGTCAAGTGGTGTGATCATACCCAGACAACAGACCAGACACAGTGGCAAGCTAGGTGGGGACTCATACCCAGGACCACAAAACAGACACAGTGAAAGCTGGTGTGAATCATTTACCCAGAACAGACACAGACACCTGCAAGCTAGGGTGAATCAAACAAAGACCACAGAAAAGGAAGACAAAATGCAACGCAACATAAACTGATTATTTCTGTAAGTAGCTGTTATGTAAGGTGTAGTTTATTTGTATGTTCATTGTGGATATTTACAGCGTTATATGGTTAGTATAGTGCATGATATTGGTAATGTACAGTGCCGACTATGGTAGTGCGGATTTGTATCGCTATGTGTATGTCATTTGTATAGATATGGTATGTCGGATTTCATGTAAGTTGTATGACAGTGCCATATCTTTTGTCTGCATATTTGTATTTATACTTTTAGGATAGTGGTATGTATATTTGTCTGTATATTTGTATGTCATTTGGATTGTCGATTGTGTATGTCTATTTGGATGATGGTCTATGGTATGTATTTGTGTTATGTCTGTGGCTGTCAGTTTATGTAATGGATGTATATTTTGTATGTATTGTGTATGGATATGTGTTGTATATGGTATGTAATCTTGTTATGTATATTTGCATGTATGTTTGTATGCATAGTTGTATGTATAGTTGATGTAATTCGTAGGGATATTGAATGGATGTTAGTGTATTGTATATTGTTAGGTATATATTGTATATCTAGTTGTACGTCTTTGGAGGTATAGTTGTACGTATCTTTGAATGTATATTTGTAGGTATATTTTTTGGATATTTTTTGTATATTTGTATGTATAGTTGTAGGTATAGTTGTATGTATATTTGTATGGGGTGGTGTCGCATATTGATGCATGGTGTGTGTATGTTTGAAGTTGTTGTATGCGTGTGATTGTATAGTGTATGTATATTTATGTACATGTGTTATGATTTTTACGCAGGTAGTAGTATGTGTATGTGTTAGTGTATAAGTGGAGGATATTTGTAGCTGTTGTATGCAGGTGGCTGTATGTGCAGTTGTGCTATGATGTTGTATGTATCTTTGATGTATAGGTTTTGTGTATTGCATTTTAGATGTATATGACTTGTTTCTCGGTAGATACTTCATGTAGTGGTAATGTTGTATGCATGGATGTTACAGTTCCGGGGAGGCCACAAATAGGTTAACGGGACGTGCCAAACCGTATAGGAGGGCTTTTTAAAAAGAACCAAGAATCTGAACTGATCCCCAAACAATCGTTTAACGACGGGGGGGCTGAGTTCGTGCTACAGTGATTATTAATGTAATTGACAAGATTAATTAAATCATTCATCTCAGCTGGGATGCTTAAATTCTTGAGGCGATGATTATTCGCATTTAAAAAAAAACTGAAATATAATAAAGCATCCATCGCTACAAAGGAATCAGGATTCATGACCCCAGCTGCTACGGGAGTTTTTAGTTTTATCCACCAATCAGGTTCATGTTCATTTTCTCAAAAATCAATTGCATATACATCAGAGTCTTCTCAAGGTATATGAATGTTTTATGCTCAGGAATGTGCACGTAGATTACAACAAATTTGTATTATATATAGTCGTATGCATATTCTTATGTATGTTAGTGTGTACATTTGTAAGTATGAGTGTATTTTTATTTGTCTGTATATTGTTATGCATATTTTATGTATGTGTGTAATTATGTATATTTTCTTGTCTTGGTCCATAGTATATTTATGATATGGAGGTAATATGTATTTTCTGTAATGTGTAATTCGGTATAGGTGTAATTATCAACTTGTTTAGTTGTCGTTGCGTCGGAAGACACCTGAGTTGGACAGTGCAAGCGGGGTCCTGGGCTCTCCGGACAGGGTGGCCTGCCGCCAGGCCATAGGCTGAGCTATGGCCTGCAACGTGTATCAGAATCCTCCTGGAGGACTTCCTATTCTATATAGCGCACGAGTTGCGATTGTAAGTACATCAGCCGTCCAGTCTTCACTTGTTTTGTAACAATCTCTGATTGGAAACTAGTATGTTGAAGCTTACCGTGAGCACATGTTGCTGGGCCTCATCCAAAATGAAACACTGCTTGAAGTGGCCTCCTCACCCCACACAGCCCCTAGTCTCTCCAGCCGCCATCCCACACCCCTGTCCCTTCTACCACCCCTATAATAATGTGGGTTTGAGCTTCCGGAGCACCACTTGCTTGGCTGGGTTCGTTCAAATGAAAACACATGGCGGTGGGACTTCGCATCTCTCTTGCTCATTTAGAGGTCCACTAAACAGGGTCACATGATGATGATGATGATATTGATGACGATGAGACGAGGATGATGAGGATGTGAGGATGATTGATGATGAGAGTTGATGATGATGATGATGATGATGATGATGATGATGAGGATGATGATTGATGATGATTGAGATGATGATGAGATGATGATGGTTGAGATGATGATGATGATGGTGGTGATGATGATGATTGATGATGATGATGATGGTGGTTGGGGAGTCGGGTGGTGATGAGTGATGATGATGATGATGATGAGATGATTGATGATGATGGATGATGATGATGATGATTGATGATTGATGATGATGATGATGATGATGATGATGATGATGATGCTGATGATGATGCTTGATGATGATGGAGAGTTGATGATGATGATGCTGATGATGATGTGCTGAGATTGATGAGGCTGATTGACGATGATGACGAGGGATGATGATGATGATGAGATGATGATGCTGATTGATGATGCGATGCTGATGAGGTGGTGGTGGTTGTATGCTGATGATGCTGCTTGGGTGATGATGACTTGATGATATGATGTATGATGATGGGGATGATGTGATGTCTGATATGATGATGATGAGAGATGATGCTGATGATCATGATGATGTGATGGTGGTGTGGGGGTGGGTGGGTCGGTGGTGATATTGATGCTTGATGCTCGATGATGATGATGATGATGATGATGATTGAGGATTGTGATTATGAGATGCTGATATGCTGTGATGATGAGGATGATGATGATTGATGTATTTGAGTGATGATGTGATGATGAGATGATGTGCTGATGGATCGATGATGACACGCCCCAAGGATGGATGATGATTGATGATGATGATTGAGACTGGATTGCATAAAAATGTGATGATGATTTGGATGGATGATGATGATGATGATTCTGTGATGATGATGATGATGATGATTGATTGATGATGTTGATGATGATGATGATTGTGATGTTGATGATGATGATGATGATGATTGAATGATGATGATGACGATGATGATGACCGAGGATGATGAGGATGATGATGGAGGATGATGATGATGATGATGCATGATGATTGATGATGATGATGCTGCTGATGATGATGATGATATGAGGATTGATGGTCGGTGCGTGGTTGCTTTGATGATGATGATGATGATGATGATGATGATGATGATGATGATGATGATGCTTTGATGATGATTTGATTGATGCTGATTGATGATGGATGTGATGATGATGATATTGATGATTGATGATGATGATGATGATGATGCTGATTGATGGGTGATGTGATGAGATGGATGATGTATGATGATGACGATGAGTGACGAGGGATAGGATGATGACTGATGATGATGATGATGATGATGATGATGATGTGATGATGATGATGATGGGGGGGGGGGATGATGATGGTGTGGGTGGTGGTTGGATGCTGATGATGATGATGTATGAATTGATGTGATGATGATGATGATGATGATCTGATGATTGATGATGATGATGAATTGATTGTGATGATTTGATGATGATGCTATGATGAGATGTGATGACGATGATTGACGAGGATGATGATGATGATGATGATGATGATGATGATGATGACGATGATGAAGTTGAGATGTTGATGATGGTGGTGGTGGTGTGATGGATGATGATGGGTGATGATGATGATGATGATTGCGATGATGATATTATTGATGATGATGATGATGAATGAGCTTGATTGATGATGTGATGCTGATGATGAGTGATGATGATGATTGATGATGAGGATTTGATTGATGATGATTTGATGATGATGATGAGGATGATGATGCTGATGATGATGATGATGATGTGATGTGATCGATGCTATGCTGATCGATGATGATGCTGATGATGTTGATGATGATGTGGATGCTAAACTCTGTGCGGTGGGCGCCCTTCTAACCTTCTATCTTCGTATCAGAGCGAGTATCAGGATTATCGCTCCTGCTCGCTGCTATCTTCTCTCTCATATCTAAGCACTCGCTAATCTTCCACTCTCTCTCTCTCTCTCATATATTTATCTATATATCGTTATATATCTATATATTACTATATATAGCCAGAGAAGGAAAAAACTCAGCACTAAGCTGCATCTATAATATATTGCCTCATGTACCAGCATTCCTTTGCTATTTAATTGAAATTCCTTTCACAGCTTTAAAAAAACGGCAAGGAGGCTTCAGCGAGAAAGTCGAAATCGGGGATAGGAGCAACCCGCAGGTCCCACCTTGATTCCGTGTGCCCTCCAGCATAGTCTACTTTGCCGTAATTTGCCGTCTTATTTACCGTAATTTACCTTTTATTATAATTTAATTGAAATTATTTTGCAGCTTAAAACCAAATAACAGCCCAATAGCAAGGAGGCATCAGTGACAAATTCGAAACCGGGGATAGTAGTAACCCGCAGGTGCTACTTTGCTTCCGTGTGCCCTCTAGCATACCGTTAGTCTTATTACCGTAATTTATTATAATTCTAATATAATTGAAATTCTTTTCACAGCTCAAAAAACAAAAAGAAACCAACGGCAAGGATCCTTCAGTGAGAAAGTCGAAAAACTGGGATGGGAGCAACCCGCAGGTGCTGCTTTGCTTCCGTGTGCCCTCTATCATAGTATAATTTACAGGGATTTACCATATAATTCTAATTTTATGTAAAATTCCTTGCACAGCTTAAAAAACAAATAACTAACCAACGGCAAGGAGGCTTCAGTAAGAAAGTCAAAGCCGGGGATAGGAGCAACACGCAGATGCTGCTTTGATTCCGGGTGCCCTCCAGCATAGTCTAATTTACCGGGATTTACCATATAATTCTAATTTTATTAAAATTCCTTTCACGGCTTTAAAAACAAATAACTAACCACGGCAAGGAGGCTTCAGTAAGAAAGTCAAAGCCGGGGATAGGAGCAACACGCAGATGCTGCTATGATTCCGTGTGCCCTCCAGCATAGTCTAATTTACCGGGATTTACCATATAATTCTAATTTATTAAAATTCCTTTCACAGCTTAAAAAAACAAATAACTAACCAACGGCAAGGAGGCATCATGAGAAAGTCAAAGCCGGGGATAGGAGCAACACGCAGATGCTGCTATGATTCCGTGTGCCCTCCAGCATAGTCTAATTTACCCGGGATTTACCATATAATTCTAATTTTATTAAAATTCCTTTCACGGCTTAAAAAACAAATAACTAATCAACGGCAAGGAGGCTTCAGTGAGAAAGTCAAAGCCGGGGATAGGAGCAAATCCGCAGATGCTGCTTTGCTTCCGTGTGCCCTCCAGCATAGTCTAATTTACCGGCATGTGTGAATGTGTCCTCAACCATCTGCAAATAAATGCTGTGAAGCGCAGTGTAATGGAACGAAGACGTTGGAGAGATGTGTGTAGGAGACAGGGTATTAGTCGCGCCTATATTTTAGAATTGTCTGAGTGCTGGTCGTTTTTTTTGCCAACAGGATTTTCGCCTCAAAGGCTGTGTTTCCCTGAACTAGTCCTAGACTGGGAGGATTGGATGAGTGCTCGAAGTGTTAGATGCTATCTTTCACAAAAGATGCTAGACCCGAATATTTTTATAACTGCTCTGGGAGTGCGGATTTGGAAAGACCCGGAGGCATTGAATATACGGATGCCAATTCAGAAAGCTCGAATTAGGAGTTGTTTTACAACAAGGATTTTCGCCTAAGGGTGGGTCTCCGTCGCCGCGTGCATGGCGTACGCTAGCCTCACGGATTTTGTCGATGTGATGGGCGGAGTCTATCCTACATGAAGAGGGAGGATGCGTCCGTAGGGTCGGCGGGAGAGGCCGATCCAAGACTAATTAAAGATTACATATCCAGCAACAGAGCAGTTTCAATCCTTCGACTTCTGAAATATGCAATCGTGGAAGCATTGGATTCGTTCACACATTTTTCAGCGAGCAACGATACAAGACTTTTGGTGTCAACAGGGCCACATCGGTTCCTGCTAGTACGGTTCTGAGAGATTTAGATCCCACGAAAAAAGCAGCTCCAATCCATTGCCACCTGTCGTTCCGTTGCCAACACTCTCTGCCGATTTCCGCGTCGCTTGCGACGTTGCATAGGACTTGTTTCGGCGAGCAACGATAGTTGACTTGTCGAGTCAGAAGGTCCAAATTGGTTCCCGATCACATGGGAGAGGCAAACCGTTAGTGTTATTATGTGTGTGAATCAGTTTTCAGGTTCCCATCTGCCGACTTATGTTGGATCATTGGATGGACGTTGGCTGGGATCACACCTTGAACTCTTGATTCCAGTGCATGCATTTCTTCGTAATCCTTCTTGTTATTCCCCGGCTCACCACCGCATGCGGTTGGTTCTGGTCAAAGATATGTTGAGGTTGTCACTCCTGGGTGCCACGAGCGCGAGCGACCCGCGGTCGACCGGTGACCCCAGTCACAAAAACGCAAGCCACCTACGACCACCGTCCACGCTGTCACCTACTTCCCTAACCTCGGCCACTCATTTCGTCCTGCGCTTAATTCCCTAGCCGAACTGCTCCACAACCAATTACGCGAGCACTACCTACTAACATCCCTTACCTCCCATCCCGTGTCCCGACCTATGTCATCCATAATGCCTGCCGGGGCCCGGGTTAGTACGCCCGGCTTGCGATTTCCTTCCACACACCCCATGACGATTTCGACTTTCTCTACCCGAGCCCGAGTGGGAACCCCACGGGCGACGATTGCGAAAGCTGCGACGAAGGTAGGAGCTCATGCGTGTCGTGGCGGGTGGGGGG
>JACBWV010000223.1:15205299-15365299 GCA_013435795.1 Chlamydomonas sp. ICE-L
GCTGCTGCTGCTTTCTTGCTTGCTGATTCCTGCTGCTAGTGCGATGATGATGCTGCTGCTGATGCTATGCGGCTGGCTGATGGCTGCCTTATGTTATTTTTGCCTGCTGATGCTTCTGCTGATATGGCGCTGCTGGCTTGGTTGCTCTGCTGCTGGATGCTGCTGATGCGCTGCTGCTTGCTGCTGTAATGCTGCTGAGCTGAATGGCTGCCTGCTCTGATGGGCTGGCTGCTGCTGCCTGCCTGCTGCTTGATGCCTGCTGATCGCTGCTGATTGCTGCCTTTGCTGCTGCGGCTGCTGCTGATGATGAATGATGATGATGATGATGATGATGCTGCCCTGCCTGCTGCTGCTGATGATGAGATGATGAGATGAAAATGATGATGATGATGATTTGATGATGAGTGATGATGATTGATGATGATGATGCTGATGATGATGATGGGCTGATGATGATGGATGCTGATGATGATGATGCTGATGATGATGAAATGCTGATGATAGCTGATGAGTTATGATGCATGCCTGATGATGATGATGCGGAATGGATGATGAATGCTGATGATGAATGATGCTTGATGAGGGATGATGCTGGAATGATGAAATGCTGAACATGATTATTCTGATGATGATGATGCCTGATGCTTATGATTAATGAGCTGATGAGGATTGATGCTTTTTTTTTATGGATGAGATTGCTGGATGTAAATTGATGCTTGAATGCCTGGATGATGATGCTGTGATGATGGTGGATGGATTGAATGCTATGAGAAAATGCTGATGATGCTAATGCTGATGATGATGCTGATGATGATGGCCTTATGCTGATGATGATGCCTGATGATGATGCTGATGATTATGCTGATGATGATGCTGATGATGAATGCGCTGATGATGAATGCTGGCTGAAAATGGCTGATGCTGATGCTGCTGCCTGGCTGCTGCTGCCCGTCTGCCCTGCCTGCTGCTGCTGCTTGCTGGCTGCCTGCTGCTGTGCTGCGCTGCTGCTGCTGCTGCTGCTGCCTGCTGCTGCTGCTGCTGCCTGGCTGCCCTGCTGCTGCTGATGCTGCTGCTGCTTTGCTGCTGCCTGATGATGGCTGCTGCTGCTTGCTGCTGCTTGATATGCTGCTGGCTGCTGGCTGCTGCTGCGGGCTGCTGCTGCTGCGCTTGCTGATGATGCTGCTGCTGCTGATTATGAAATGCTGCTGCCGATGCTGCTGCGATGCTGGCTATTGCCTGCTTGATGCCTGCTGCTGATGCTGCTGCTCTGCTTTCCTGATGCTGGATGCTGCCTGAGGCTGCTGCTGCTGCTGCTGAATGCTGATTGAAGCTGATGCTGCTGCTGCCTGAAAAATGGCCTGCTGCTGCTGCTGCTGCTGGATGCTGCTGATGGCTGCCTGATAGCTCTGCTGCCTGCCTGCGGCTGATGATGTGATGATGATTGAGCATGATGATGATGCTTGATGATGATGATTGATGATGATGATAATGCTGATGAATGCTGATGATGATGATGCTGATGATGATGATTATGCTGAATGATGAATGATGCTGAGATGAATGAATTGATGAATGATGATGATGCTGAGATGATGATGCTGAGATGATGATGCGCTGATGATTGATGATGCTGATGGATGATGATTGCCTGATGAATGATGATGCTTGATGATGGCTGATGGATGAATGATGATGAATGCCCGGATGAATTATGAATGCTGATGATTGATGAGGCTGATGATGATGATGCTTGATATGAATGATGCTGATTGATGATAATGCTGATGATGATTATGCTGATGATGATGATGCTGATGTCCCTGATGATGATGGAATGCTGATGATGAAAGATGCTGATGATGAGAGCTGATGAGGGATGATGCTGGATGCTGATGATGATGCCTGATGATGGATGCTGATGATGATGCTGATGATGATGCTGATGATTGATGCTGATGAGATGCTGATGATGATTCGGATGATGATTGCTTGATGATGATGCTGATTGATGATGCTTGATGATGAATGCTGATGATGAGATGCTGATGATGATGCTGATGAGGATGCTGATGAATTGATGCTGATGCTGATGCTTATGATTGATGCTTTATGATGATGCTTGATGATGATGCTTAACTGATGCTGTTGCTGCTGCTGCTGCTGCTTGCGCTGCTGCTGCCTTGCTGCTGCCTTGCTGCTGCCTGCCTGCTGCTGCTGCTGCTGCTGCTGCTGCTGGCCTGTGCCTGCCTGCTGCTGCTGCTGATGATGATGCTTGCTGCTGCTTTTGCTGCTGCTGATGGATGCTGCTGCGCTTGCTGCCTGCTGCTGCTGCTGCTGCTCGCTGCTGGCCTGCTGGCCTGCTTGCTTGCTGCCTGCTGCTGCCCTTTGCTTGCTCTGCCGGCTGGCTGGTGCTGCTGCTTGCCTGCTGCCTGCTGCTGCTGCTGGCTGCTGCTGCTGCTGCGCTGCTGCTGCTTGCTGCTGCGTGCTGCTTGCTGCCCTGCCTGCTGCTGCTGCTGCTGATGCTATTGCTGCTGATGCGTGATGAAATGCTGGCTGCTGATGCTGGCTGCGATTTTGGCCTGCTGATTGGCCTGCTGATGGCGATGGGCTGAAGCTGCCTGCTGCTGCCCTGATAGCTGGATGCTGCTGATGCTAATGCTGCTGCTGATGCTCCTGATGCTGATGCTTGCTGCTGCCTTGCTGATGCTGCTGCTGCTGCCCTGGCTGTGATGCTGCTGGGGCTGCGGTCTGCTGCTGCTGCTGCTGCTTCTGCTGCGCCTGATGTGATGATGATGATGATGATGATGATGAGGATGATGATGATGATCATTAATGAATGATTAATGAGGGATGCTTGCTGCTGAAATGATGATGATGATGAATAGGCTGCTGATGCTGGGCTGCCTGATATGCTGATGCGCTGAATGCTGATGCGCTGCTGCTGCTGCCTGCCTGCTCTGCCTGCTTGGTGGCTGGCTCTGTTGCTGCTGCTGCCCTTGCGCTGCTGATGCGCTGCTGCCTGCCGGCTGGGCTGTATGCTTGATGGGCTGATGCTTTGATGCTGATGCTGATGCCTGATGCTGATGCGGAATGCCGATGCTGCTGCTGCTGCTGCTGCTGCCTGCCCTGGCTGGCTGCTGCTGCTGCTGCCCTGATGATGTGAGGATTATGATGATTATGATGATGAGGGATGGATGATGAATGAATGATGATGATGAATGATTGATGAAGGGATGAATGATGATGATGGATGGAGGATGATGATGATATGGAATGCTGATGATGATTGCTGAATGATGATGGCTGATGATGAGTGGTCTGATTGATGAGTTGTCTTTATATGATGCTTGCTGATGATGCTGAATGATGATGCTGATGATGATGCTGATGAGATGCTGATGATGCTGCTGATGATGTTTGCTTTATGAATGATGCTGAATGTGATGAATAGCTGATGAATGATGCTGATGAATGATGCTGATGATGATGCTGAATGCTCTGGCTGCTGCTGCTGCTGCTGCTGCTGCTGCCCTGCCTGCTGCTTGTCTGCTGCTTGCTGAATGCCTGCTGCTTGCTTCGCTGATGCTGCTGCCTGATGGATGCTTGCTGATGCTTGCTGCCTTGCCCCTGCTGCTGCGTGATAGTATGATGAGCTGATGATGAATTCTTGCCTGATGCTGCTTGCTGATGCTGTCTGATGCGTGGCTGCTGATGCTGATGCTTGCGATGCTGCTGATGCTGATGCTGCTGCTGCTGCTGCCTGGCTGCCCACTGCTGCTGCCTGCTGCTCGCTGCTGCCTGCTGCCTGCTGCTTGCCTGCTGCCTGCTTGCTGCTGCTGCTTGCTGATGATGATGCCTTGCTGCTGAATGCTGCTGCCTGGAATGCTGCTTATATGCGCTGATGCCTTGCTGCTGATGCTGCTGCTGCGCTGCTGGCTTGCTGCTGCTTGATGCTGCTGATGCTGGCTGCTGCTGCTGATGGCTTGCTGCTTTGCCTGATGCTGCTGCTGCTGATTCTGCTCTGCTGCTGCCTGCTGCTGCTGCTTGATGCTGCGGAGATGCTGCTGATGCTTGGCTGCTGCTGCTGCTGCGAGATGATGATGATGATGATGATGATGATTGCTGCTGCTTGCTGCTGATGATGCTGATATTGATGAATGATGATGAATGATGCTGATGATGAATGATGATGATGATGATGAGATGATGATGCTGATGATTAAATTATGCTGATGGAATGAAATGATGCTGATGATTGATGATGCTGATGATGAAATACGCTTGAGAGGCTGATGATGATATGATGAAATTGGCTTGATGATGATGATGCTGATGATGATGATTGCTGATGATGATGATGCTGATGATGATGATGCCCCTGATGATGTAATGCCTAAGCATGCTTATGTGATGATGATGATGCTGATGCTGATGATGATGATGCGATGATGAAATGGATGCCTGATTGATGATGATGCTGATGATGATCTGAATGCCTGATGATGATTGGGCTGATGAGGATGCCTGATGATGAATGCTGATGATGCATGCTTGATGATTGATGCCTGATGTGATGCTGAATGAATGATTGCCAGATGATGATGTGATGATGATGCTGATGATGATGCCTGATGAATGATGCTATGGATGATGCCTGATGATGATGGATTGCTTGGATGCTGATGCTGATGCTGCTGCTCTGCTGCTGCGCTGCTGCTGCTGCCTGCTGGCTTGCCTGCTGCCTGCTGCCTGCTGCTGCTGGCTGCTTGCTGCTGCTAGCTGTGGCTGCCTTGCCTCGGGCTGAATGCCTGCTGTGTTGCCGATGGTTGAATGCTGAATGCTGATGCCTGGATGCTGGCTGATTGCTGATGCTGGCTGATGCCTGCTGCTGCCTGCTGCTGCTGCTGCTGCTGCTGCTGCTGCTGCTGCTGCTGCTGCTGCTGCTGCTGCTGCTGCTGCTGCTGCTGCTGCTGCTGTGCCCGCCTGCGCTGCTGCCTTTGCTGGAGCCCTGCTGCTGCCGTGGCTTGCCCCCCCGCTGCTGCTTTGCTGCTGATGCCTGATGCTGAGTGCTGCTGATGCTGATGCTTGATCCCTGCCTGATGCTGATGCTTGATTGCTGCTGATGCTGATGCTGATGCTGCTGATGCCTGATTCTGATGCTGCTGATGCTGCTTGATGCCTGCTGATGCTGCGGAGGCTTGCTGAGGCCTGGCTGATGCTAGCTGAATGCTGCTGAGGATGCTGATGCTGCTGATGATTGCGATGATTGCCTGATGATGCTGAGGATGCTGATGAATGGCTGATGAATGCTTGATGATGCTGAATGGATGCTAATGATGCTGATGATATGCTTGATGCTGCTGATTGCTGCTGAATGCTGCTGATCTGCTGAAGGCTGCCTGGATGCTGCCTGATGAATTGCTGATGCTTTGCTGGATGCTGCTGAAATGCTGCTGATGGCTGCTGATGCTGCTGATGAATGCTGATATGCTGCTGATGGTGCTGGATGATGCTGATGAGCCTGATGATGCTGAATGATGGCTGGATGAATGCTTGATGATGCTTGATGATGCTGATGATGCTGATGTGCTGATGATGCTGATGATCGGATGATGCTGATGATGATGATGCTGATGATGGCTGATGATGCTGATGATGCTGATGATGCTGATGATGCTGATGATGCTGATGATGCTGAGATGCTGATGATGCTGAGGATGCTGATGATGCTGATGAATGCTGATGATGCTGATGATGCTGATGATGCTGATGATGCTGATGATGCTGATGATGCTGATGATGCTGATGATGCTGATGATGCTGATGATGCTGATGATGCTGATGATGTTGATGATGCTGATGATGCTTGATGATGCTGATGATGCTGATGCTGATGGCTGATGCTGATGCTGATGCTGACTGCTGATGCTGATGCTAGATGCTGATTGCTGATGCTGATGCTGATGCTGATGCTGATGCTGATACACCATCACAAATGTACATCTTTTGCCTGGTACAAACCTGGCGTCTCAGGAGTGTATGACCCATCATTCCAGTTTGCCTATGCGGACATCTACCACTTAAGATTGGGGGCCACAAAATGCAGTGGTGGATTCACAACACCTAGCTAAAGTAACGGCCTGCCTATGTGCATTTTATCCAGCCTCTTCTAAATAAATAAACCTGTATTGTCGGCTAAAATGCCTCTGCCTTTGTTCCTTGTAGATGCATGGAAGAGGAAAACAACAGTTATTATTCTGGTGTATATTCGAGCTGGCTGCTCTTCCGCCCGCTGGTACTTATGGTTCGATGAGGTTGTTTGGGTCTATAATGTATCCATTTTGTTTTGGGTCTTTGATACGTCTTTGTACAGCTCAGATATATGGGGCCTATCAAGGCATCCTTCAAAATGCGATCAGTGATTACCAGCCACATGGTTCATACATATTTAGGTCATGGTGGGATCAGTTGTCCGAAGCTAGCCAGATACTTGCCCTAGCCATCGTAGTACCGTAGTGATAATTGAAAACGCACTCTTGAACGTGCCAATGCGAGGTGTGCAAGTGCAATACCACAATCTGGGAATCCAATCCCCTGCCAAGGTCCTGGCCAAGTCTTAAATCTGAATACCGGTAATCCGCTTAGTGTGCTACTGTGCTCCCTGGTTTCCGTGGGGATCGCACAGGGAGACTTCGAATTGTCAGACGGTGAGCAGCCTAGGGTTGGCTGAAAAACATGTAGCAAATGCAAGCCCCTTTTAGAATGTGCAGGACAGCAGGACAGACCGCATAGTTGCATACTTTTCAAAAAGTGCAGGATATCCAGCAGAGAGCCATTGACCCTGTCAAAATGACCCTTACACACTTATGCGGACATGTTTACCGCTATGCTCCTTCAATTTGCTCTAGAATAGTGGAATGTGCAGGAACATCCGTACTCACCCCTAACATGTGTGTCTTTTGGTGTACATGAATGCAGTCTTAATAAGGTAGAAGACTGTGAGCACCCATGTTGCTGGTTGGAGCCATGTAACCTAGTTCAATTTTTGAAATACGGTACCCTGGCACCCTAGCACCCTGGCAATCTAGCACTGGAGCTCATGAATCATCGCCACCAAGCTAAGGTTCCAGCCAGGGTTGTCCATGACGCTGCGTCCTGCGTCGCAGACGCAACGCTGAGGTGTCCGTTGCGTACCCAGACGCCACGTGGAGAGGGTCCGTTGTGTGGCAGACTCAGCTTATGTAGGTTGGTTGCGTCGCAGGATGCAGTCTATGTGTTGGTTGCGGGTCGGATGCGTCCCAGGAAGCAGGCTACGAAATATGTTGCGTCCCAGGACGCAGGCTGTACACTTGGTTGAGTCTCAGGACTCGGAGCTGAGGCTTGAGGGTCATCCTGAACAACCCAGATCCAGCAATACGGGTTGTTCAGAAAGACTCCAAAATCTGGATCATGAGACGCAACAGGATTCAAAATATGTTTACGGCATGTCACGCTAAACAACACGTAGGACAACTTTGTGTGGTGCTACACGCCTTCTTCGGTAGTCATAACAAAACAACAACAGCAGCAGCGTCTGCAATCCTCAGACTGCCCAACTCTTCCTGTTGGGGCCATGCCTGCAGCTTATGATTAGAATAAAATGATTCCTGTATGATACTTGATGTGCTATCCATAGTTGGCAGGCTGTGAGGATTGCCTACGGTATGTTAAACCAATGATTACATGCAGATACTGGGTCAATTTGTTAGTAATTTTGTGTTTTACTACCGTATTGATGCTAGTGCGGAAGATGGCAAACAGCCTTACAGGCTGGAGCCATGTGACCAAGTTAAATTCCAAGAAGAGTGGGATAGTGCAAGTACAGGGCTTCTTGCATCACTTAACTCACCTGAAGACTGACAAATCAATCAACAGCCACTTGTGCTTTGTGTAAAGCCGATACGCGGACAACATGATTCACATGTGGAGGTTGCATGTAAGCAGGTTTGGTCCTTGTTCAAGTGGTATATGCAGTAAGGCCATACAGCATGTCACCACGTCGGTATTTAGTACTTCTTTGAGGGTCGTTTGAAACAAAGAAAATCCTGTTTGAATTGTTCGTTTGATTCATTCTTAGATTCAATCGGAGATAACCTTGATTCAATCGATCTTTGTTTCCTGTTTGAATCAGTCGGCCATCAAACCTACCGATTGAGATCCGTTTGAAACAAGGTTGGTTGTTTCAAACATGACTCAAACCATGTTCAAATAGATCTTAATCAAGCCGTCATCAACGTGCCCCTTGAAAAAGGTTTGAAACAAGGTTGGTTGTTTCAAACATGACTCAAACCATGTTCAAATAGATCTGTTTTTTCGTAAAGCAATGCAAGCACTGAAGACTGAGGGCGCATATTTGGACAGCAGGACTCTTCGATCTTTGTTACAGAAATTGAAAGCACCATAATGAATGAATCCTTAGATAGTTAAACATGATAGTAATTAGTGATTGAAGAGCTAGATATATATGCTACTAAGGAAGTGCAGTTGGCCACGAAGTAGTTCCTCAGGTACGAATTGACGAAACTCCAGCATGCTGTGCTTCTTGTTCATCAACGACATCGTCTTCAGCCTCAAGGTCATAAGCATCCAGGCGTTCTGACGCGAGACCAGTCGCAAGAGTGAGACCTGCAGACAAATGTTCGTTGGTGAGCGTTAGTTGAGATACATTGGCAGCAATGCGCATTCTTCCGACTTTCAAATAGCAGCCATGGTTCAAACCAAATTCGCTATCTGAATGCGCACCTGTTTTGCACCTCGAGCATTGGAACTCTTGCGGCTCCATGATGAGCTGGACGATAGGTCGACTTGCTGCAGCTGCCTTAATGCCTGCGGAACAACTCGAAAAAGCGAGTCAGTCAAAGTTGAGACAAATTCTGGTCAAGTAAGGCACCACTTGACGAGACGCAAAACGCAGTACCTTAACCGCACGCGCGGGGGCGGAGAAGCAGGTCGCTACAGTCATGGGTTGAAGCACAACAATTCCCAAAGCAAAGTACCGCTGAAGCAAAGTGCTCGCGCGTGTAGGTATTGACGGATCTCAGAAGTAATTCGGGAATGGCTGAAGCTATGAAAGCAAGCTCAGTCCAAGTTAATTCAAGGAAAGCAGGCAGCATGTCGCTATCTGACTGCGCACCTGTTTCACACCTCGAGCATTGGAACTCTTGCGGCTCCATGATAGGTCATTTTGCTGCAGCTGCCTTAATGCCTGCGACACAACTCTGGTCAAGTAAGGCACCACTTGACGAAACGAAAAATGCAGTACCTTAACCGCACGCGCCGGCGTGGGCGGAGAAGAAGGTCGCTACAGTCTTGAGTTGAACCACAACCATTCCCAAAGCAAAGTGCCGCGGAAGCAAAGTGCTCGCGCATGTAGGTATTGACGGATCTAGGAAGCAATTCGGGAATGGCTGAAGCTATGAATAGATCAGTCCAAGTTAATTCAAGGAAAGCAGGCAGCATGGTGCGCTATTCTGCAGGAATATCGCTGAGTCGAGAACCAATTGACGCGCAGTGAACAGTGAAAGCTTGCACAGCCGCTAAGTTGAAGCGCTAACCCATTGCGCTGACCAGTTTGAACTGTACAGCATGCAGTACCGCCGTAACAGCACGCGCATGGGCGGAGAAGCAGGTCGCCATATTTGAATCGGATTCTCGGGGCCTGCGCCTGCGGTGCATGCGGGATCTGCGTCGCAGGACCTAGACAACCCTGATGGGGGTCATGCTAATCAAACCTGATGAACAATGGGGGATAATGATCCCGAAACTTCTCATGTATTCACTGCTGAAATTGGGCCGAAATACCTACGGTTAATAAGCAATATAGACCCTTGTGCTAACCGTATATTCCCTTTCCTACCCTTGCTGGCCCTTCACCGTTGGTTCCTCTCTTCCCTGTTCCAATAAATCCGGGACGCGAACTGTTGTAGTGCTAGCTGGACTGTTGTTCCAAGCAACCGTGTACCGTACTCCTGTCCGGCTCTCAGCTGTCCCCCGCGCCCAGTAGAAGATCCCTGGCAACGGAGCCCACGCACGCCAAACCCCTGAACCCACAAACTGAACCGGCCAAGTGCATTCGAGCCACCAGATTGTAAACTCGCATTCTGAACGCTACGCTACGATCCTCCTCTTCCTCTTTTTTTCTTCACTTTGACTGGAGACAACTACTAACGAGGCAACGATCACAAGGCATACATGCATCGGTGAGCAGCCCTGGTCGCCAACTGCATCTTGGCCTTGTGATCGTTGCCTCGTTAGTGCAAGCTGCTCCTCGTAGTTACACGAGGCTAGTTCGACAAATTGTACAAGATTTCGGAAATTACAGAATCCAAGCAGGGGCAAATTTGGCCCTTCAGGAAGCGACAGAGGCCTACTTGGTGGGCCTCTTCGAGAACACTAATCTGGCGGCTATACATGCCAAGCGGGTAACCATTATGCCCAAGGATATGCAGGTGCGCTATCTACAGGGGTTGGGGGTGGGGTTGGGGGGTGGGTGGGCGGGGTGGGGGGTAAGAGTTGGATCCACACAAAATATGCTGCAGCTTCTGGGCAGATCCCTAGGTGGGCAGTTGGCCTTTGGTAAAAATATGCTGCAGCTGCTGGGACCCGTACACGACAAAACACAACAGTACACTACACTACACTACACAACAGTACACAACACTATACAACACTACACAACACTACACAACACTACACAACACTATAGAACAAGGGGGTTGGGAGGGGGATGGGGGGGGGGGGGGGGGGGGGGGGGACTGAGCTACTTGAAACACTCACTCATTCACTAACTTTGATGTCTGTTTCCACTTGCAGCTCGCTCGGAGGATTCGAGGGGAGCGAAACTAGGACTTGGCAAGAAGTTGTGGTGAGTTATGCTTTCATGCCTGAACCACCCTCATGTAAACAACTTAATGAATGCATGTTACTTATCAATAATATCATAATATGGCTTAGCTGAACCTACCCATACTGTAGCCCGATAAGCGCCCTTGAGGCTGCTTGCTACAGAATGGGCGGAGATGCGATTTGCCTTGTATGGTATGCCTGAACCACCCTCATGTAACAACTTAATTAATGCATGTTACTTATCAATAATATCATAATATGGCTTAGCTGAACCTACCCATACTGTAGCCCGATAAGCGCCCTTGAGGCTGCTTGCTACAGAATGGGCGGGAGATGCGATTTGCCTTGTATGGTATGCCTGAACCACCCTCATGTAACAACTTAATTAATGCATGTTACTTATCAATAATATCATAATATGGCTTAGCTGAACCTACCCATACTGTAGCCCGATAAGCGCCCTTGAGGCTGCTTGCTACAGAATGGGCGGGAGATGCGATTTGCCTTGTATGGTATGCCTGAACCACCCTCATGTAACAACTTAATTAATGCATGTTACTTATCAATAATATCATAATATGGCTAAGCTGAACCTACCCATACTGTAGCCCGATAAGCGCCCTTGAGGCTGCTTGCTACAGAATGGGCGGGAGATGCGATTTGCCTTGTATGGTATGCCTGAACCACCCTCATGTAACAACTTAATTAATGCATGTTACTTATCAATAATATCATAATATGGCTTAGCTGAACCTACCCATACTGTAGCCCGATAAGCGCCCTTGAGGCTGCTTGCTACAGAATGGGCGGGAGATGCGATTTGCCTTGTATGGTATGCCTGAACCACCCTCATGTAACAACTTAATTAATGCATGTTACTTATCAATAATATCATAATATGGCTTAGCTGAACCTACCCATACTGTGGCCCGATAAGCGCCCTTGAGGCTGCTTGCTACAGAATGGGCGGGAGATGCGATTTGCCTTGTATGGTATGCCTGAAACCACCCTCATGTAACAACTTAATTAATGCATGTTACTTATCAATAATATCATAATATGGCTTAGCTGAACCTACCCATACTGTAGCCCGATAAGCGCCCTTGAGGCTGCTTGCTACAGAATGGGCGGGAGATGCGATTTGCCTTGTATGGTATGCCTGAACCACCCTCATGTAACAACTTAATTAATGCATGTCAGTAATAAAAAATATGGCTTAGCTGCACTTGCCCATTATGTAGCCGCATAAGCGCCCTTGAGGCTGCTTGCTACAAAATGGGTGGTCAATGCGTTTAGCCATGTATGCATCCACCACCCTCTGCACACACTTAAGTCACCAACATGATAAGTGCCAGCACATTCTAAGCAGCATGATCTTACTCATTCTAATGTTTTTCCCTTGCAGGTCATTCATGAATGCTGGCTGTTGGAGCAAGTAAAGGACGAATATGCAGTAGTGGAGCTGCCTGGAAGCTGCCATCATGTGGTGCCAAGCTTAGCCAATGGGATATTAAGGCATGTTAGTGCCCTGAATATATAGTAGCATGGAGCAGTAATCATAGGGTGACTTTAGTTTGGGTTTTGTTTATGAGGGTTTAAAGGTACTGCCTGTCCTTGTTGACCAGGACAGGCAGTACCTTTAAACCCTCATACAAAAAACCCAAAAATTTAATTTGAAATTTCAAGCACAGCAGTAGATAGGCCTATTATCCCTTCCACCACCTTGGACAATAGCTGGGCCTGGTAGTTGACAATATACAGCCTTCTTGTGCGATACCCACAAGAGCACTGTATTGTATTCATCAATTGTGCGATACCCACAACGATGAATACTTTCCCTACAACTGAATTAGACCTAACTTCCAGCCAGCTCCATTAGGTTGTACAGCTTCCAGCCATGGGTTGTACAGCTTCCAGCTAGCTCCTTAGGTTGTAGAACTTCCAGCCAGCTTCAATAGACTTTCACTTTGTGTGACAGGTTGTACAGCTTCTAGCCAGATCCATTAGGTTGTACAGCTTCCAGCCAGCTGCATTAGGTTGTACAGCTTCTAGCCAGCTCCAT
This sequence comes from Chlamydomonas sp. ICE-L, assembly GCA_013435795.1. Taxonomy (NCBI): domain Eukaryota; kingdom Viridiplantae; phylum Chlorophyta; class Chlorophyceae; order Chlamydomonadales; family Chlamydomonadaceae; genus Chlamydomonas; species Chlamydomonas sp. ICE-L. Next base: position 15,218,246 of record JACBWV010000223.1, read on the forward strand.
TAGGTTGTAGAGCTTCCAGCCAGCTCCATTAGACTTTCACTTGTGTGGCAGGTTGTAAAGCTTCCACCCAGCTCCATTAGGTTGTACAGCTTCCAGCCAGCTCCATAAGACTTTCACTTTGTGTGCCAGGTTGTATAGCTTCCAGCCAGCTCCATTAGGCTGTCTCTCTGTATATTAGGTTGTTGTGTAGCTTCGAGCCAGCTAAGCCGTCCTCAGCAGGAAAATTAAATATATGATACCAATTTGTTTTCTGGCATTATATTTGTTTCCTTTCTTGTAAAAGTTTCTTTCCTACCATTGTCCAAAGTGCGAGTACTTAAACACGCACACACACCCTACTTGGGCTGTTTCCAAACTCCTACATTCAACTTCAACTTGGTTACATAGCCAGACTTCAACTTGGTTACATAGCCAGACTTCAACTTGGTTACGTAGCCAGACTTCAACTTGGTTACATAGCCAGACTTCAACTTGGTTACATAGCCAGTTGTGACACTTGAGATTACAGCCATCATCTTGCTAGCACCTACACCCCACCCTAGATTTTTGTCTAGCCAATGAAAGCACAACTAATGTACTACAAGGTACGGATTTGTGCCGGTTATCGCTAGGCGCTCGCCCGCCTCGGATTCAAAGCTTCCTACCTCTCGGCAGCCTACATATGGGAGCTTAGCTACATTTCGAAGTGCAATATCTTCGACCACCTTGAATTCCGTTTGATATTGTCTTGATTGACTTTCGTCTGATTCAATGAATAAGCTGCTTGAATTGAATCACTGATTCAAACTGTTTTCAAGGTACCCTGATTCAAGGGGGAAACCGCTTGATAGGGGTTCATTGATTCAAACCAGTTGATTCAAGCGATTTCAAAGGTCTGCCTAAATACCGACGCATGAAATGCACTGTTCATGGCCAAGGGAGGGTGGTGGCCTGCCAAGGTGGTAATGGAACGCCTGGTGGGGCGTGGTGTTAAGGGAGCCTGTCGTACGCGAGTGGGGAGCGGTCTCTCACCTCAACTGGACATGCTATAACGCGGTTGACGACAACCTGCAACGCCAAGAGCGACCGAAGGGGGGAGTCGAATCCCCGACTCCTCATCCTCAAGCGATCTGGTCTACCACTAGACCATCGCATATCACTGAAAGGGGCTGCAACCCGCCAAGGTGGATTGATGTGTAAAGTTTAAAAGTGGTGGTGTTGAAAAACATCGGTTTGTCCGTGGCGAAATGAAATAATTGAAATGTTGTCCCCTGCCCAGACAGCGCTTAAGCGGAAGTGAACTTGGTGACGGCCTTGGTGCCCTCGGACACAGCGTGCTTGGCGAGCTCTCCGGGCAGCACCAGGCGCACAGCAGTCTGAATCTCGCGAGAAGTCACAGTAGGCTTCTTGTTGTAGCGAGCCAGGCGAGCGGCCTCGGAGGCGATCTTGTCGAAGATATCGTTGATGAAGGAGTTGAGGATGCCCATGGCCTTGGAGCTGATGCCAGTGTCGGGATGAACCTGCTTCAGAACCTTGTAGATGTAGATCTTGTAGGTCTCGGCCTTGGCCATCTTCTTGGCCTTCTTCTTGCCCTCTGCAGTCTTGGCAGGGGCGGCCTTCTTGGCGGGAGCCTTCTCGGCAGCTTTGGGGGCCATGTTTGCAATATGGGAGTTAATGGAAAAGGTATCGATGTTGTCTGGTTGGTGATAACGCTGACGCGAAGCTTTTGTACTCGTTCGGTCAAGGCCAGGGCTAGGGCGGGCTAGGGCGAACAGCGGATCAGCAGGACATAACCGAACCGGGGCGACTCCCGGGGGCGACTTGACAGGGTCTAGAGCGGCCTCGGATCGGCAGGACCTGTCGCGGGAGTATTTATTCGCCCTCGAAGCGTCAAATTTATCACCCACACCGCCTTCGTTTCTTCCAACACACCCATCACTATGTAATGGCAGGCAAAACTGGAGGCCGTGGAGGCAAGAAGTCTGTATCTCGCAGCTCCAAGGCTGGACTGCAGTTCCCTGTGGGCCGTGTTGCCCGCTACCTGAAGAAGGGCAAGTACGCCGACCGCGTTGGCGCTGGTGCCCCTGTGTACCTGGCTGCCGTTCTCGAGTACCTGTGTGCTGAGGTCCTGGAGCTTGCTGGCAACGCTGCCCGCGACAACAAGAAGACCAGGATCGTCCCCCGCCACGTCCAGCTGGCTATCCGTAACGACGAAGAGCTGCCCAAGCTGCTGGGCTCCGTCACCATCGCCAATGGTGGAGTCCTGCCCAACATCCACCCTGTCCTGCTCCCCAAGAAGTCATCCAATAAGGATAAGACACCGAGGATATAGTTCGAATGGCATTGCCGCTCCTACTAAATAGTAGGCGCATTTTCACACTTTCCCCTTATGATGGAAGATTCACCCAATGAACCTATCCGATAACATACGGACTCAAGATCTTATCGTAGTCTTTGTGGAAAAGATTGCTGGCATGCACGCATCTGCTTGCCAGGGCTCCCCCCTAACATCCAATTGGCCACAAACTTCCCATACCGAAGGAGTGACGACAACAATGGTAAGCTGCTATGCGACGGACCCCCTATTACAGCTATATCTCCCCCTATCGTATCACCCCTAATGGACCCTCTATTGTATCACCCCCAACGGACCCCCTATTCCAGCTGTATCGCCAAGTGAAACAACGATGGTATGCAACAGGGTTGTACAGGATGCTGCGTCCTCCGTCGCAGACGCAACGTCAAAGGGTCCGTTGCGTCGCAGGCTATACAATTGGTCTCGGGTAGCAGATCTGGGGGTCCTCCTGAAGTACCCTGGTATGCAAGCTCAAGTGCATCGCCCCATGTCGTGGTGCTGAGCTGCGTGTAATGCAGATTAAACACTCATTGATGCGTCTGCATGTGGCATCACATTTATTCTGACTGGAGTGTGGAGGAGCAGGTGGGGCCATTGCGTGCGTCAACCCATCACTACTAGGTTGTAGGAGTGGCAACGCCATTCAAATTGAATCCTCCGTGTCGCTGGTTTGTTTCGGGAGACCCACCTTTGGGGTGAATTACCTTTCACAAATAAAAAATACAAAGGTCTGCGGCATTTGTGGAATTGTTCGCAACTGCCCTGCGTATAACTGCTCTGAGTATAACCCTCACAACTTGACAGGCGGATATCTCTAGTGGCGTGGGCAGCACTGAGTACAGCTCACCCAGTTGCAAGTTGAAGGCCGTCAGAACATGCATGCCGTATCTGGACATGCATTATTGTCAGAACTAATAGGCTGCTAGTGCTTAAGGACAGCTTGCAAGATGTCCTCAATGCTCCTGCAGCCTAGTGGTTCTGACAATGGCTGCCCCTTCCCTAGATCCTGTTGATGAGCAGACTGTGAATGATGATAAAGCTGGCGACACTTGAAACACTGGAGAGGTGCAAGTTGCCCAAGCTCGGCATGATTACTAGGGCATATCATATGATGTTGACCAAAGGCGAGTATGATATCATACAAATTGCATCATATGATATTTAAATGGTAACTTTTGCCTAGTCAGACTGCCGGCATCATATCATATCACATGATGCCATGATATCATATCGCTGTTCCCTACGTATCTGGCTAAAGTTGCTCACAAGGTTACAGCCACAGTTGCTTCCACCTGCCCTGTGGCGCACCCAACGGTGCAGTACATGTCCACTCAGATGTCAAATGATGGCGAGCCATCAACCAACCACCCTGTACGCCGGCCATTTGCACGGCTGATGGTGTCCAGCACAATTGCGTCTGGAGCTATGTGTATCTGGACCATTTCCTGACTGCCCATCAACAACATGAAATGTCAGACACAGAAGTGGCCACGTATGCAATCAGCCCTGATGAGGTGAAGAAACTGATCTGCTATGGCAGAAGCAGGATCACTTCTCAGCAACAGGGTACGACATTTTGTCATTTTGGGTAGCGCTTTTGACGCAACAGAAAACGGAGATCTGCGCGCTGCGCCCAGAGGGGGTTGAAAAAATTGTGTCAATCGCTCAGTCGGGCTCCAAAACCTTGCGCGCTAGGGCGCAATAGCCTGCGTCATGTTGTACCCTGCTCAGCAGATGCAGCAAATATACAACGATCTTGAGGCCAAGCCCAAGGGAGCAGGGAAATTCAAAGCGCGCGCTTTTGAGCTTTTGAGCGCTGATTTTTTCACCCCCCAGCGCTTTAAGCGCAGTTTTTTTGCAACCCCTTGTGGGCGCTACAAGCAATCTTTGCGTTTTTTGCACCACAAAGCGCAGTTTTTTTGTTTTCAAGTGCGCTAAAGCGCTGGCCAATTTGGCCATTTGAAGTACCCTGCAAGGGAGTTGAGCTCAAGGGTGGCCAGCTACAGTCAAAATTGGGAGCTAAGTACTAGACCCCCGCTGACTGAGATCTCCTGAAGGACCATGTGTGTTACAGCTCTATTCAGGCCTCTCCTGATATGAAGGTTTTGATGCTCAGCTCTGTACCTGATACAGCCCATCTATCCGATATCTATTTGTTGGGAACGGCGGTATGATATCATACAATATCATGTCATCATACAATATCATGTCATCATATGATATCTTATGATACCGGCAGTCTGGCTAGGCTAAAGTTACCATGCACATACAATATCATATGAATATATGATGCATTTTGTATGGTATCATATGATAAAATACTCCCCATCGGTCAACGTCATATGATACGCCGGTCCCTGTCTATTTGTAGATAGATGATAAGGCCATTATAACAACCGCACACGAGCAAGTTGTAGAAGGAATATAACATGGAATTGGTGATGGTGGTGGTGTGTGTGTGTGGTGTGTGCGTGTGTGTGTGTGATTGTGTGGTGTGATGGTGGTGTGTGTGTGTGATTGTATACATTAGTGAAAGTGAGAGAATGGATGTGGGTGTGGGTGCGAGGGCAAGCTAACTTTGCAACCTATTTAGGCCCTACCTTGACAAGGACAAGTCGATACACTGTCTATATACTGCAGCCTTGCTGGGTCAGAATTGTTTTGTTAATCTAGCCCCTCTTGATGGTCTATATTTATCTTGATTTTTCGAGGTTGTCCTAGTCCCTAAAGCCCACTAGGCTAACCCTGGACTGTAACATACTTACATATATATAGGGAACGACAACTAAAATCACTGTTTGAAAAACTAATATTAACTAATATTATTTTAGAGTCACAATAATATTTGGTTTTCAAATAAATTCGAAATTCTGGTGAGATGGCTCATCCGACTAATATTATATAATGATATTTATTCACTAATACTATAGAACATAGCCGACCCCTACGTATACCGGCTGTATTCTAGGCCCACCCCCCTAACTTATGGGGCTCATAACTTTTTTCTACTGTGCCAAATTGAAAATAAGACCACATTCTTGATTCTCTCTACGAGTTCTACACAATTGGACGATGGTGCCTTTTTTGTACAATTTACCCCCCCCCCCCCCCCCCCCCCTGGTCTTTGATGACAATTGATCAGAGCTCTAGCTTCAGCTCGACAGGTTGAATAATCTCAATAAGTGGTAAACAATACCTAGCGAGTGTCAACTACCTATAACTACTGTAGCAGTTCTATATCCACTCCACCACCCTGCCCCACCACCAACCCAACCTAACCCACCTAACCCTAGCTCACCCCATCTCACCCGACTCCTCTCCACCCCACCCCCACCCTCTCCACCCACTGCACCCACCTCACCCCATCCCAACCCAATTCCACCCTATGAAGCTTCACCTGTGGAAAATCCACCACCTGGGACTACTATGGCAGTTTTTAATTCAACCCACCACCCTGCCCCACCACCAACCTATTCTAACCAAACTCACCCGCTACACCTACTGCACCCGCCCCACCCCACTCCATTCCACCCTACCCCAGCCCAATTTCACCCTTTGAAGCTTCACCTTTGGAAAATCCACCACCTGGGTCTACTATAGCAGTTTTAAATCTAACCTACCACTCCCTCCCACCACCCCAACCCACTACCCCAACCTTCCACTGACCTCACCCACTCACCCCGCCCCACTCCACCTCTTCTAACTTTAGCCCCTTAAGCTTCACCTTTGGAAAATACAACACCTGGGACTACTATAGCAACATTAAATCCAACCCACCACTCCCACCCACCACCCCAACCCACTACCCCAACCTTCCACTGAGCCCACCCCACCCAACTCACCCCGCCCCACCCAACTTTAGCCCCTGAAGCTTCACCTGTACAAACTCCTCCAGCTGGGAGTCCAGGGGGGTAGGCCTAGAGCCACGCCGTGTTGTTCGTCTAGTGCCACTGTCATCCGCCCCCAGGTTGAATGGGGCATCCTAGCTGGCATGCACTTCATCGCTGTTGTCTGGCCCTTCGGCCCCCTTCCAGGCTGGACTGATGCAAGGGTTCTCCATCGCCTGCCCGCCTGAGCCCATCTGGGCGGTTTTGTGCAGCAGCAGCTGAATTTTTTTTTTGCTGCTGCTGATGATGATGATGATGATGATGATGATGATGCTGCTGATGCTGATGATGATGATGATGATGATGATGATGATGCTGATGATGCTGCTGCTGATGATGCTGCTGCTGATGATTACATTACATTACATGTTAAAGTCTACTTGACACCGCGAGGGTGTATGAGACTCTGTGCTTTAAACAAAAAGAAAAAGCACCCACAAAGCAAAAAACCCCATTACATCAGGGGTGTGTCGAGGACAAACAAACCAAACTCCCAACCACCGTTTTGGTGGCGTAGGTATTAAACCCCTTAGAGCAGGACCCAGATCTCAACCACTTACAGTGGCGGAGGTAAGAAGCTAACAAATGAGAAGTCTCAAGAAGAAAAAAAAGGGATAATAAATTACGGTGCCACTAAGCAGTCCAGGGCTTCCTGTCTTGCTCTTCTACAAGTAGAAAGATAGTCGGCTAGGTTGCTCCAAAAAGACTTAGTGCCATTTCCATTCATAAAGGTTCTGAATGTGGAATCACAGAATTCCACATTCCATACGGTTAAGTCGGTATCCTCATGGACATGCCTATAAATATCTGTAAACAGATTCTGGTGCTGATGATGATGCTGCTGCTGATGCTGAGGATGATGCTGCTGCTGATGCTGATGATGATGCTGCTGATGATGATGATGATGATGATGCTGATGATGATGCTGCTGATGATGATGATGATGATGATGATGATGATGATGATGATGATGATGCTGATGATGATGCTGATGCTGATGATGATGCTGATGATGATGATGCTGATGATGATGCTGATGATGATGATGCTGATGATGATGCTGATGATGATGATGCTGATGATGATGATGATGCTGATGATGATGATGATGATGATGATGATGCTGATGATGCTGATGATGATGATGATGATGATGCTGATGATGCTGATGATGATGATGCTGATGATGATGCTGATGATGATGCTGCTGATGCTGATGCTGATGCTGATGCTGATGCTGATGCTGCTGCTGCAACTGCTGATGCTGATGCTGATGCTGATGCTGATGCTGATGATGCTGATGCTGATGATGCTGATGCTGATGCTGCTGATGCTGCTAGATGTTCAGTGGGGTGGGGGGTGGGGTGGGCAGCTGTGCTTCAGTGCACCTATGGTTCAGTGGGGGGGGGGGGGGGGGGGGGGGGGGCAGCTGTGCTTCAGTGCACCTGTGGTTCAGTGGGGTTAGGGGAGGGGTTGGGGGGGGCAGCTGAGGTTCAGTGTGGGGGGGGGGGGGGGGGGGGGCAACTGTGGTTCAGTGGGGGGGGGGGGGGATGGGGGGGGCACCTGAGGTTCAGTGCACGTGTGGTTCAGTGTAGGGGTGTGTGGGGCAGCTGAGTTTCAGTGCACCTGTGGTTCAGTGGGTGGGGGGGGCAGCTGAGGTTCAGTGCACATGTGGTTCAGTGGGGTTGGGGGGGGGGGGGCAGCTGTGCTTCAGTGCACCTGTGGTTCAGTAGGGGGGGGGGGGGGGGGGGGGGGGGGGGGGAGGGGGGCAGCTGAGGTTCAGTGGGGTGGGGGGGGGGTGGGAGCTGAGGTTCAGTGCACATGTGGTTCAGTGGGGGGGGGGGGGGGGGGGGGCAACTGTGGTTCAGTGGGGTGGGGTGTGGGGTGGGCAGCTGTGCTTCAGTGCACCTATGGTTCAGTGGGGGGGGGGGGGGGGGGGGGGGGGGGGGCAGCTTTGGTTCAGTGCACATGTGGCTTAGTGGGGGGGGGGGGGGGGGGGGGGGGGGGGGGGGCAGCTGTGATTCAGGGGGCCTGCATAAATGCAGCAAATAACAGCCTAGAATAAAATGCCATGCTTCATACTAGCCCCGTTACACTCACCTATTATCGGCCTCCAATTTTGCAAGGGACATGCTTATGACTTGTTTGATCTAGCTTATAAACTACTACAGTCCATGGACTACCAGCAAAACCAATTATATCTACGTTCGGGGGAGTAGACTTGAACCTTCTGGATTTTGACTTGTATGAACAGAAGTCTGTACATTATCATTCTTGAACTTTCACTTGGTTACATGGCTCCAGACTGCAATTTGGTTGCTCGCCGTCAGCGGCATTAAAAACAAACTTAAAAGTTGGTAAAGATGAATACGTTACCAAAACAATTAATCTACCGGTATTACTTGTAGCATTCATATCGATGGAGACAGATTCCCTTGTGCTATATGTAGCAGCTTCTAGTCAGCTCCCTTTCCCAGTCCTTGACCGTAGCCGGAGCTAGCTAATGAGTCTGAATGTTGACATGATAGGCACTCCACTACAGCTGCAACCTTCGGGGTTGGCCCAGTGGCAGGCTAATGGAGCTGGCAAGAAACTGCAACAAGTATCCAAACAATGGAACATTGGAAAGAGACTAGGCCCAATCTTTTCTGATATTCTAGGATAAACAAGGGTAACTTCGCATGGCCTTCCACTTCTGGATTTCACATTAGATAATGTTGAGATCGACAAGAACCATTTTGCTATCAGATTGGGAATCAGGTTTTTGATTATTTCCTCTCGAGGGAAACTCCGAGAGAAAGTCCGACAGTAAGATTTAAGGCTACATGTATTCAACGTACGTTAAGTTCAAGCTGTATACTTAAATCAGCTATGCAACCTCCCTTCTGCAATTTAGTTAATAGCAAGGACCGACTATAAATAAACCAGAATGCAAACTGTATTTAACGGCTAAACCTTTCGTCATATAGTACTTGGACACGACAGAGACAAAAGGAGACAGAGATTAGAAAGAGAGACGAAGCAAGCCTGGCGTATTTACATCGTGAAATTTCAATGTATGGTACACAGTTATAATTAAATATGATAACATTTATCCTATATGGTAGGGTTACCAACTAAGGCTAGAAGGACATAGCAAGCATCGAATGCTCAATATAATTTGGGATTAAGCATGGGCTGAGTCTCTGGGTGGTTTTAGAAACACTTCATGGCATAGTTAGTTAGCCCAGGTTGGAGTTAATATAATTGGGCACATGGCAGCATGTGAGGCCCCGGCGACTGATAGCGCTTGGGGTACGCGGGCTCCAGCCCTGAGCACCCGCACTGCATGCGTGTGGCAAAAGCATTCGCCTGAGACGCTACCGCACTGTGGGCGGACTTCGAGTGCGTTAAGTTGCGCCAGGAGCACCGCCCTCTGAGCGGCGAGGGCACCATGGTCTACATCAAGATCGCCGAGGGGGAAAGCCATAATGCCTGCAGGATTGCTTGGGGGATTGATTGGGGGCCGCGAGTTAGATGCATGCATGCATTGACAGAACGGCTACGGGGCAGCGCAATGAGGAGGAAAGTTAGATGCATGCATGCATGCATGCATGTATTGATAGGACGGCTGCGAGGCAGCGTAATGAGGAGGAAAGCGCCAGGGCGCATTTGTCTTTACATGCACGAACATTGGGAGAACGGTTCAGAAGCAACGCGATGAGCAGGAAATAGCCGGGAAAGAGCGCATATTTCTTCGCATGCAACAATACAACTCGCAAAGTCACTTAACGGCCTGGCGAATCGACCGCATCGCGCACTTGCCATTGCCTTGTTCAAAATGTCCAGAAGCAGAAACGGGTGAACAAGTGTAAAAGCTTCTCCCCTAGAATAGGCCCCAACCCCCCCCCTCCGACGCCTTAAATTCCCGTGACCCTAATGCGCTTTTTTCAGTTGCTGGAGCATTTGTTGGGAAAGGAACCTGCACAGTTTCTCACTCTATCGTCGACCGGCGCTTCTGAGTTCGTCCGAGCTGTCTACTTGTACCGCAGGGCGGGCGGAGGCCCCTCGCCCCCCGGGGAGCAGGAGTCCGGAGGGAGGAGTCCGGACGCGATGGGGGGGCGGCGTCCCACAGTCCGGCCCCTTTGTAGATCCTGGCATTTGGGCGAAGTGCCAGCTCAACAGAGCGAAAGCGCCAGTCAGCACCCAATTCGCAACCCAACCCAACCCAACCAGCACCTACCCTCACTAATCAGTGAATCGTCGGGTCGAGGAACAATAAATGCCAGCTGAGATTTTCATTCCTTCGACTTCTTCATCTCACCCCCATTGGACAGCTTCCTCGCCGTCCTCGCCGACTTGGCGTACTGCTTGTAGAGTTTTACAGTTATTTAGGCCTCTTTTCTCGCTCGATTTTTTCCGAAAAGGTGGCGAATCTATGAGGTCTGGGTAATCCCTTCCACCCGTAGCTACCCCGCCATAAGACTGCCAGGTTGTCGCTTCGCCCTGCGAGTTTTATTCGGATTCCATGCCTCGGAAATCTCAGATACTCCCCTAAAATCCTTTAAGACAAGCTGTCTCAACTACTCTTCTTAAGCTTGATCAGACTGCAGCCCAGCGGCGGTTCGCACAGATACAAGACAAGCAATGAACATCTGTAATCTGTGTGGTGCACCAGCTAACAAGCGCTGCGCAGCCTGCGGCACAAAATATTACTGCTCCGCTGCTCACCAGAAGGCAGATTGGAAGGCAGGCCATAAGAAAGCTTGTGGCCTTCTGCAAACGAAGGAGGGCAAGAAATCGGAGAGCGACATCGGAGAGGGTGAGAACCTTGAGCTTGAACTTGAACTTGGTTACTCTAGCCAACAAATTGGCTACTCGCCATCTTTGGCAGTAACGTTAACAATTCAAACATAGGGAGAGGGCGAGTTCCCTGTGTAGATATAGAGTGGGGAACACCAGTTGTTTTGGCATATTGATTCCAGACTATGTCGTCCTGCTTTCACGACTCTAATTTTCCGCGTCCCTTACTCGCTTGTGACACATTCAGGACTTTCTGGCTCTGTGGCTGCTCTCTCTGATCTTCTGCCGGAAGTCGTAGAAGGTATCGTGTTGCGCGCCCTGCGTCTGGAGGTCCCGGCACGGGACATATCCGCTGTCTGCCACCTCTGGCACTCGGTCGTGGTGCGCCATCTTGCCGAGGTGCTGATCCTTAACGACAATGGCAACATGGTCTGTGTCCTCCGTCGTGCTCTGAAGCATAACAAGTTAGATGTGGCACTTGATCTAGTTTCCAGGACAAGATCCTTGGACGAGTCTGAAGAAGCTCTGGTGTTGCTGGCCCAGAGTGGGCAAGCAGACTTGGTCAGATGTCTGCTACATGCCCCTCAGCATGCTGCACATGCAGACTTCCGAGATGGTCAGGCCCTTTTGCTAGCAGCAAACAGTGGCCATGAAGAAATAGTGCGCATGCTTCTTGATGACCCGCATCATGCTGCACATGCAGACTGCCAAGGTGGACAGGCCCTTGTGGTAGCAGCACACAAAGGCCACAAAGAAGTAGTATGCATGCTTCTTGATGCGCCAGACCATGCTGCCCATGCAGACTGCAAAGGTGGAAAGGCACTCATGCTAGCAGCACAGGAGGGTCATGCTGAGGTAGTGCAGATGCTGCTAGATGCTCCACAGCATGCTGCACATGCAGACTGCCAAGATGGACAGGCCCTTATGCTAGCTGCTAAGATGGGCCACAAAGAAGTAGTGCAGGTGCTGCTAGATGTTCCTCAACACGCTGCCCATGCTGACTGGCAAGGTGGCTTGGCACTTCTGATAGCTTCAAAACATGGCAACAGTGAGATAGTGCAAATGCTACTAGATGCTCCACAGCATGCTGCCCATGCAGACCTCCAAGATGGACAGGCCCTTGTGCTAGCAGCAAAGGAGGGCCACAAAAAAGTAGTGCGCATGCTTCTTGATCACCCGCGTCATGCTGCACATGCAGACTGCCAGGATGGTCAGGCACTTCTGATAGCAGCAAACAGTGGCCACACAGAAGTAGTACGCATGCTGCTGGACGCCCCGCATCATGCTGCACATGCAGACTGCCAAGATGGAGAGGCACTTATGATAGCAGCACAGAAGGGCAAGGTCGAGGTAGTGCGCATGCTGCTAGACGCTCCACATCATGCTGCTCACGCAGATTGCCGAAATGGACATGCCCTTGTGCAAGCAGCAGTGGCGAGCCACATAGAAATAGTGCGTATGCTGCTAGATGCCCCTCAGCATGCTGCCCGAGCTGACTGCCAAGACGGAATGGCACTTTTGCTAGCAGTACAGAAGGGCAACAGTGAGGTAGTGCAGATGCTGCTGGATACTCCAGATCATGCTGCTTATGCAGACTGCCAGGGTGGCATGGCTTTTCGGATAGCTTCAAAACATGGCGACATAGAAGTGCAGCGCTTGCTGTCAAGAAAATCAAATCTATCTCACACTGGTTGGTTTACGGATAGCTTCAAAACATGGCATTATTGAAGAGCAGCGATCGCTATCAAGAAAATCAAATCAAGCTCAGACTGGTTGCTTTTTCGGATAGCTTCAAAACATGGTATCATTGAAGAGCAGCTATTGTTATCAAGAAAATCAAATCTATCTTAGACTGGTTGGTTATTCGGATAGCTTCAGAACATGGCATTATTGAAGTGCTGCGCTAGTTATCAAGAAAATCAAATCGAGCTTAGACTGGTTGGTTATTCAGATAGCTTCAAAGCATGGCATCATTGAAGTGCTGCGCTAGTTATCAAGAAAATCAAATCGAGCTCAGACTGGTCGGTTTTTCAGATGGCTTCAAAGCATGGTATCATTGAAGTGCACTGCTTTTTATCAAGAAAATCAAATCGTGCTTAGACTGATTGGTTCGGTAGAATCCCCTAGCCTGACAGGTCTGTGGTTAGAGCCTGTGGCTAGGCTCGCAATTTCATACCTGCCGCCTTGGAAGGGGTTGGGAACTTCCATCCGTGCTGTCGTGTGGTAGTCTGAGCTCAGGTGCAGTACCGGTAGGTCTGCAAAATCGAAACCCACAGTAACTGACCCCAGTGCAAGCAAGCAGGAAGGTTCCTTTTAAACTCACGCCCCGTGGCAAGGCGTACATTTTGACGGAGCCCCCTCTTCAAAGGGGCGGGAGCCCCCAGGGTTACCCATGTGTCTGTCTATGTGACCGTCTGACTGTCTGACCATCTGACCGAGACAAAGTCTGACACGTCAGCCAACGGTCTCATAACAAACTGGCTTCCGTTGCCACCTGTCGCTCCGCTGAGAACACTCTAGTCAATTTGTAGCGTCGCTTGCGACGCAGCATAGAACTTGTCAATTTTGCAGCGCTTGTTGAGTAGTAGATGAGGGGCAAGCAGGTACATGAGGTGGATTGGAGGGTTTTCTGGCCATAGGTGGTGACGGGGAAGGGCATACATTAATATTGGCCTAGGGCATCTGGAGCAGCATACCATCCGAGTGGTATGGCCTTGCCGCATGTATCACCCTTGTGGCGAATTTCCTGCCATCACCTCCTTACCTTGCCAGCTTCCTGGGTTTGAGTATCTTGACCACCAAGAGCATCACACAAGCTGATGTTGAGGGTTGCTGCCTTGCTGCATTGTCCTTTACTTATGTCACCCCGATCACAGCTTTCCTGCCTCTGCCTCCTAACTCAGTCAGCCTCCTGACCTCGAGCGTCTGGAACAACTCACGATCTGATTATTTATCTGGCTGCCCACTCGGTAATCAGAAGCATAAGGAAGAGCTGGTGACCAGGGTTCTCTGTTATCTGAAGCACAAGGAAGATATGGTGGGACCTTAGAGCTGGTGGGACCTGGGTTATCTGTTATCTGAAGCACAAGGAAGAGCTGGTGACCAAGGTTGTTTAGGACGCTGCGTCCTCCGTCGCAGACGCAACGTCGAAGGTTCCGATGGGTCGCAGGCTGCAACGTGGGGAGGGCTGTTGACCAGAAGGAAGGGACCGCTGCGTCGTAGGCAGCAGGCTATCTATACAATTGGTTGCGTCTCAGGCAGCAGAGCTGGGGGTCCTCCTGAAGTACCCTGCTGGTGACACCACATGCTTTGAACTAACCTGGGGCTGATCACCACCTGCAGGAGTAGAAAACCTGTGCAGTACAAACACAACTACACCACACTCCTGAATACAGAATGCGCTTTGATCTTCTCTTGAGGTAGGTTCTGGTTAAATCCCGTTTTTTTGTTGTGAAAGGAATTTCACCCCAGGAGGTGGGTCTCCCGACACAAACCAGCGAAACCAAAGATCCATTTTGAATGGCGTTGCCACTCCTACAAAAGAGTAGGCGCACTTAGGGTGGACTCCCTTTTAGGCTATCTGGCTACACCAAGGACGAAGCGCTCATCGCCATCGTCTTAGCCTCTCATGTTACATGTTTGCTACAGATCATGTGGTAACTCATGGGCTTGCCTACTAGCCACTCAGGAAATGTAGATGAACGACCCTGGTCACCACTAGGAGTCACTAGAGAGTTACTAAGTAGTTTGGTTTTGGTAAAAACAAACTTTCAAACCCTTTAGGATAGGCTGCTCGCCGTCTGCAGGCAGAGTTAACTAGGGCAGTATAAACTCTACACCACCACACTCTTGAGTACAGAATGCAAACAAAAAGATTTAGTTTCATGATGCAGCGCTGCATAGCTATAAGCTTGTTGACTGTCGGGGCATACAGCATGAACACCAGTAGCCCACTGTATTGCTTTTTGGCAAAGCGTAGCTGCTGCTTGGCAACTCCGTGAGCCAGCCGTTGGGCAAAGCCCCAATATTTGAGTAGTGCTGGACAGCTAAATAGCTGATGATGTAAGGTTCACTGTTTGTTTTGGGGGCTACGCACAGCAGCTTCCAAGCAGCTCCATAAGCCAGCCACTGGGTGTAGCCAAAAGCCTTTAGCTGCATTGGAAAGTCCCTGATGTCAGTATTCAGACACACTGGCTAGCTTAACCAAGCACAAAGCGAACAATGACTAGGTTGCTTAGTGTTTGGCTTCGTTTGATTCCATGGTCTATCTGCCGCCAGGCTGCTCTTTGGGTTTGGCTGAATAGCGAACTGGGGGATCTGCCTAGAAGCAGCTGAGTGTACTGGAAAAGAAGAGCAGTGCGGTAGTAGTTGGGTCTCCCCTAGACAGTTTTTGAACTTGGGGAGATACTGCTTTCTATGTTAAGAGTTCTCACCTCTTGAACATTATAAGCTGCAAAGCCAACTGAGACTGTATGTATGTCACAGTCCAAGGGTAGGCCAAATACGCTCGAGGGACCACTTGCCCAACCGTGAATGGAAGGGCTTGAAAAGAAAAAGCATTGATGAACTGAGCCCCAAACAATCGTTTTACCCACAGGGGCCCTGAATTCGTGCTACAGAGATCATTTAATTCTGCAAGGCTAACTTAGATTGTATGTATGATACCGTCCAGGGTTGTCCAAATGATAAAGGAGAGGGGTCACTTAGCCCACTCCAGTTGCCAGTGCAGTTGTTAGACGGCTGCCCCGTTGGTCAGGTAATTGATGATGGTGTCCTTAGCGTGTGTTGAGGTTTCCAGGAATGTAAGTGTATGTGAATCGGCATGTTTGATGTGCAATAAAGAGGTGAATCGTGCATCTTCCTAGTTTACCCATGCATGCATCAAAATATCGGAGGAAGTATATACTTGCTTATATAAGATGCTTTGAATTTGATTATCATTGTTACAAACTGCCTAAGACTGTTAGCAGCCTATTTGCTGGCTGTAGTCAGAATAAAGTTCAATTGATTACATGAATGACGTGGTTTTTCATACGTATATCAAATCCGCACCTGATATTTTGATAAGATGCTTTGGTTTCAATTTTAATATGTTACTGCCGAAGACGGCGATCAGCCTTCAACCAGCCATGGAACCAGCCATGGAACCAAGTTCAAGTTCCATACCAAGTTCAAGCCTTCAACCAGCCATGGAACCAAGTTCAAGTTCCATACCAGAGCTTTTCTTTTCGGCAACGAGCAGCACTGGGCTAAGCCCGAAGATTTAAACTGTGTCGGGAAGATGATTCTGCCAGCTTCCAAATGCACTGCGTTTGTTATATGTTTGGCTGGCTGAATGGGTAGCAAGCTATGGGAGCTGCCTAGAAGCTGCTGCTGGTAGCTGAGAAGAGAAGCTTTTGAAGTCGGTAGCGTATACTGTAGACTCAAACTCGTTTACAGAGGAAGATGGCATTAAGCGCAATAGCGCAGTAGATTTCGAAGATGGCAAGCAGTACAATCTAGTACTGCATAGCGGCGCACGTGGCCATAGCTGCCTTCAGTGCTGTGCTGTAGGTGGTACAGGGCCCTAAGTGGACGGAGACCTATGCGCTCTCTGCCTACTCTAGATACGACCTATTAGGCGTACTATGACAGAAGCTGTGTCCATACCTGTCTAGGAGGAGGTGAATTAAAGATAACTTGAATTTGGTTACATAGCTTCAGCCAGCAATTTGGCTGCTAGCCGCCTTTGGCAGTAAAAACAATTGTAAGTAGGAAAATGTCAACGCGAACAACCCAATCGCAGCCTTAGTAGGCACCTGCTCAGTCCGTGAGGAGTGGCCGCTGTTTGTCAATAATTGTACCGTTTGAAGGGACGGCGAGCAGCCACTAAGGTAAGTCGAACAAGAGGTCAAATCAGGGCTGCGGGCAGGTCAGGGACAGGTTTTGTTTTTAACTAACAAAGAAAGGAAACAGTGCATTTACGTAGGATCATGGTGCCATATACCGGTAGTAGCCTTTGGGGTGCTACTACCAGCGTTTTTGCTCTCTTAGTGGCTCTCTTAACAGCTGTATAAAGCAGTTCAGGATGAAGGGAAGGCCGTGAGGATCTGCCTAAAAGATGCTAATAAAATCCTTGCAAAAGAGTAAAAATACTTTCACAACAGCGCACGAGGGGGAGGGGGGCAGGGGGCAAGAACAAAAAGTGCCAGACCCCATCATGAAAAAGTATTGACAAGCCTGGAAAACGCCTAATTGTGTGAAATGTCAGTTTCCCCCCTGAACACCCATCCCCAAGTCAGGAGGCCCATCAAATGTTGATACTAAAATAAATTGATAAATACTACCACATTCTTGATCCTCTATTTCTCTCTTTAAGAGCTCAAAGCAATTGGGTAATGGGGTGGTTCTGATTGCATCTGCCCCCCACTCGGGCGTACCATTTATTTCATGTATGACGTCTCAAAACGTAGATGGCTGGGGTTATGAAGTACTCTTGAACGAACCTGATCACAAGATGCCAGCGTTGCCGAACAGCTGATTACGGCATGCCGCCTTCCAGGTAAGCTAGGCTGCTTGCGTTTTATATTGCTGCCGCTAGCTGAATGGTATGACGCAACGATTGGCGAGCACGACGACAAGGCAGGGCCGCAGGCAATTCAGCATACCCCGGATCAGCAGACCCGCCCACCGATTCGCCCACCAATACTCCTAGCTGGAGCGTCGGATCAGCAGGACCCTTCACAAAATCCCAAAATCGCCCCCAGGCCTATATAAACTCCCCTCGGACTTAAACAAGAAACCTAAATCTCAATTATCCCTCCCGATCCGTTCACTTTATCAAAATGGCCCCCATGACTACAGCCAATAAGGCTCCCGTAGCTAAGAAGCCTGCGCCCAAGAAGCCTGCTGGAGTCGAGAAGCCTGCCGCTGCAAAGAAGCCCGCTGCAGCCAAGAAGACCCTTGCGGCCAAGAAACCTGCTGCCGCGAAAAAGCCAGCAGCTGCGAAGAAGCCTGCTGCGGCTAAGAAGCCTGCCGCGGCTAGGAAGCCTGCCGCTAAGGAGGCAGTGCCCTCCAAGGCGAAGTCCCCTGCCAAGAAGGCTGTTGCTTCCCCTGCCAAGGCTAAGTCACCTGCTAAGAAGGCTGCTGCTCCTAAGAAGGCTGCTGCCCCCAAGGCGAAGGTTGCGCCCAAGAAGCCCGCTGGTGTGAAGAAGTCCCCTGCCAAGGCTGTTCCCAAGGCCAAGGCTGCCAAGAAGTAAACGACGAGCGTCGCCGCGATCGATGTGTCGCTGCAGCTTTCGTTAACTTTTCAATCGGTGTTTTTTAACACCACCTTCAAAACTTGACCTTCTTTCCGTAGCCTTAGCTTCCATTACCGTTACTGTCTACGCGACCTCAACTTTGAACGCCGGACTTGGTAACATGGCCCCAGCCTGCTAGACGTCTTCTGCAGTGACATCAACGTTCGAAACAGTATTCGCCTCCAGTGATGGGCCGAGTTTGATTATGCGGTTAAGCGATTTTTCACATGACCAAAATCCCACCGCCGGTTTTCGAGGAGGAGAGGACCTTCTCAGCCATGAACTTCATCAAGGATCTGATCATTTGACGAGAAATCGGCTGGATGAGGAGAACCTCAATTGCGATGTGCGTACTTTCGTCATACGCCGCATGTCTCCCTTAGGGGTAGGTCACACTGCTTTTGGTCCGGCCGATTTGGGTCGATTTAACCTATCACCAAAATCGTAGTGGTCACACTACAACATTGACCAAGATCGATTTTGGTCAGGACCAAAATCGGACCAAAAGCTAAAGCTAAATCGACCAAAAGCAAAAGCGGGGGGGGGGCATTTGCCTCGATTTAGCTTTGGGTCCGGATTGTTTTCTGGAACTTTATATTGTTTTATGTTATTATCTTTTACGTATCTTCGTTGTTTCACTCATACCTTTTCTTATCCAATTCTTCATTATTGTTGCTTCTAGTTTTCAAAATTTTCAGAGGGTGTGGCACAGTCGCAAGCTGATATTGTGTTGAGATATGGCCCCAATAGCTGCAAATGAGAAGGAACGTGTTACATAAATTGTATAAAAAATACGAAATCATCCAACTCTCTCTCGCTTTTGGGGATGTCTCTTCAGCCTATTGGGCTTGCACATGATCATTACTTTATTAGGGGTGTGCTGCCAAGCAACTGCCTACTAAGCTTTTTCAATGCTTTTTCTTTCAGCACTTCTTGTCACGGTTGGACAAGTCTGTCAGCCTATTTAGCTTACCCCTGGACTGTCACACACTGACCTAGACATGTCATAGGCTGACCCCTGGACTGGCACTAACTAACCTAGAAACCGGGGCCTGGGCAGCCTAGGTTTCTAGGTAAGTTTCTAGTTAAGTTTCTAGGTCAGAACGAGGATGGTGCCTGCTATCCCTCAAATCCGAGTGGGCCATGAAGAAGGTTTCCCAACTGTGCGTGTGTGTAGGTTACGGGCTCAACCCCGAGCACCCTCTCCATGTAGGAAGCTAGCAAGTTCCTCTTGTGACCAGATGCACCCATGGTGCCTGGTTACCAATTGACTGTGTTGATATCAGAGGGAACAACAGGTTCCATCTGCATGTCTTGAGGATAAGGATGCCTGCGCTCCAAGAAGTTGTGCAAGGCACAGCATATCCGAGAAACCTTGACCGCAGTGACAGGGTTTCGAAGACGTGTAATGTACAGTAGCCTAAATCGACCCTTCAGTCTACCGAATGGACACTCAACAACCCGCCTTGTTCTAATCAAAGCATAGTTGAAGTTAAACTGGGCAGGAGTAGGGTTGCCCACCTCATAACACTTCATGAGGTGCTCTGTCAACTTAAAGGCACCCTCGCCAACTAAATACGGCATTACTTCCACCCCATCAATATGTCGAGGCTGTGACACTTGGGGCATGGCCAAGTACTCCTGGATTCTCAGGCCTAGACCACTCCTATTAAAGCAAGCAGCATTCCCTGCACTCCATGCCTCACCCAGTCGCAAGTACGTGAATAGTCCAGCTGCATCAACACATGCAAACAGAAGGATGGCGTGATATTCTTTGTTCATTAGATGTTCCCAGCAAGCGAATTGTTACATTATTCCCCAATTGAACTTTGCTACATCCCTCTAGCAAGAAACTTTGATTTCTTTTCTTACTATTATTAATTGACGGCTTGGTCATATGATTTTAACAGAGGTTGTAACAGAGGTTCCCAAATCTGTATTGTGTCCACTATCCAGTCTCCCTACTTGCAGCTCCCTGTAGCTCCATCCCTGCTGCGGGCAGCTCCCAGCTCCCAGCTCCCTGCAGGTCCTCCAGGTCCCAGCACCTTGCAGGTCCTGCAGGTCCTGCAAAACAAAAACGCACCAATTAAAAAACTGGTGCGAACGCACTTTTGCAAAGGCAAGTGCGTTTTTTTGACAGTGCACATTTCAAATGTAGTACCCTGCCCTGGTACAAAGCTGATCCTAGCTGAATGCCACGATACGAAGATTGAGGTGAGCGATGATAAGGAAGATGTTTCTGGTTTCCGTGGATCTCGCACAGGGGGTTGAATGTTGGCTGCAATGTGCAGACGTTTAGACGCCTAACCTGGCGTATAGAACCTTGTCACAATTATTCTCCTAAGGAAGATGCTGAGACATAAACGCTTTACAAAGTGATACATACTGGATTGAAAAAATAAGGGGGTAAAGATAGAAGCTGTGTTGGCTTCTAGCTGAATGATGTGGCAATCAGAAGGAAGATCACTGCAACAAGGGAAATTGGGAGACAACAGTTCTACGCACCAGGTCATACTGAATAAAAAAACAGGGGGATACGGTATATAGGAGTTGTGTTGACTGCAAAAACGAGCTCGGGATTGGTTGGTTGGTTGCCTATTAACAGCTTTGGCTGACAGGTTGGGTTTTGAACCCGTTGCTAGGTTGACGATTTCTGACCTGCCGCCTTGAAACAGGCCAAGGTGCTGCCACGCTGTCTGAGTCTGAGCTCAGGCACAGTGGCAGTCTGCGAAAGTAAAACCCACAGCAAACTTCCCCAGTGCAAGCAAACGGGGAGGTTCCTTCAACTTCACGCCACATGGCAATGCGTAACACATTTCATTTTGGTATTGCCTGCTAACTGAATGCTATGACACTAAGAATGAGTAGCACGACAACAAGGAAGATGATGAGACACAGCTGTTTCGTGCCTCCAGAGCGTTTCAGAATATCCTGCATCCTCTTTTGAGTCACACGCAGACGTGTCTGGGTCACGTCCATGTCCTCCCCCAGGTCTCCAAGCAATCGCTCCTGCAGTGTGTGTGTGGTGGTGGTGGTGGTGGTGGGGGGGGGGGGGGGGGGGGGGGGGATTGGGTTAATCGGGTTCTCTTTTTGTCGGGGGCATGGTTTGGTTTGGCTCGGTAAATAATGGTTTGGTTTGATTTGGGATGGTTGAATCACACACAGCCGTGTCTGGGTCACAGCACATCACGTCATGTCCTCTCCTAGGTCTCCAAGCAATCGCTCTTGCAGGGGTTAGGGGATTGGGTTGGGTTACATGTTGTTTATGTCGGGGGTTTGATCTGGCTTGGGATGGTGTTTGGATTGGGATGCTAAAATAGTTTTGTTTGGGATGGGTTGGTTTGATTTGGGATGGGTGAGTCACACACAGCCGTGTCTGGGTCACGTCCATGTCCTCTCCTAGATCTCCAAGCGATCACACCTGCATGGGGTGGGGGATTGGGTTGGTTAATATTTAGTTTCTGTTGGGGGTTTGATTTGGCTTGGTTTTTCTGGCTTGGGATGCTTTGTTTGGATGCTTTGGTTTGGGATGATGAACTAGTATTGTTTGGGATGGGTCGGTTTGATTTTGGATGGGTGAAGTCACGCACAGCAGTGTCAGGGTCTGTGTCTGTGTCTGGGTGCCGTCCATATCTGCTTGAAGGTCTCCAAGCCATCGCTCCTGCAGTATGGGTGTGTGCGTGTGTGTGTGTGTGGGTGGTGGTGTGGGGGGTGAGGGGGTGAGGAGGTGGGGGGTTGGGGGGGGGGGGGGGGTGATTTGGTTGGTTGGGTTTCTGTTTTTGTCGGGGGCTTGGTTTGGTTTGGCTTGTTCAATAATAGTTTGGTTTGATTGGGGACAGTTGAATTGACACGCAGCCGTGTCTGGGGACACATGCTCGTCACAGCATGTACTCGTCCTAGGTCTCCAAGAAATCGTCCCTGCAGGGGGTGGGGATTGGGATGTCGGTCATGATTTTGTGTTTCTGTTGGGGGGTTGATTTGGGGTTTGGGTTGATCTGGCTTGGGATGGTTTGGGTTTGGGATGCTAAAATAGTATTGTTTGGGATGTGTTGGTTTGATTGGGATGTGTGAGGTCACGCAGCAGTGTCTGTCCGATCTTGTCTCCCATGCTCCTCTTCTAGTGGCGCTACCCATATAACCATATTTAGGGGGGGGGGGGAGGTTAAAAAAGACACACGAGCAATAGGGCGCATCTAGTCTCCCATCTCCTCTCCTATGGCACTACCCACATTTAGAGATCGGCATATCATATGATGTTGACCATAGGCGAGTATGATATATTATGATATCATACAAATCGCATCATAAGATGTTGTCTATATATGGTAACTTTATCCTAGTCACACTACTGGCATCATATGATATCGTATGATATCATACTGCCGTTCCCTACCCATATTTAGTGGTGGGGGGAGGTAAAACAAGGTACACGAGCAAGAGGGCGTATCTAGTCTACCACCTCCTCTCTTATGGCGCTACCCATATTTATTGTGTGGTGTGTGTGTGTGCGTGTGTGGTGATGGTGGTGGTGGTGGTGGGTAAAACAAGGTACACGAGCAAGAGGGCATATCTAGTCTACCACCTCCTCTCCTATGGCTCTGCCCATATTTAGTGTGTGTGTGTGTGCAGGGGTGGGGGGTGGGATGGGGGTGGGGGGGGGGGGGAGGGGTCAAACAAGGTACACGAGCAAGAGGGCGCACCTGGTCCCCCATCTCCCCTCCTATAGCTCTGCCCATGTTTTGTATGTGGGTGTGGGTGTGGGTGTGTGGGGGGGGGGATGGGTCAAACAAGGTATACGAGCAAGAGGGCGCACCTGGTCTCCCATCTCCTCTCCTATGGCCCTACCCATGTTTCCAATGCGCCCCACTGCAGCCTCAATATCATCTAGTGTCCGGTCTTGGTTCCTGCTCATGCGGGTAGTGGTGAAAATATGTAGTGATCAATATATATAATGATAGATGTACATTGTGATGAATAAATAAATAAATTGTGATCAACAGGTATATATGTATGTACATGGTGTACATTAATAAAGGTATCTATTGATCAACAGATAGTGATCAATATATCATCTAGTGTCCGGTCTTGGTTTCTGCTCATGCGGGTAGTGGTGAAAATATGAAGTGATAGATAGATATAATGATAAATGTATATCGTGATAAATAAATATATAAATGTCCATTTATATATGTATGTATGGACCTGTGTACATTGATACAGATGTATATTGATCAATAGATAGTGATCAATATATCATATAGTGTCCGGTCTTGGTTCCTGCTTGTGCAGTTAGTGGTGAAAATATGAAGTTATCAATACATATACTGATAAATGTACATCGTGATGAATAAATAAATAGTGATCAATAGGTATATATGTATGCATGTGCATCATGTACAATAATACATATGTATGTTTATATATTGATCAATAGAAAGTGATCAATACATCATCTAGTGTCCGGTCTTGGTTCCTGATCATGCCAGTAGTGATAAAATAAAAATAGCGATCCATATATGATCTAGTGTTTGGTCTTGTTGCCTGCTCATGCGAGGAGTGATTCAAATATATAATGATACATACAATTCCCCTCGTTTTGCATGAAACTTCCACAACTCCAACTCCCATCTGAATCGAACACCATATTGAACATGCGGTCCAAAATCTGTCTCTCTGCCCCCCCCCTGGATACATATGTGATAAATACCTGTATCATATACAATGATACAAATATGATACATACCAGTATCATATATTGTTCAGTCGTGTTGCCTGCTCATCATGCGAGAAGTGATACATACATATATATAGTGATCACTATCAGGGTACTACAAATGGCCAAATTGGCCAGCGCTTTAGCGCACTTTAAAACAAAAAAACTGCGCTTTGTAGTGCAAAAAGCGCAAAAATTGCTTGCTGCGCCCACATGGGGTTGCAAAAACTGCGCTTGAAGCGCAGAGGGGATCGAAAAGTCAGCGCACAAAAGCGCAAAAGCGCGCGCTTTGAATTACCCTGATCACTATATGATTTATGTGTCCGGTCTTGTTGCCTGCTCATGCGAGAAGTGGTACATATATACGTAGTGATCACTATATGATCTAGTGTTCGGTTTTGTTGCCAGCGCATGCGATATTGGTTAGACCTGGCTAGGTTGTCTGCAAGCATGGGGGTTGGCTCAACATCAGACAACCGCCTTACCAATAATGCCTTGCCATATGTCCTTGAGATATTGCAAATGCAAATGCAAGTAAAAGTACAAAAACAAAAACAAATGCAAATGCAAGTAAAAGTACAAAAACAAATGCAAATACAAATGCAGGTAAAAGTACAAAAAATGCAAATACATATGCAAGTAAAAGTACAAAAAATGCAAATACATATGCAAGTAAAAGTACAAAAACAAATGCAAATGCGAGTTATGGTACAAAAACAATGCAAACACAAATGCAAGTACAGATGCAAATACAAGTACGAATGCAAATACAAAAAAAAGACAAATGCATATACAAATGCAAATAAAAGAAAACATGCGAATACAAATGCAAATGCAAATGCAAATGCAAAGACAAATGCACAAACAAATGCAAATACAAACAAAAATGCATATACAAATGCAAAAAAGTACAAAAACAAATGCAAATTCAAATGCAAATACAAAGACAAATGCATAAACAAATGCAAATGCAAGTAAAAGAACAGAAACAATGCAAATACAAATGCACGTACAAATGCAAATATAAGTACATATGCAAATACAAAGACAAATGCATATACAAATGCAAATAAAGTACAAAAAATGCAAATACGAATACGAATACAAATGCATAAACAAATGCATAGGGTTGATATTTTGTGAACATGCACAGTCTTGAAACTCATGCACGAATATGTTTTGATGGTTCCATTTTGCAAATGTGAATTTTGGAAACGTTGAAATTTTTGTCTGCCTAATTATAGCAAAGTGCCCCCCGAGGGGGTCCTTTTAGTGAACTGCAATGCTCATATGGGCTCTCCTATGAATCTGACTGGTACGGCTCCCTAGGTAGGACCATCTACTGTGTCATGCTTTTTATTAAGCAAAACAATACACGGTGAGCAGTGCAAGGTGAGCCTAACAAAGATGAGTGGTTCCTGATGCGCTCTTCATGATAAGACCTGTCCTAGTCGATCGTAACAAACATTTTAGAAGGCAGAACAATACACGGTGAGCAGTGCAAGATGAGCCTAAAAAGATGAGTGGTTCTTGAGGCGCTCTCGTTGATAAGACCTGTCCCAGTCAATCATAACAAACATTTGAGTACGCAGAATTATAAATGGTGAGCAGTGCAAGGTGAGCCTAACCCATATGAGTGATTCCTGTAGTGCCCGTTGATAAGACCTGTCCTAGTCAAGCGTAACAAACATTAGAGTTCACAGAATAATACACCGTGAGCAGTGCAAGGTGAGCCTAACCCATATGAGTGATTCCTGAGGCGCTCCCGTTGATAAGACCTGTCCTAGTCAAGCGTAACAAACATTTGAGTACGCAGAATTATAAATGGTGAGCAGTGCAAGGTGAGCCTAACCCATTTGAGTGATTCCTGGAGTGCAAACTGACAACGGGGTGACCCTGGGGGCTCCAGCCCCCCAGAAGGGGGGGGGGCTTTTATCTGACTTAGATGCGGTGCAAGTTGAAAATCAAATCACGCAGGGCATGAATATGCTGCAAGTAATTATGCATCAGGTACATCTGTTGATCAAAAAAATCAATGGCCTAAAAAATGACAAAAAAACACTGCAATGGCCCAAAACAATGACCAAAACAATGGCAAAAAACACTACAATAGCCAAAAACAATGGCCAAAAAACCTCTGCCTACCTCATCATGAGTTGCTGTTGGAATCTCTCACCCTCAAAGAATGGCCAAAACAGTGGACTGGCAAAATCACTGCAATTGCCAAAAACAATGGCCAAACAATGGAATAGCCAAAAATAAAGGAATGGCCAAAAATAATGGCCAAACGATGGAATAGCCACAAACAATGGCCAAAAACCCTCTGCCAACCTCATCATGAGTTGCTGCTGGAATCTATCACCCTCCAAGAACTCAGAGTTTATTTCCCTATCTGGGCTGCACTGGCATTGCTTGGCAGCTTGGCCAAAACAACTCTGTCTGCCTCATATTTCTGCTGTGACAAACATCTTATCAAGCAAAAAGGTGAGCAGTGCAAGGTGAGCCTAACACATATAAGTAGGCATCGGCAATATGATATCATATGATATCATGTCATCATATGATATCATATGATATCATATGATGCCGGCGGTCTGACTAGTAATGGGGATGGGGAGGGGCTTGACAGGGGGGCTGCCGCAGCAGGGGGCAGGCCCAACCAGGAAGAGGGGGCGCATGCGTGGACCATGGCGTCGATAGCTGCCCTGTGGTACTGAAGGGTTGCGCAAGTATGTTATATGTTTAGGGATCGGCAAAATGATATTATATGATAACATGTCATCATATGATATCATATGATGCCGGCGGTCTGACTAGGTAACTTTGGCCCAGGCCATCATATCATATGATATTAAATCATATGATTTTGGTATGATATCATATGATATCATACTCGTCTTTGATCAACATCACATGATCTGCCGTTCCTTACATATAAGTGATGCCTACCTCATCATAAGTTGCTGTTGGAATCTTTCGCCTCCAAGAACTCTGAGTTAGATTCTCCTATCTGGGCTGCACTGGCGTTGCTTGGCAGCTTGGGTGGCGGGGGCGCTGATGCAGCGGACTTCGTGCCCTCCTGTAGGCTCTCAACCTGTTGAAAGGGAAAAGTGATTAGAAGTGGTTGGGAGTGGTTGGGAGTGTTTTGGGAAAAGGAGGTGTTTGGAGTGTTTGGGAGTGTTTGGGAGTGTTTGGGAGTGTTTGGGAGTGTTTGGGAGTGTTTGGGAGTGGTTGGGAGTGGTTGGGAGTGGTTTTGGGAGGGTTTGGGAGTGTTTGGGAGTGTTTGGGAGTGTTTGGGAGTGTTTGGGAGTGTTTGGGAGTGGTTGGGAGTGTTTGGGAGTGTTTGGGAGTGTTTGGGAGTTTGGGAGTGTTTGGAGTGTTCTGGGGAGTGGTTGGCGTAGTTTGAGTAGTGTTGGAGTGGTTGGGAGTGGTTGGAAGTGGTTGGGAGTGTTTGGGGCGTGTTTGGGCGTTTGGGGAGTGTTTGGAGTGGTTGGGAGTGGTCTGGGACAGTGTTGGGGAGTGTTGGGAGTGGGTTGGGAGTGTTTGGGAGTGTTTGGCGTGTTGGGCGTGTTTGGAGTGGTTGGGCGTGTTGGGGCGTGGGTGGGCAGTGGTTGGGGAGTGGTTGGGACGTGGTTGGGCGTGGTTGGGCGTGGTTGAGGCGTGTTTTGGGCAGTGTGTTGGCGTGTTTTTGGGCGATGGTTGGGGAGGTTGGGCGTGGTTGGGGCGTGTTGGCGTGGCTATCAGTTGGTTGCCATACCGAAGGCTCTCCACCCTGGTGTCGGGGCCGTGGTTAGTAACGTGGTATGGGCGCGGTTGGGCGTGGCTCACGTTGGGTTGCCTCCTCCCGTCCTTTCCCCCGGTTGTCCGAGGGCCCGTGGTTGGCCGTGGTTGGGCGGGGATATGGTGGGATTGGTTGGAAGTGGTTGGGAGTTGTTGCCTCCTAAAGGCTCTCAACCTGTTGACAGGGAAAAGTGGTTGAAAGTGGTCGGGAGTGGTTGGGAGTGGTTGGGAGTGGTTGGGAGTGGTTGAGAGAGACTAGAAGTTGGTTGCCTCCTTCAGGCTCTCCACCCGTTGACAGGGGAAAATGGTTAGAAGTGGTTGGGAGTGGTTGGGAGTGGTTGGGATTGGCTAGATGTTGGTTGCCTCCTGCAGGATCTCAACCTGTTGACAGGGGAAAATGGTTGGAAGTGGTTGGGAGTGGTTGGGAGTGGTTGGGACTGGCTAGAAGTTGGTTACCTCCTGCAGGATCTCAACCTGTTGAGAGGGGAAAATGTTTGGAAGTGGTTGGGAGTGGCTGGAAGTCTGTTTTCTATCTATCTATTGTCTATCCATCTGTAGTATATCCCCTCACCTGTCGTTTGCTGTTGTCTATCCATCTCCGCCGACCAGCAAGCTCTTCATTGGTCAAGTTGAATCGCTCCGGGTTCTCTGACGCTTTGTCCACGGCTTTGTTCAGCAGTCCCAGCTGTGTGTGGGAGGTGGGTGGGTGTGGTGTGGTGGGGTGGGGGGGGGGGCAGTCCTAGCTGTGGACTGGTGGGTGGGTGCGTGGTGGGGTGGTTGTGGTGGGGTGGGGGTGGGTGTGGGGTAGGAGGGGTGAGGGTGGGGATGGGGGGACAGTCCTAGCTGTGGACTGGTGGGTGGGGGTGGGGGTGTGGGTGGGGTGTTGTGGTGGGGGGTGGGGGTGGGGTGGGAGGGTGAGGGTGGGGGTGGCGGGACAGTCCTAGCTGTGGACTGGTGGGTGGGGGTGGGGGTGGGGTGTTGTGGTGGGGGGTGTGGGTGGGGTGGGAGGGTGAGGGTGTGGGTGTGGGTGGGGTGGGAGGGTGAGGGTGGGGGTGGCGGGACAGTCCTAGCTGTGGACTGGTGGGTGGGGGTGGGGGTGGGGGTGGGGTGTTGTGGTGGGGGGGGTGGGGGTTGGGGTGGTGGCGGTGTAGGGGGTGGTGGGGTGGGGTGGTGTGGGGGGGGGGGGGGAGGGGACGAACCTTGTCGATGGCTTTTTAGTCAGTCGCCACAGGTGTGTTGGTGTGTGGGGTGGGGGGTAGGGTGGGGGGTGGGGGGCGGGGTGGTGGTGGGTGGTGGATGGAGAGGGGTGTGGAGTGGTGGGTGGGTGGGTGGGTGTGGGGGGGGATGGGAATTAGACGCCTGGCCACTGCTTGATCAGCTCCCAGCTTTGTGTGTGTATTAGTGTGTTAGTGTGTGTGTTAGTGTGTTAGTGTGTTAGTGTGTTTGTTAGTGTGTTAGTGCTAGTGTTAGTGTGTTAGTGCTAGTGTTAGTGTGTTAGTGGTGTTGTGTGGTTTGTTGTGGTGTTCGTCTAGTGTTAGTGTGTGTGTTTAGGTATGGTGTTGGTTTATTTAGGTTCGTGGTGTTAGTGTTATGTGCTATGTGTGTGGGTTAGTAGAGTTAGATTGTGCTAATGTGTCATGTCTAGGGTTAAGTGACATTGTTTAGGTGTACTCCCTTTTCAAGAAACTTTGATCAGCAGTCGCAGCTGTGTGTGTTCAAGGTGTTAGTGCTAGTGAGTGTGTGTAAGTGCTAGTGTGTGTGTTAGTCTGTTAGTGTGTTAGTCTTAGTGATAATGTTAGTGTGTACTCCCTTTTCAAGAAACTTTGGTCAGCAGTCGCAGCTGTGTGTGTTCAAGGTGTGGGCATGGGTGAGGGGGAGCGTACACACACACACATGCACACATGCTCACACACACAAACAAATGCACACACACACATGCACACACACATGCACACACACATGCACACACACATATGCACACATGCTCACACACACAAACAAATGCACACACACACATGCACAGGCACAAACACACGCATTTACACAAACACACATGCACAGACACACACATGCACACACACACACAAATGCATACGCACACGCACACATGCACATACATACACATGAACACACACAAATGCACACACCTGAACAAGCAAACACACACATGCACACACTCACACACGTGCAAAAACAACCACAAGCACACACGCACACACACCAGATACGGACAAGCACGCAAACACAGTCATGCACGTGCACACATACATAAAGGCACAGATGCACACACGCGCACACACACCAGATACACACAAGCACACACCCACAAACACTCACATGCACACACCTACAATCCCACTCACCCACATCAACACACAAACACACGTTTACACATCTAGCTACAGAAGTCAGGAAGTCGACACATATGACAATTCGTCCATAACCGCTCAATGTTTTAATATACAGCCTCCGAATTAAACATCAAAATTTGGCTCACTTATCCTTCTACTGTGACTACTCCTCTTATTTCTCCTACTCCTTTTACTCCTACTCCTACTACTACTACTTCTACTTCTACTCCTCTGCTTTAATTGTTTCTCCTCCTCCTCCTCCTTCGCCTCCTCACACCACTACTTCCACTTCTAATCCTCGTACTACTTCATATACCCCGCACGCTTCTACTTCTACTCCTACTCCTATAACTACTAGTTATCCTGCTCCTCTTGTTCATACTCCTCCAACTCCTATATCTACTTCTACTCCTATGTTTCCTCCTCCTCCTCCTCCTCCTCCTCCTCCTCCTCCTCCTCCTCCTCCTCCTCCTTCTCTTACCCCTCCTCCTACCACCGCTACAACTGCCATTTATAATCTTCATACTACTTCATCTACTCCGCATACTTATACTTATACCCCTCCTCCAATAACTAATAGTTGTCCTACTCCTCTTGCTCATACTCCTCCTACTCTTATAACTACTTCTACTCCTACACCCCCCCCCCCCCCCCCCCCCCCCCCCTCCTCCTCCTCCTCCTCCTCTTCTTCCTTCTCTTCCTCCTTCTTCTACCACCGTTACTGCTTCCACTGCTAATTCTCATACCCCTTCATCTAATCCGCATGATTCTAATCCTATTCTTTACCCTCCTGCTATAACTACTAGTTCTCCTGCTCCTCTTGCTCCTACTCCTCCTACTCCTATAACTACTTCTACTCCTACATTTCCTCCTCCTCCTCATCATCATCATCCTTCTCTTCCTCCTACTACTCCCACCGCTACTACTTCCACTTCTAATCCTCTTACCACTTCATATACCCCGCATGCTTCTATCTCTACTCCTACCCCTCATCCTATAACTAGTAGTTCTCCTGCTCCTCTTGCGCATACCACTCCTCCAATTTCTATAACTACTTCTACTCGTTCATTTCCTCCTCCTTCTCATCCTCATCATCATCATCCTCCTCATCCTCCTCATCATCCTCCTCCTCTGCCTCCAACAAGTACCACCGCTACTGCTTCCACTTCTAATCCTCATACTACTTCATATACCCTGCATACTTCTACTCCTACTCCTATAACTAGTAGTTCTCCTACTCCTCCTCTTGCTCATACTCCTCCTACACCTATTACTACTTCTACTCATATGTTTCCTCCTCCCCCTCCTCCTCCTCTTCATCCTCCCCTCCCTCCTCCTACTACCACCGCTACTGCTTCCACTTCTAATCCTCATACCCCTTCATCTAATCCGCATGCCTCTACTTCTACTTCTAACCTTCCTCCTACTCCTGTAACTACTAGTTCTCCTGCTCCTCTTGCTCATACAACTCCTCCTACGTTTCCTCCTACTACTACTTTCCCTCCTCCTTCTCCTCTTCATCCTTCTCTACCTCCTCCTGCTTTTCCTCCTTCAACAACCATCATTACTACAACCACGACAACTCCTCCTACTCCTCCTACTCCTACTTTTCCTCATACCCCTACCACCACCACTACCATGACCACAACGACGGCAACTCCTTCTCCTCTACCTACTACTACTACTACTACTCCTACTACTACTACTACTACAACTACTCCTACTACTCCTTCTACTCCTCCTCCTGCTCTTCCACCTCCTTCTACCACCACCACTACTGCCATGACCACGACAACTACAACTACTTTTCCTCCTCCTCCTCTTCATTCTTCTCTTCCTCATCCAGCTCATCCTCCTACGAATTCCACTACCACTACCATGACCACAACCATAACTCCTTCTCTTACTACCACTACCACTACTACCACTACCATGACCACGACGATGACAACTCCTTCTCCTCCTCCTCCTACTACTACTACTACCCTTACTACAACTCCAACTCCTCTTCCCCCTACCACCACCACTGCCAAGACCACGACGACGACAACTCCTTCTCCTTCTCCTACTCCTCCTACTCCTCCTACTACTTCTTCTACTAGAAACCCTACTCCAACTCCAAGTCCTCTCCCTCCCACCACATCCACTGCCCTGATCACGACGACGACAACTCCTTCTCCTCCTACTCCTACTTCTACTACTACTTCCCCAACTCCGACTCCTACTACTACTACAGCACTACAGCGCATACCTGCAAGTTGCCAGATTCGCAACCAGCATCAATTTGAGCTTTTAGGGTTCTTCTTTCAGGGTTGCCAGACTGTAGACCGTGGTAGCGAGACAGCTTTTGCTTCAGGTCCTGGATTAACTCATCCAGCTCTAACTTGACGGCGTAGTAGGGGTCCATTGGCAGCTGTAGTGCTCACGGCTGTACTGCTAAGCGGCGTCCGGAGGGCAGGGGGAGGAGGGGGTGAGGTGTCAGCAGCTGATCAGAAAAAAGGATGCAAAGCTACCAAAAGCTGCCTATAGCTGTTAACAGGCTGTCAAAAGCTGTTCTGCTGTTCTAAGCTATTCAACGCTGTGAACAAGCTGTCAATAGCTACTCAACGGGTGACTATGGCAGGCTCTCAGACACTTCTAGAAAAAGCTTGCTTTGGCAAGTTCACTATCGTTGTTAGCAGCACACAAAAACGTTCCGCTTTGAGGTGTATTGCAGGCTCTCAGATGTCTGTACTGGAGCTGACGTGCAGAAGTGTGCTGCTGATTTAAATCCAGAT
Source organism: Chlamydomonas sp. ICE-L (assembly GCA_013435795.1). Taxonomy (NCBI): domain Eukaryota; kingdom Viridiplantae; phylum Chlorophyta; class Chlorophyceae; order Chlamydomonadales; family Chlamydomonadaceae; genus Chlamydomonas; species Chlamydomonas sp. ICE-L. Next base: position 15,251,151 of record JACBWV010000223.1, read on the forward strand.
TTGAACTTTGGAGCTGAAGGTGAGGTACGGTGCTGATGTACGGTATTGGTGCACCACCTGAAGGTGCAGTGCTGATGTAGAGTCAGAGGTCAGACCTGGGGTTGGACGAGGTATCGTGCTGATACGAAGTGCTGATACACAGCCTGATACTCTTGTTGCTAATGCTGCTGCTGCTGCTGCTGATGATGATGATGATGTTGGTGCTGGTGCTGGTGCTGGCCCTAGCTTGCAGCCTTGCTTTGTGAGCTGTTACTCAATCAACGGAGCGACTAGATGCCTAAACAGCTGATGGAAGACAACACTTTCTAAAGAGGAGTTGGCGTGGGATACTGTCAGCTGCTGATGGTCGGAAGAGGAATTGTCAGGTCGGAGGTGTTTCGATGACCCAGATCCAGATCTTTCAGTAATTTGGGTCTCCGAGAACTCGAACGGAGAAATCGAGTTCGACTGGATAGAGCGCAACTGGAGCGCAAGTATTTGTTTGAGCAGAAAGCGCGCAGGTGAACAACGGAACACGCGCGGAAAGCGCGCAAGTGAACAACGGTAAAGGAAAAGGGTCGAGCCCCACGCCATCTAACACCAACACCAAATTTGTGTTCGAAGTTTGAGTCGGTTTGAGCTGGATTTGGGGTTGGGTTTTGAGTAGGTGTAGGTAGTTGGAGTAGTTGTAGACTTGCAGTTAGTTTGAGGAGGTTTTGGGGTTGGAGTTGGAGTAGGGGTACGTGTTGTTCTGTGTGTTGTTCCGAGTCTAGGAGCCTATTTCAGCACCTGCTTTGGAGCAAGGTGATGCGTAGTTCCATTGGTCTCCTTTGGAACTCAGCTATAAGTCTATAACATGGTAGTCCACCTAGCTGAGACTCTTTGCTGTTTGGTATCTTCAATATCTGTTTAAGAAACCTAGAGAATGGAGTGTTTGACGAATTGCCGTCTGTTTTTTCCTTCCCAGATATCTGAAGTTGTATGGCAAAAGTTGCGAAGCAAGCCTGGTTTCAGAGTTGTAGCATAGCAAACTATAGAACGTTGAGCAGGAGGGGGGGGGGGGGGGGGGGGGGGGGGGGGGGGGGAGGTCCTCAAGGACACATGGGTGGCATATGTTACACACGATGGAATCATTTGGACAGCATTGTCGCTTGTTGTTGTCGCAACTGGCTTGAAGATACTTAGCACATCCTGCTGCACATTCTGGGCAGAGAGCTGAGCGCGGCTTAGGCAAGTCCATTACGGCTTGGGCCTTGCGCGCCTCAGCATAGATAACTAAGCATAGATGACGCCTGGCTTCAGGCACACTTATCGTCAATACTCCTCCGTGCGGTCAGCCACATTTAGCAATACCACATCTTGTATAAGCTATTTAAACTCGTACAAATAGTCGGCAACCAGTGACCCGTCCCCTTGCGCGAGATTCCCCTGGAGGGTTTAATAAACTATAAACCCTAAATCCGTACAACATCTTTAATTTCTTGGCTTATATGTTATGGACTGGAAACTACCGGTATGCGGACATTATGCTTCACTTTCTTGCTTTATTGCCTTTTTGCCTCATTGCTTCAATGCTTGTAGTCCTTGTTCCCAGGGTTGTCCAGGAGGAACCCCAGCTCTGCTGCCTGGGACGCAAACAATTGAATTAAAATCAGGAGCTAAGGTGGACTGGCTGGCCATCCATCCATTATGTAACCATTAAATTAAAACCAGGAGCTGAGTTGGGCTGGCTGACCATCCATTATGTAACAATTAAATTCAAATCAGGAGCTGACAGCTGAGGTGGGCTGGCTGAACATTCATTATGTGACAATTCAATTCAAATCATGAGGTGAGGTGGACTGGCTGACCATCCATTATGTATTTATGTAACCATTAAACTTGCTAGGGCAGTAGGGCTTAGTGGCCAGTCCGGTACATGGCTCCAGCCAGCAAAATTGCTGGCTGGAGCCATGTAACAAAGTTGAAGGTCAAGTAAAATCAAAACAATTATATACTGTCACGAGGGGATGGGAATCGTAGGCGTAAATCCATGTAACAATTAATTACAACCAGGAGTAGATGAGCGGGCAAGAACGCAATCGTAACCGTAACTTGGCAACTGCAAACCAGCTGAAGTGGTCACAGGTTCGAGCATAAACCGGTTTGGCGAAAGGTCGTTTGCCAAACCGTTTGCCAAGACTTGAGGCACATACGGTTTGTGGTTCAGTTCATTATTGCTTTTTCTTTTTAAGAATTCAAGCCCTTCCTATCACGGTTGGCCGAGTTCCTTTAGCATATTTGGCCTACCTCTGGACTGCAATATACATACACACTGACACGTTGAACTGATGTTAAGCATCTCAGTAGCATACCGTACTCGTGTTTCCACTGGACTGCAGTTCACAGGTATAAACCATCTGTCCCAAAAGCCCCAAAATTAGGAACCAATGGAGACTAGTCAAGTACAGTACCGTAGTTCGAAGCTCTCGGGACTTAGGAATTCAAGATGTTTGTGGAATCATGAGTGGCTGGTTGCGTGTGGAGATTGAGAAAGCGAACACCAGACAGCGGGTGCTGCGAGGGCGTATGGACCATTCAAGAAGTTTGTGGAATCATGTGTAGCCCCCGAGTGTAGCTTGGTCGCGTGGGGAGCTTGAGGAAGCGAACTCCAGACAGCGGGTGCTGCCGGGTGCTACGAGGGCGTGTGGACCCTGTGTTGTCCAGGGTCCCCGATCCTGGTCCCCGATGGGACCCCAGAGCCGACCCAGAGTGTGGACGCACAGCCGTTCCCCCGCCCTGTGTAATACGGGCTGTGTTCGGACGCGTGGCTTCGGTCAGATTCCTTCACCAGTTCACCATTAGGTCGAAATACTTCACTGCCAGGTACCGCTACGGTCCGCGGGACCGCGGGCATCTGAACGGATTTTAAAACGTCGTCGTCTAGTCGTGTGGCCAATGCCGGGTACTCAACTGTGCACGACTGCCAAGCCGCGCTACCAACCACCCGAAAGCGGTTCGGTTTAACCCACACACGGCCCGCACGCCAGGCTGGAAAAGCGTTTCCCAACAACGGTGCCAAATGCCCAAACGTTGACAACCATCGATGCATCGTGTGGCTGTATTGGCAGGTCGGGAAGCCCAGCCTACTTATAAATTCTCGACGACTTCTGGGTTTCTGTCACCTACAACTATCCGCATCCACCTCCTCAACTTCCCCTTTCTCTTCCAACCTACTTCGATTTATCAAAATGGCTTTCGCCGTCCGCAGCACCTCTTCCATCTCCATGGCGAAGTCTTTCGCCAAGAACTCCAACGCTCGCTTGAGCGTTGTGTCAAGGGCCTCTGAGCAGGAGCCAGCCACTCCCGCCCCCTCCACCACCGAGTGAGTACAGAACAGCGTCATTCGCACTAGTGACCTGCGGGGTCCCAACAGCCTGGCCCGCGACCTTCGCATTGTCCATGTTATTAACGTGATGTCACTGCTTAGCTCTGGCTATGACTCATTACCTCCAGTGAGGTCCTCCTGCCAGTACAGTCCCCACCCACGTCTCCTGTAGTGCTTCATTGCCTGCTACTCTAGTCTGTCCAGCCATGCAAGCCTTGCAAGCTACGCTAGTCATTCACCCCACTCCACATGTTCTATGGCGGTCATGCACTCCCAAACCACTAACCCTATGGTATGTTATTAGCCCCACTCCACATGTCCTATGACAATAACAGTGATGTAACTCCACTCCACGTTTTTTAAGTAGTCATTAACCCCACTCTGTGTGTCCAAAAGTGTGGTAGTAATGCAGCCACAATCCATTTATTGGGTTGTACTCCTGAAACCTTCTCCTGCCCGATTGAGAAGTCCTGCACCTTGCTTGCCTTCCACATTCTTCCACACCCCACTTGAGTGACCGCAATGTTCAACATACCCTAAATGCACAAGAGAGATTGTTCCACTAGTTGCCATACACACGGACTGTTGGCTTACCTTTGCCTCCCTGCCCTTCTTCTCCGTGCTTCAGGTCTGCACCTGAGGAAGTTGTCAGCACACCTGGCTACACTAAGCCCGCTCCTCCCCCCGCCCCCTTCGCTGCCTCTCTTGGTGATGTGATGAACTTTGGTGGTGCTGCCCCTGAGATCACCAACGGCCGCCTGGCCATGGTGGGCTTCGTCGCTGCTCTGGGTGCTGAGCTGTCCTCTGGCGAGTCTGTGCTGCGCCAGATTGGTGATGAGCCCACCCTCATCAACATGACCTTCTTGCTCTTCATCGCTGCATCCCTCATCCCCATGTTCCAGAACAAGAAGGCTGAGGCTGTTGGCCCCTTCACTCCCAACGCCGAGCTCCTCAATGGCCGTGCAGCCATGATTGGCTTTGCTGCCCTGTTGGCATTTGAGGCCACCAATGGAGCGGCCATGTTCTAAGCTAGCTATTTCTTGTACGATGTGACCGCTATTGTTAAGAAGATGATAGATGTAGGTAGGAAAAACTGAATTGTTTGACCTAATGAGAGATGAGTGAGCTGTTAGACTAGTCCAGAGTTGTTTAGGGTTTGATGGTCAATGTTAAAGGTTCATGATTACCCTGTTTTTATCCACACATGGTTTGAGTGAACTGTGAGACGTTTTAAGCGCGTGTTGCGCAAAGCTTGTATTTTTTCAATTCTTTGAATCTGTGCTATAAACCCAGATTTTGTAACTTTGTATGGATCCCCATTATCTCCTGCATTGTCCCTTATGTGACTGGAATACCACTCCAGGAGTTGGGTTTTGTGTCACGAATCAGCGACACTTCGGATCCAGTTGATTCGGTTTAATCAGGGCAATGTTAAACGTGGTGTGCCCACAAACTACTGGTACATGCAAGCTCCCGATGAGGTAAGGGTGCCTACTGCCTTTCCGAATAAAGAAGGTCCCGTCATATAAGATCTCATCCTTCCAGTCTAGGGGTAGTGCAAGAAGAATCTCTCAGAATGGCATATCTTCCTTGTAGGACAAAGTTATATGGAAACAATGAGCGTTATAGTCCAAGCACAGGTTCAGTTGCGATCTGAGAAACCTAATTAACCCAACATAATCGCCATTCTCCAATACGGACGGTACATGCAAACGGAGAGAGATCCTTCAAGCTCACGTCCTGTGGGAGCCCGCTCTTAATTTTCAATTCATTTATTTAATTAGGCCACGAGTTTTCCTGACTTGTGACATGCAAAGTTTTATAGAAAGATCTTAATACTTTGTTTGCTGCAAACAGGACCTTACTTTGGGGGGGGGGGGGGGGGGGGGGTCAGTTTCTGGAGTTATGTGCGAAGCACAGAGACGAAAGAGGAAGTGAAGAAGGTATAGATCGTTTACACTTGATAAGCACTGTGGAAGTGCGCTAGGAATGTAGCAAGATAGCCCGGTACCTCAGGGTACCGGACTGTAGAGTCCCGTGCCATAGCTGGCAGCTGCACTACAGTACAGTGCATCAGGGCGGGAGTCCTGTGCACTCTAAGTCACTCTAGGTGATCCGGGAAAACCGGTGAATAACAGGGGGGGGGGGGGGGGGGGGGGGGGAGTTGCGTTAGGCTAAATCAGCCCTGCGACGCAACGGACCCTTCCTTCTGGTCAACATACACTTCCCACGTCGCGTCCTGCGATGCAATAGACTCTGCGACGTTGCGTCTGCGACGGATGACGCAGCGTCCTGAATAACCCTGCTTGTACCCTGTCATTTTGAATATGGTTGGAAGAACCCCGCAGATGTTGTGGGGCGGGCTTGTCTTGCTTGTTCGTTTGTATTACATGGTCTATCAGCCTTCAGGCTGCTCACCGTCTGCTGCCAGAGTAAAGCATGGGTACCATGCAAATTACTACAACACACTCTAGAGTACCGTATGTACAGGATCTAAGCACAGGGCTGCAGACAGGTTAAAGACATGTCCAGGCCAGGCTTGGCTTGGGTCAACTATGGCCTTTCTACGGCAGTTGCTATGGAAGATTGAATGGACACGCACTTCAAACAGTTTCACGGTTATTTCCAAGGTTATTTTCGGCATTTAGTTTATATCGCGAGTTTTCATTGCGTTCAGACAGGAGTACAAAAAATGACCTGTCATGCTCTTGTAATACTGCCATCCCTATAAAAAAAACTGACGACCGGCTTGCCCCCTTTCCCCCTCCTCCCCATTGAATAGAAATAAGAGGCCAAGCCTTGAAAATTACCACATGGGTTCTGAGGTAATTTACACTATGGTGCACACATCAGTGGCATCCGTACGAACCTTCCCAACACAGGCGCACTATTGATGATCAGTCAGAATACTCACCATTCACCCACCCATCCATACCCCATCCATCCACCCATATCAACCTTCACGTACCACCTATTCACCCACCCATTTACCCCACCACTAAAAATCCATACCATCCTACTCACCCAACATACCCACAACCACACATTCTATTTCCACCCATTCACCCCTCCCTGAGTTTTTACGTGGTGTCCAACGAACCGCACCTTGTTCAACACAATCTCGATGGTGGTCTCAGAATGTCATTTGGAGATCTGAGTAAGAAGAACAAACTTTGGGTCCCCCCCCCCCCCCCCCACCCCACCCCACCCCCACCCCACCCCACCCCCACCCCCACCCCACCCACCCACCCACCCACCCCACCCATTGAGGTGCTCACAATGACCTAAAAATGGGCTAAAACATTGCCATTACAGCCCCAATCTCAGAATAAAGCGATAGTGAAGAGAAGAAAAATTGTGGCCTGGGCCACCTCCTTGATCAGAATATAAGCGCCAGATCTGAGATCTATGGTACCTGTACCTCTAACCTCATGATCCGACGCCCACGGTACGTTGGCATGGGAGATAAGTGCGTTGATAAGGAGATAAGTGCTCCCATCCTTCGGTGCGCCCCCTCGCGAGCCGTTCCCCAAGCTACGCCACTGCTCGTTCTATTCGTTTCTCTTCTTTCGCCCTGCCCCGCTGTCTCGTCTGCCACTCCAGACTCGACGACTTTCTTCCTTTATATCCTCACTCCCCCCGATCGCCATCGGTGGAGGTGTGATTCTATTCCCTTGCCCCAAGCCAAGCCACCGCGCTTTCGTTCTTAGCTTTCTACTAGTTCCTGCTAGCCCCTGCCCGCGTGTACTGGCACAGCAGCCTGCCTGTAGCCGTCTGTAGCTAGTGACCTGGGGCCTAAAAAGACTCCGAAAACACTGCATGCCGCATACACAGTCGAGCACCCTGACAGGCAGCTTACCAGCGCACCTAAAGCGCGGCTTCCTGCCGCCCTCTTTGCTTCTTGTCGCCCTCTGGCTTCTTGCGGTCGCGCAGTCAAGGTTGTACGACAAAGCAGCAAGGTCGTACAACGAAGCAACTAGGTCACACAAGGCAGCAAGGTCACACAAGACAGCTAGGTCATACAAGCATGGTTGATCACAGCGGGCCGGGAGAGGGTAGCGTAGGGAGGGTAGACAAGCAAGAGGTGGGGGGCTACCAAGCTGCCGTGGTGCACCCAGGAGGCCGCGCTAAGGCGGCCGACGGGGAGTATGCGGCCGCGCTGCCGGTGGGCCCTTGGCACTTCCCCCCTATATATACCTCGCTTAAGCTTAGCTCTGCTATTTCCTCTCTATCTCTAGCTGTAGCGTCGCTATCCAGAGACTGGGGAACAGGAGAATGGAGGGCGGGGACAGATACGGAGACAGAGACAGAGACAGAGGACCGAACAGAGACATAGACAGAGACAGAGAAAAGAGACAGAGAATAGACAGAGTACAGATAATCCCGAGACGAGGACAGAGACAGCTACAGAGACAGAGACAGAGACAGGAGACCAGAGACAGAGACAGGAGACATTTACAGATACATGAGACCTGAGACATATACATATAAGATCATATAATATAAATATACAGAGACTTACATAGACATATACATATGCACATAAATATACATATTACAAATACATATACATATAATATACAATACATATACATTATACATATAAATAGAGAGATACATATACATATACATATAACAGATACATATACATACTATACATATACATATACATATACATATACATATACATATACATATACATATACATATACATATACATATACATATACATATACATATACTGATAAACGGTTTATCATATAATTGAATTATCACTGTAGAAGGCACGAGGGAACCAACTCACCAGAATACTGTGTTTCAAGGGTGGAAACACTAGTTAGAAAAGAAAATATAAGTATGAAGGGGCGTGGTTTTAAGGGGACCCTCCCGTACGCGTAGCTGGGGAAAGTCAACATGAAACACTTGTTAAACTAATACACACTTTTAGTATGATTGAATTGAATTATCACTGTGGCAGGCACAAGGGACCCAAGTCAGCAGAATACTGTGTTTCAAGGGTAGATACACCTGTTAACTAATATACACATTTGGGATGATGATTAAATTATAATCGAAGGACTAAATTGTCAATCTAGCACCCAACTCAGGCCCCCGCCGGTAAAATAATTGTTTGGTGTTCAGTTCATCAGTGATTTTTTCGTTTTAGCCCTTCCTGATATGATGGATGGGCAAGTCCCTTTGGCCTATTTGGCTACCCTTGGACTGTAACAGCACTGTACAACGAGCACCTTAGCAGCAAATGTTTTTGGCGGGTGCCCCCAGATTCACTCTGTTGTCCGTCTGTGCGTCCGTCCGATCGACCGACTGACCGACCGGAAATAAATAACTTTGGTCAGCTCCAGTCTTTTTCCTTCCACCTGTCGTTCCGTTGCCAGCACTCTCCGCAATTTTACGCATCGCTTGCGACGCTGCACAGGACGTTTTGTTAGGTGCACGGTGCTTTTGCCTCATCTCGCCTGTGCCCTTTTTAATTCAAATGTATGCATGGGTTGAAAACATAACTAAAACATAAAACATAAATATATGCATAGTTGTGAACATAACCTAAAACATAAAACATAAATATATGCATGGTTGAAAACAGAAGTAAAACATAAACATAAATATATGCATGGTTGAAAACATAAATACAACATAAAGATATGCATGGTTGAATACATAAAAACACGAAACATCAATATATGCATGGTTGAAAACATAAATTAAACATCAATGTATGCATGGTTGAAAACATAAATTAAACATCAATATATGCATGGTTGAAAACATTAAAAACACGAAACATCAATATATGCATGGTTGAAAACATAAATTAAACATCAATATATGCATGGTTGAAAATATAAAAACACGAAACATCAATATATGCATGGTTGAAAACATTAAAACACGAAACATCAATATATGCATGGTTGAAAACATAGGGACAAATGCAAACCCATGTAAAGTGCTGAGTCACTGTTTCTTGTTTGGGTTACACATAGCAGGGGTCGGCTATGTTATATAATATTAGTGAATAAATAATATTATATTATATTATACGGGGGGCCATCAAAACGTATGTGAGGAGGCACAAGCCGTTAATCATCTCCATTGGGTCGTAGGCCCCCAAAACCGTTGAAAAAAAGTGGAAAAAAGTGCCTGGGGGGCTGAGATATGGGGGGTACCAAAGGGGGGGGGGGGGGGGGGGGGAGGTCGAGGCCGATCTCAAAACTTCTTCACAACTTCTTCGTCTGTGGCCTGAATCGAACGTGCCTCACATCATCGAAAGGCCTCGACAAAAGCGTTACACATCTGCAGGTCGTTGGTCGATTACACCCAGGGTGTAATTGTGGATGTACATCCCAAGGTATATCCAGTCTGGGCGCCACCCAGACCTTAGTAGCAAAAGCCGACAACGACAACCCGAGTGAGCAGTTGGAAGCTCAAGCATCAGGTATCCACGCTTGTTTACAGCAACGGATTGAAAAGAAAGTTCAAGGTCAGGGCCAGGGCCGAGGCCGAGGCTAGCCCAGCCCATGCCAAACTCTAGCCGATGCGCCTTCCGCACCTGAGCCCTCAACGATAACTTGCAACATCTGCAATGCCGTGGTTCATTGCCCTCCCATCAACAAGGCTAACCCTTAAGTCTCACCAGGCCAGCAAGCAGTGCATGGCAACCAAGGCAAGGCAGCCAAGGCAGCCAGGCCAAGGCAGCCAAGCCAAGGCAGCCAAGGCGTCCAAGTCTGGCTTTGTGTCCATGCCTAGGTTCTTCAAGCCACTGTCTGGTGCCCCACAAGCTTCTACATGGCCAATACGAGGCGTGGCACCCAGCACCCACTCTCCAAGGTCAGGGCTCAGGGGGGGCTTCCTGACAACCAGCCATGGCGACCCCTCCAGCCATGGCGACCCCTCCAGCCATGGTAGACCCTGAAGCCATGGTTGCCCCTGTAGCCATGGTGGCCCACCTACTACCACATCACCACCAATCTGGAGTCAGCTTCCTTGTTTTGGAGCAGAGTGCTGAAGTAAAGGCCCAATCAGTATTTAGGCCGAATATCAGGAGCCTATCTACAAGCGCCAATGTAGCTGAACTGTAACTGGATCAGGCTAGACAAATAGTGCATTTTATGCGGGTGTCGGGTGGATGGAGGGGTGTTTCACTGCCTGAGCCCCCTTTGGCCCCACACCGGTGTATCTCATGAGAGTCCCCTGACTGATTATATTTATAAACTACACTGCGTCGAAAATGACACTGAAGATGAAACTCGCTAGTTTTAGCCTACCTCTTATTACCGGAGATACTTCGTGTGTGTGGTGGGGGGGGGGGAGTTGTGGAGGGTGGTGGTGGTGGTGGGGGGGGCAGGGGTCGCTTATACGTAAGCCAAAATACGTTTTAAGATGACCAACTGATAGAGCTCGGCGTTAGGGTCAGTATACACCTAGCTTTCATGACATTATTATTATTGTTGAGGAAGATATTGGCCTTTTAAGCCAATGGGGGGGGGGGGGGGGGGGTGGGGGGGGGGCGGAGGGGGGAAAAAAACTCCATAGCATAGGTGTCCAAAAATAACTTCTTGATGGCCCCCTGATATTGTATAATATTTGTCGGACGAGCCGTCTCACCAGAATTTCAATTTTATTTGAAAAACTAATATTATTGTGACGCTATAATAATATTAGTTAATATTAGATTTTCAAACACTTATATTAGTTGCCGTTCCCTACACATAGCAGCTTCTAGGTAGCTCCCTTCCCCTCCTTCCCCCCCCTAGGGCCTAAAGCCTCAAGCTAGCTACTGCATTCGAAAGCTGACATGACGGGCATTTCAACGCAGGGGAACGCTTTGGGCTACACCCAGGCTAATGGAGCTGGCTGGAAGCTGCCATGGGTAGCCCCAAAAAGAAACAGTGTGCAGAGTTTGAGGTTGGGCATGTCCCTTCAGCCTATTTGGCCACCCCTGAATTGAAACATATGACGATTGCAATCACAATTAATGATAGAACACCACCAGGGGATGTTCACCCAGGTACCCTCATAAATAACTAATAAATAAATAAATAAATACAAAAGGACATAAATAAATGTACACATTCATATGAGATACTTAAGTAAATAAACAAGAAGAAAAAATTAATGAATAAAATACGAATAATACTAAATACTTAAATACTAAATAATTAAATACTAAATAAATAATAAAGAAAGAAAGAAAGAAAGAAAGAGAAAGAAAAAAGAAAGAAAGAAGAAAGAAAGAAAGAAGAAAGAAAAAAAGAAAAAGAAAAAAAATGGTACCTTTTTTATAGGCATGTGGTTTGAGCTGTGCAGCTCATTTGCATGGCACAGGCCAACCACCTCATACATGGCATGCTGCCTCTTGCAGTCTGTCCATCAGTAGAGGCACTTCACGATTTGCTATTGATTATATATATTGATTGTTCGAGCTTGAGCAAGTCCCTTCAACAGAGCCCTATTTGACTGCCATGGCGATGCATGGGCCCGGCTAAGCTAGTCAAAAATGTGCCCCCCCCCCCCCCCCCCCCCCCCCCCCGACCCCAGCCCGACCCCGCCCAGTGCTCCACACTTGTCGCTCCGCAGGGTTCAGGGGGGAAGCGAGTTGCACTGGGGTTCGCGCCGAGTCGCTCAATTTACGACGTGTCATACGGAACCAATCAGGGATCTTGATTGTTTGAACTTGGTGCACGTCCCTTCAGGCCTATTGCCACCCCTGGGCTGTAACATTCAATTATTGGCCACCCCTGGACTGTAACATTCAATTATTGGCCAACCCCTGGACTGTACATTCAATTATTGGCCACCCTGGACTGTAACATTCAATTATTGGCCACCCCTGGACTGTAACATGTCAATTATTGGCCACCCCTAGACTGTAACATTCAATTATTGGCCACCCCTGGACTGTAACATTCAATTATTGGCCACCCCTGGACTGTAACATTCAATTATAGGCCACCCCTGGACTGTAACATTCAATTATTGGCCACCCCTGGACTGTAACATTCAATTATTGGCCACCCCTGGACTGAAGCACGCAAACAGTATATACCTGGCCACCCCAGTCTATCCAGGAGAGGCATGACCAAGAGTTAGATGAGGTCGACACCGTCCATACTGATGAGTGTGACGCATTTGTGGGGGCCCGAGAAAGCGAGCTAGAGGCCCTTGTCGCCAAACACCATGAGCAACAGCTGCAGATGGATATAAGGCACACAGAGCAGGTGGGAGTTTTGCGTTTGTGTGTGTGTGTTTTGTGTGTGATATTGTGCGTGTGTGTGTGATAGTATATGTGTTTGTGCGTTTTGTGTGTGTGTCTGTGTGTGTTTGTAACCTTTTTTTGTTGTTGTCTCATGGTCTTACTTGAAGTAACCACGTCACCTCCCAAGATTGTGAACTAGAGGGTCTCTTGCCGATGAGGCCCACACCGTCCACCTCAAGAGTATGCTGCTTTAGTGCGGGCCAGAGAAAGTAAGCTGGAGGCCCTTCTCGCCAGGGGTACTTCCATTGACCGAATTGGCCAGTGCTTTAGCGCACTGAAAAAACAAAAAACTGCGCTTTGTAGTGCAAAAAGCGCAAAAATTGCTTGATGGACCATAGGGGGTTGCAAAAAACTGCACGAAACGCGCAGTGGGGCTCAAAAAGGCAGCGCGCCAGCGCGCAAAAGGGCGCGCTTGGAAGTAACCTGCTTCTCGCTAAACACCACAAGCAACAGCTGCAGATGGATGTAAGGCACACAGAGCAGGTGGGCTTTTCTGATTTTTTTGCATTTTTGTGTGTGTTTTTGTGTGTTTGGAACTCTTGGTTTGTGGTTGCTTCATGGTCTAACTCAAAGTAATCACGATACCTCCTAAGACAGCGAGCTAGAGGCCCTTCTCCCTAAACACCGCGAGCAGCAGCTGCAGATGGATGTAAGGCACACAGAGCAGGTGGGATTTGTTTTGCATCTTTTTGCCTTTTGTGTTTGTGTGTGTTTGTGTGCCTTTTGTGTTTGTGTGTGTTTGTGTGCCTTTTGTGTTTGTGTGTGTTTGTGTGCCTTTTGTGTTTGTGTGTATTTGTGTGCCTTTTGTGTTTGTGTGTGTTTGTGTGCCTTTTGTGTTTGTGTGTGTTTGTGTGCCTTTTGTGTTTGTTCGAAACTCTTGTTTTGTGGTAGTTTCATGGCCTAACTAAAAATAAACAGTGCAGCAGCGGCCTGCGAAAACAAATACCCATGGTAGCCTTCCCCAAAGCATTTAAGCCTCTTGCATGAATCACATTTCAAACTATGTTCAGGAACACAGAAAGAAAACTCCACAACTAACAGCTGAATAGTTAGGTTGGGTACCAGAGATGCTGTACATAAATAGGTACGCACACCCGTAACACACACATGACCTAGCACGGTAGCCTTCCCCAAAGCAACTGAACGGGAAGGTTCCCTAAACTCCACGCTCCGTTGCAAGGCACAACAGTTTTCAATTTTGGAGTTGTTTCGAGCTGAAGTGAGTTAGAGGAAACCCAAAATCATATGTAGTTGTCAATGGTCTAGAACTGCTGAATGCTTGGATGTAGTGCAGTGGCAAGCTCAAGGAGCTGCCCAGAAGCTTCTAAGAAAAGCCAAAAATACAAGCCCTGACCCCGCTCTCACACTCCATGTTCTAATCAGGTGGAGTCATTTCGAGCAGGGGCCAATGAGAGGAAGCCCAAGATCAAATGGAGCAGTCAGGTGAGTTTTTTTTATAATATATAATTATATAATAACTCAAGGAATTTTGAGTTATGCAAAGAATCATTATTTACGCATGGAATTATGAGTTATGCAAGGAATTATGAGTCATGCAAGGCATTATTAGTCATGCAAGGAATTATAAGTTATGCAAGGAACAATTAGTTACGCATGGAATGATTAGTTATGCAAGGAATTATTAGTCATGTAAGGAATTATGAGTTATGCAAGGAATTATTAGTCATGTAAGGAATTATGAGTTATGCAAGGAATTATTAGTCATGTAAGGAATGATTAGTTATGCAAGGAATTATTAGTTATGCAAGGAATTTCCCCTCAGGAAGTATTAGGAATTATTTATAGTGCCAGGTAATGCAAGGAATTTCCCCCAGGAGGCGGGTCTCCTGACACAAACCAGCAGCACTAAGGATTCAGTTCGAATAGTGTAGCCACTCCTGCAAAAGAGTTGGCACACTTAGGGTCGGCGGGGGATACCAACCCTCGACCAAACAAGCAGGTCTTTATAAAGGAAAGAAACCCGTGTATTGATGTAACACCATGGCAGAGTATTACAAAGCGTGCGTGTCAGCGCGATTTTGTGCACGCCTTTTGAGCCCTACTGCGCGTTTCGCGCAGTTTTTTCAACCCCTTGCGGACGCAGCGCACAGTTTTTGCTTTTTGCTCTACAAAGCACAGACCAATTTGACGTTTGCGCGCTTTAAGCGCTGACCAATTTGACAACATTTAGTGCACTGCACCATGGTGCTCTAAGCAGCCTTTAGGTACTACTAGAAGCTTTTTGACCCTAAAATGCAACCCCAAAAATCAACCCCAAAATGGTCCTGCAGCCGCTGAACCTGAGAAGAATCGAGGAGAACCTTGTTTGCAAAAGGGAGTGGTTCAGTGCGTTTTTGTAGTCTTGTTCTACAATCTATGTTGCTGCTGCTGGACCTGAGAAGAATCGGGGAGAACCTTGTTTGCAAAAGGGATTTTTCCAGGGCAAAATATTTATTCTAAAAATGTGATTAAACATCCTGCTGAACATAATTTGTTTTACATATGGATTTGAGGACGAAGCTGTTGCAACTTCTGGTTCTGACAAGAATCCCCCAAGGCCTTGGAAGCCTAGGGACCACTACAGATTGGCATGGTCCTGAGAGGGGAATCTTGTTCGCCTAAGGGATCGGGCCCAGGCAAAATACGTCTTCTAAAAATGTGATTAAAAACCCTGTTTAACATGAATTTTTTACATACGATTTAAAGACTATGCTGTTGTAGCTGCTCTAAGAAGAATTGAAGAGAAGCATGATCTCCAAAAAGAGTGGGCCAAGGCAAAATATGTCTTCTAAACATGTGATTAGAAACCTGTTTAAAATATGTCTTCTAAACATGTGATTAAAGACCTTTTTTTACATATGTTTTTAAAGACTATGCTGTTGCAGCTGCTCTAAGAATAATTGAAGAGAACCACAATCTCCAATGAGAGTGGGCCAAGGCAAAATATGTATGTATTAATATCTCCATAGGTGCCTAATTATGGGGCTTTTGGGACAGATGGGTAAGGCCTTTGAACTCCAGGGTACTACATTTTGTCAAATTGGTCAGCGCTTTAAGCGCACAAACGTCAAATTGGTCAGCTGTCTAATGCAAAAAGCGCAAAAACTGCGCGCTGCGCCCACAGGGGGTTTAAAAAACTGCTTGAAACGCGCAGTGGGGCTCAAAAAGGCAGCGCGTAAACGCGCTGTCGCGCGCGCTTTGTAGTACCCTGGTGAACTCCAGTCCAGTGTACACTTGTTTATGCCACAAAGTTGCTTAACCATATCAGTTCAACACATAAATACTCAGATTTGGGTTTGCTCAGAGTTTGGGAAGCATATCAAGTAAAATGTTTGTTTGTGTGTTTGTCTTTCTTAGGGCTCTCCTAATTCGGGACATATTCTAAGCAAACATGGGGGCAAACATGGGACAGAGCCCCAAAGGAGTGGGCCGGGGCAACACAAGGGTTTTTAAACATGTTTTGAAGATGTTTCGTAAAACTTTGTTGTTGCAGCTACTGAAGCTGAGAAAAAGGGAGGACAACCTTGTTCCCCCCAAATGAGTGGTCCAAGGCAAAATTTGTGTGTTCAAATGTTTCAAAAATGTTACAATTGTTTCAAATGTTTCATATGTTTCAAAATATGTTTGTTTAAATGTTTCAAATGGTTCATATGTCTAGGAAGAGGCATCGATCTATATAGAGATAGATCTATATAAATCTATATAGATCTATATAGATCTATATTGGCGAAGCTGGATTTTTGAAAATCGGCATAGGGCACCTTACACAAATCAAAATCTGGTTTTACAATTATGGCATAGGGCACCATATCATATTGCAGGCGCTTCGACTGGATTTTCCGGTGTCTATTTGATGTAAATGCATATGTTGTAGGTATACACAATATACCTATTTGCTATATATAGATCTATATAGATATATATTTTTGGGCAATATAGATCTATTTGCCGCCCCCTACATATGTTTCAAAATATGTGTGTTCAAATGTTTCAAAAATGTCTTAACAAGTTTTAAAACTGTTTCTAAAAACTCTGCTACCACAGCTGCTGAACCTGAAAACAATTGAGGACAACCTCGCCATTCGCCGAAAGGAGAGGGCCAAGGCAAGATATGAGTTTTTATATGTTTTAAACATTTTTTAAAGTGTTTATGAAAACTGAAGGTGTGGGCCAAGGAAAAATATGTTTTTTACATGTTCTAGACATGCTTTTAACTGTTTACGAAAAATCTGCTGCTGCAGCTGCTGAACCTGAGAAAAATCGAGTAGAACCTCGTTTGCCTGAAGGAGTGTGCCAAGGCAAAATATTTGTTTTATGTTTTAACATGTTTTAAACTGTTTACGAAAACTCTGTTGCTGCAGCTGCTGAACCTGAAAACAATTGAGGAGAACCTCGCTCACCAAAAGAAGTGGGCCAAGGCAAAATATTTGTGTTCTGAAATGTTAAAAACATGTCTTAACAAGTTTTTCAAATGTGTATACAACTCTGTTGTTGCAGCTGCTGAGCCTGAGAAAAATCAAAGACAACCTCGTTCGCCAAAAGGAGTGGGTCAAGGCAACATACTAGTTCTTACATGTTATAAAGTGTTTACGAAAACTGAAGGAGTGAGCCAAGGAAAAACCTGTTTTTTATATGTTCTAGAAATGCTTTTAACTGTTTATGAAAACTCTGCTGCTGCAGCTGCTGAACCTGAGAAATATCGAGCAGAACCTTGTTCGCCAAAAGGAGTGGGTCAAGGCAAAATACGTGAAGAGTGAGGCAGATGCCCTGGAGAGCTATGAGATGGTCATGCAAGATGAGGCATGGGTGGTCAAGATCTGTATTGAGGAGAGAAAGCTGATGCAACAGCAGGCCAAAGAGGTTAATGGAGTAAGCAGAAGAATGGAGACAGCACGCCACGAGTTCACTTTGCAGCAGAATGGGGCGATGGAACTTCGACAGGTAGGGTTAAACCCTCACACCTCACACCTCACACCACACACCACAACCCCGATCCAGCCACCAACTCCCTCCCTTAACCAACAACAGCAGCAAAAAACAGCGAAAACCAAAAATAAACAGCAAAAAACAGCAAAAAAACAGTATAAAAACAGCAAACAGCAGGCCAAAGAGGTTAATGGAGTGAGCAGAATAATGGAGACAGCACGCCGAGAGTTCACTTTGCAGCAGGATAGGGCGATTGAACTTCGTCAGGTAGGGTTAAATCCACACACCTCACACCACACAGTGCACACCGCACACTACACACCTGAAACCTCACACCGCACACCACACACCTCACACCGCACACCTTGCAGCAGTATAGGGCGATGGAACTTTGACAGGTAGGGGTAAACCCGCACACTGCACACTGCACACCACACACTGCACACCTCACACCTCACACCACACAGTGCACAGTGCACACCACACACTACACACCTAACACCTCACAACGCACACCACATACCTCACACCGCACACCTTGCTGCAGGATAGGGCGACGGAACTTCCACAGGTAGGGGTAAACCCACACACCGCTCACTGTACACCTCACACCTCACACCACACAGTGCACACGACACACCGCACACCACACACCACACACCTCACAACGCACACCACACCCCTCCCACCGCACAACTTGCAGCAAGATAGGGCGATGGAACTTCGACAGGTAGGGTTAAACCCACACCCTGCACACCACACTCCACACACCACACACCACACACCACACACCACACACCACACACCTCACAACGCACACCACACCCCTCCCACCGCACAACTTGCAGCAAGATAGGGCGATGGAACTTCGACAGGTAGGGTTAAACCCACACCCTGCACACCACACTCCACACACCACACACCACACACCACACACCTGACACCTCACACCTCACACCTCACACCACACAATGCAAACTCTCAGCACACACTACACACCTGACACCTCACACCACACCCCTCACACTGCACACCTTGCAGCAGAATAGGGCGATGGAACTTCGACAGGTAGGACCCACACCCTGCACACCACACCCTGCACACCTCACACCTCACACCACACAATGCAAACTCTCAGCACACACTACACACCACACTCCTCACACTGCACACCTTGCAGCAGAATAGGGCGATGGAACTTGGACAGGTAGGACCCACACCCTGCACACCACACCCTGCACACCTCACACCTCACACCACACACCACACACCGCACACCACACACTATACACCTGACACCTCACACCACATCCCACACACTGCACACCACACACCACACACCGCACACCACACACTACACACCTGACACCTCACACCACATCCCACACACTGCACACCTTGCAGCAGAATAGGGCGATGGAACTTCGACAGGTAGGGGTAAACCCACGCACTGCATACTGCACACCACACAGTACACACCACACACCACACACTACACACCTGACAGGTCACAATGCACACCACACCCCTCACCCCGCACACCTTGCAGCAGGATAGGGCAATGGAACTTCGATAGGGCGATGGAACTTCGACAGGTAGGGTAGTGATAATGCCTGGTGGGGCGTGGTGGGGTTAGGGGGGGTTGGGAGGCGCATTGACTAGTATAGTCAGACCCATGCACAGCCATGCGGCGGCAGAACGGCCATGCGTCATAAAAGCAAAAGTACTTTGCTGCTTTTACTGCTCCCTTTTTGTGTGTGCACACCACACACCACACACCTCACACCATACACCGCACACTCCACACCCCACATAGCACACCTCACACCTCAACCAAACACCTCACACTGCACACTGCTCACCACATACCACACACCTCACACAGCGTACACGGCACACAGCACGCAGCGCACACCACACACCACACACCTGACACCACACAGCACGCACCCCATGCCGCACACCACACACCACACACCACACACCACACACCACACACCTGACACCACACAGCACGCACTGCACACCACACACCACACACCACACACCGCACACCACACACCGCACACCACACCAAACACCACACCCGCACACCACACACTGCACACACACCTCACATCCACACACCACAACCCTGCTCCAGCCGCCGACTCACTACCCTCAACTCCCTTTGTGTTTCAGAAGAAATGGAATGCCACACACTCCTTGCTGCTCCACACACCACTGCACACTGCACACCACTCGCCAGACACTGCGCAATGCACACTAAACACCTAACACCACACGCTGGCACACTCACACACTGCACAACCACACACCACACACCATACGACACACACCTCACACCACACACCCACAGCTCCACACACCACACACTACACACCCACACCACACACACACACCACACACCACACAAAGCCACACACCACACACCAATCCACACAACAAACACTTCACAATCGCACCACACACCACCACCAGCACACTTCACACATCACAACCACACAACCCACACATCCACACACTCACAACCATCACACCACACCAACACAAGGACACCATCACACCATCCACATACACAACCCCCACACACCAAATCCACACGGGCCACAACACTGTCACACAGTCACACCACACACCACACACCAACACCAAACCTTCACACACCACCACACACCCCACACCACACACCACAACCACACTCCACACCAAACACTGGTACACACACACACACACCACACTCCACACTCCACAGACCAACCACTTCACACATCACACCGCACACCAAACACCTAACCACATCACACCACACACAAAACACTTCACACATCACACCACACACCACACACCACACTCCACACACCAAACACTTTACACCACGCACCACACCCGCACACCCACACACCACAAACCCGAACCAGCCACCCCACTCCCTCCCTTCGATTCCTATGTGTTTCAGAAGAATGGAATACCCACACGCTCCTTGCTGCTCCACACACTGCACACCACACACCACACCACACACAACACACCACACACTCTGCACACCACACACTGCGCACTGCTCCACACACACAACACACACACACCACACACCACACTACAACCCCGCTCCAGCCACCCACTCCCTCCCCCAACCGCCTCTGTGTTGCAGAAAAAATGTAATGCCACAAGCGCCTTGCTGCTCCACACACCACACACTGCACAACCCACACCACAAACTGCACACCACACACTGCACACTGCCCACACACCACACACCACACCCCCGCTCCAGCCACACACTCCTTCCCTCAAATCCCTCTGTGTTGCAGAAAAAATGGAATGCCACACGCGCCTTGCTGCTCCACACTCACAATTTGGAGATTCAGAGCATCATTCAAAACCTGAGCAACACCTGGAACACGAACCCTAAAAGAGTGGACCCCCCCCCTGCCACTCTGGGGCGCAAGACCGCAAGCCAGCTGACTGGAACCCCCCCTGCCACCCTGGGGCGCAAGACCGCAAGCCAGCTGGCAGCTAGACAGAAGCCTCTGCCAAGGAGAGTGGATGGAACAAGTGAGTAATGTTTAGGGATCGGCATATCATATGATTACCCTACCCTACCCCACCTCATGCGCACTCACTCCAACATACACGTAAATGCCTATGTAAACTCACCCCCTCACCCTCCAACACTCAACCACCCACCCTCTACTCGCCCACCTCCCACCCCACACCCCTTTCCGCACGATCATGCACATGCATACCTCAATGTTTAGGGATAGGCATATCGTATGATGTTGGCCAAAGGTGAGTATGATATCATATGTTACCCCGTACAGACAGCCAAAATTAACGCTTCGAAAGATTTGACGGTCATTTTGAGGGGGTTTATTATAATTTGACGTTTTAATTTGACGTTTTTTGTCTAGAGGAATATAATTTGACGTTACACCTTTGACGGTTTAAATTGTTATAAAATCCATTAACACACCTGAATGTTACTACTTGAACATGTTACACTGGTCCATGGCCTGTTCTAAATAGCACAATACAGCATTGTGATTACATTGTGCACCATTACTCAGGAGTGGGGTGTAGTCAGTGGTGTTCATACTGATACCGTAGACCATGTACCTTAATCAATATAAATATAAATGCCGGTAACATAGTCATTATGGTACATGGTTATAGGATCTGCATTCAGGGTAGTACCAGCATTGAAGCCATACCATTATCTTGCTCAGCATAGCACTATGTTGGTAGTGAATGTGCTGGTAGGTCTCAGACATGTAGCTACAACATGCACATACCGTATTTTGTATACTTCACTTCAATGCACATAAATGTTGACTTACTATCCCTTTTGCCTCTGTTGTTTTCGTACCTGCCAGCCTTGTACCTCCTCTAACCTTTCCCATCACCAGTGTGCCCTAATTCAAACAATTGGAGCCAGGAAGAGTGGTTAAAGATGGCCACAGGGTCTGTGCTCCTGAACTCGTTGTTCGTGTCAGATGAGTCATCTGGATGTATGCAGACAGATAGCCTCTTTCAGTGATTTACAATGGTCTAGTGGTAGACCAGATCGCTAAAGAATGAAGAGTCGGGGGTTCGACTCCCCCTTCGGTCGCTCTTGGCGTTGCAGGTCGTCGTGTACCGCCATGGTAGCTTGTCCAGTTCAGGTAGGAGACCGCTCCCCACCCGCGTACGACGGGCTCCCTTAACACCAGGCCCCACCAGGCGTTATCATTACCTTTTCAGACAGATGCAGGCGGTCCCAGGGACCTCTTATCACTAAACATTGTAGTGTTTAGCCCACTGAGCAGTGAGATATGTGCATTCTAGTGATGCACCTAATATCGCCCAAAAACCCGGTTTGACGTTTTTTTCATTGTGTAATATAGCATACACACACAGGTGCTCCCGTCAAATTAAAGCATTATTATTTGCTGTCTGTACGGTATCATACAAAATTTCATCCTATGATATTTAATTAAAATGGTAACTTTAGCCTAGTCAAACTGCTGGCATCATATGATATCGTATGATATCATATGGTGACATGATATCATATGATATCATATTGCCTTTCCGTAGTCATGTAACATGACGGTGTGTGGTGTGTAGTATGTGGTGTGTGTGTGTGGTGTGCAATGCATGGTGTGTGGTGTGCAATGCATGGTGTGTGGTGTTTCTGTGTTTTTTTGTGGTGTGTGGTGTGCAGTGCGGTGGTGTGGTGTGTGTAGTATGTGTGGTGTGTGTGGTTTGCAGTGCGTGGTGTGTTGTTGGTGTATGTGGTGTGTGGTTTGTGGTTGCAGTGCTGGTGTTTGGTGTGTAGTATTGGTGTGGTTTGTGTAGTGTGCAGTGCGTGGTGGGGTTGGGTTTGTATTAATGTTTGGTGTGTGTTGTGTGGTGTGTCCAGTGGCGTGGTGTGTAGTGTGTAGTATGTGGTGTGGTGTGTGGTGTGCAGTGCGTGGTGTGTGGTGTGTAGTATGTGGTGTGTGGTGTGCGGTGCCTGGTGTGTAGTGTGTAGTATGTGGTGTGGTGTGTGGTGTTTGGTGTGCAGTGCGTGGTGTGTGGTGTGTAGTAATATGGTGTGGTGTGTGGGGTGGGGTGTGCAGTGCGTGGTGTGTGGTGTGGGTGTGTGGTGCGTGTATGTGGTGTTGTGTGTGTGTGTGCAGTACTTGTGTGTGTGGGTAGTATGTGATGTGTGGTGTGTGGTTTGCTTGCGTGGTTGTTGTGTGTAGTATGGGTGGGTGTGGTTGTTGTGTGTCAGTGTGCGTTTTGTGTGGTGTTGGTGTGTAGTGTGTATTATGTGTTGTGGTGTGTGGTGTGCATTGTGTGGTGTGGCGTGGCGTGGTGTGTGGTTGTGTGTGTGCACATGCGTGGTGTGTGGTGTGTAGTATGTGGTGTGTGGCGTGTGGTGTGCAGTGCGTGGTTGGTGGTGTGTAAGTATTTGGTGGTGTGGTGTGTGGTGGTCAGTGCGTGGTGTGGTGGTGTTTAAAGTGATGTGGTGTGTGGTGTGTTGTGTGCAGTGCGTGGTGTGTGGTGTGGTGTGTAGTGTGTAGTATGTGGTGTGTGTGTGGTGTGTAAGTGTGCTGGTGTGTCAGTGCGTGTGTGTTGTTTGCAGTTCGTTGTTTGTGGTGTGTGTATGTGGTGTGGTGTGTGTTGTGTGACGTGTCTTTTTGTGTGGTGTGTAGTATGTGGTGGTGTGGTGTGTGGTGTTCAGTGGCTTGGTGTGTATTGTGTAGTATTTGTGTGTTTGTTTTGTGCCTTTCGTTGTGTGTGGTTTTTGTGTATGTGGTGTGTGGTTTTTAGATGTGATGCGCGTGGCTTGTTGTGTATTTTGTTCATTATTTTTTTTTTGTTGTTTGGTTTTTGTCGTTCTTTGTTTGTTGGTTTTTTCTTACTTTTTTTTTTTTTTTTTTTGCTTGTCGTGATTTTTTGTTTGTGTATTACTGTTTTTTTTTTTGTTGTGTGGGTTTTTTGTTGTGTCCGTGCCTTTGTTTTTTTTTTTTATTATGTTTCTTGTTGTGTGTTTGTGCCGATTCGTTTTTTTTTTATGTTTTTATTTTTTCGATTTTTCTTCTTCTTTTTTTTTTTTTTTTGTTTTCCTTTGTGTGGGTGTGCAGTGTGGTGGTGGTGGGGTGTGGTGTCCGTGCGTGGTGTGTGGGTGTGTAGTATGTGGTGTGTGTTGTTGCAGTGGCGTGGTGTGTGGTGGGTGTGTAGTGTGTAGTATGTGGTGTGTGTGATGTGAAGTGGTGGGTGTGCTGTGCTTGGTGTTGTGTCATGTTTGGTGTGTGGGTCGTAGTGCGTGTGGTTGGTGTTTGGTGTTCATTGTGTTGGTGTGTGTTGGTAGTATGTTGTGAGTTTGGGTGTGTGTGTGTGCCGTGTCTTTGTTGTTTTGTGTGTATTCTTTGGTGTGGTGTTGTGTAGTTTGCAGTGCGTGGTGTGTTTGTTGTAATATGTGGTGTGGTGTGTGGTTGTGCAGTGCGTGGTTGTGGTGTGTATAAATGTGGTGGTGGTGTAGGGTGTGCAGTGCTGGTGTTGTGGTTGTAGTATGTGGTGTGGTGTTTGTGGGTGCAGTGCGTGGTTTTTGGTGTAGTAATGTGGTGTTCGTGTGGTATGTCAGTGGCGTGGTGTGTGGGTGGTGTGTAGTGTGTAGTATGTGGTGTGGTGTGTGGTGTGCAGTGTGTGGTGTGCAGTGCGTGGTGTGTGGTGTGTAGTATGTGGTGTGTGGTGTGTGGTGTGCAGTGCGTGGTGTGTGGTGTGTCAGTGCGTGGTGTGTGGTGTGTGTATGTGGTGTGTGGTGTGTGGTGTGCAGTGCGTGGTGTGTAGTGTGTAGTATGTGGTGTGGTGTGTGGTGTGCAGTGCGTGGTGTGTGGTGTGTAGTATGTGGTGTGTGGTGTGCGGTGCCTGGTGTGTAGGTGTGTATTTGTGGTGTGGTGTGGGATTTGTGTGCAGTGCGTGTTTGTTGGTGTGTAGTATATGGTGTGGTGTGGTGGGTGTGGTGTTTCGTGCTGTGGTGTGTGGTGTGGATGTGGGTGTGTAGTATGTGGTGGTGTGTGGTTTTTGGTGTGCATGGCGTGTGTGTGTATTGTGTTAGTGTTGGTGTTTTTGTGTTGTTGTGTAGTGCGTTTTGTGTGGTGTTTAGTATGTGTTTGTTTTTGTGTGTGTGGCATTGCCTGATGTGTGTTTGTGTATTATGGGTGTGGGTGTGTGGTGTGCATGTGTGGTGTGCAGTGCGTGGTGTGTGGTGTGTGGTTTTCAGTGCGTTGGTGTGTTTTGTTTAGTATTTGGGTGTGTGGCGTGTGGTGTGCAGTGCGTGGTGTGTGGTGTGTAGTATGTGGTGTGGTGTGTGTGGTGTGCAGTGCGTGGTGTGTGGTGTGTAGTATGTGGGGGTGTGGTGTGTTGTGGGTCTGCGTGGTGTGTGGTGTGGTTGTGTATGTGTAGTAATGTTGTGTGGTGTGTGGTGTGTATTTGTGGTGTGCAGTGCGTGGGTGTGGGTGTCGTGCGTGTGTGTGGTGTGTAGTATGTGGTGTGGTGGTGTGTGTGGTGTGCAGTGGCGTGGGTGTGTTGTTTGTATTATGTGGTGTGTGGTGTGTGGTGTTTCAGTGCTGTGTGTGGTGTGTAGTATGTGGTGTGGTTGTGTGATGGTGTGTCAGTTCGTGGTGTGGTGTGTTCGTATGTTGTGTGTGGTGTTTGTTGTTCAGTTCGTGGTGTTTGGTTGTAATACTGGGTGTTTGGTGTGTTGGTGTGCAGTGCTGTAGTTGTTTTACTTTGTAGAGTACATGTGTTTTTTTGTGTTTTTTTTCTTTCTATGTGTTGGTGTGTCTCTGTTTTGTGTTTTTGTTTTTGTGTTCCTTTCGTGCTGTTGTTTTGTGCCGGTTATCGTCTGTGGTTTTTTTTGTTGTTTTTTTTTTTGTTCCTTTCGTTTTGTTTTTGTTTTTTTTATTAATTTATTCTTTTTTATTGTTGTTTTTTGCCTTGGGTCTATGGTGTGTTATGTGTGTTTTTCGTTATTTCTATCTATTTTTTTTGTTTTTTTTTTGTCGTGTTCTTTTGTTGTGTTTTTTTTCAATTCTTTTTTGTCTTTTTTTTGTTATTTTCCTTTCTTTCTTTTTTTTTTTTCTTCTTTTTTTTTTATTTTTTTTGTTTTTTTTTTTTCCTTTCCTTTTTTTTTTTTTTCTTCTTTTTTTTTCTTTTTTTTTTTTTTTTTTTCCTTCTTCTTTAGTATTTGTAGTCTTTTTATTTTGTATCTTTTTTCTTCTTTTTTTTTTAGTTATTTTTCTGTTGCCTTTTTTTTTTTTCCCTTTTTTTTATTGTGTTTTTTTTTTGTTGTTTTCCTTTCTTTGTTTTTTTTTTTTTATTATGTGGTGTGTGGTGTGGCAGTGCGGTGGTGTGTGGTTTGGTGGTTGGGGTAGGTGTATTATGTGGTTGGTGTGTAGTTGAAGTTGTGGTGGTGTGTCCTGTGGCGTGGTGTGTCATGTGTGGTGTGTGGTGTGTAGTGCGTTGTTGTGTGGTGTGGGTGTTCATTGTGTGGTGTGTGTGGTGTGTATTATTTGGTGAGGTGTGGTGTGGTTGTGTGCATTGCGTTGTTTTTTGGTGTTTCTTCTGTGGTTTGTTGTGGGGTTGTCTTTTTACCTTGCTGGTGTGTGGTGTAAGTATGTGTTGTTGTGTGGTTGTGTGCAGTGCGTGTGTGTGGTGTGTATATGTTGTGTGGTGTAGGGTGTTGTCAGTGTTGGGTGTGTAGTATGTGGTGTGGTGTGTGTGGTGTGCAGTGCGTGGTGTGTTTTGTGTAGTATGTGGTGTTCGGTGTGTGGTATGCAGTGCGTGGTGTGTGGTGTTGTGTGTAGTGTGTAGTATGTGGTGTGGTGTGTGGTGTGCAGTGTTTGGTTTGCAGTTCGTGTGTGTGGTGTGTAGTATGTGGTGTGTGGTGTGTGGTGGTGCAGTGCGTGGTGTGTGTGTTCATTGCGTGGTGTGTGGGTGTGTGTAATGTGGTGTGTGGTGTGGTTGGTTTGTCAGTGCGTGGGTGGTGTAGTGTGTAGTATGTGGTGTGTGTCTGTGGTGTGCATGCGTGGTGTGTTGGTTGTGTAGTATTTCGTTTGTGGTGTGCGTGCCTGGTGTGTAGTGTGTATTATGTGTTTGTGGTGTGTGGTATTTGGTTTGCAGTGCGTGGTGGGTGGTGTGGTATAATTGTGTGGTGTGTGGGTGTGGGTGTGATGCGTGGTGTGTGGTGTGGAGTGGGTGTGTATTAATGTGGTGTGGGGTGTTTGGTGTGGCAGTGCGTGGTGTGTAGTGTGTAATTATGTTGTGGGTGTGTGTGTGTAGTGCGTGGTGTTGGTGTGGCTTAATGTGGTGTGGTTTGTGTTTGTGGCCTGCGTGATTTGTGGGTTTGGTCCGTATGTTGGTGTTGTTTAGTTGTTGTTCAGTTCTTGGTGTGCAGTGGCTGTGGTGTGTGGTGTGTGTGTGCGTGCGGGGTTGGTTGTGTGTATATTGGTGTGTGGCGTGTGTGTGCAGTGCGTGTGTTGGTGTGTAGTATGTGGTGTGTGGTGGGTGTGTGCTTGCTTGGTGTGGGGGTGTGTATGATGTGGTGGTGTGGTTTGTTGTGTTCAGTGCGTGGTGTGTGTTTTGGTGTGTAGTTGGTAGTAAATTGGGGGTTGTTGTGTGGTGTGTGGTTTGTAATGTGTTGTGGTGTTGCAGTAGCTTGGTGTGTGGTTTCAGTGCGTGGTGTTGTGGTGTGTAGTAGTGGTGTGGGTGTGTGTGGTTTCAGTGTGTGGTGTGTGGTGTGTATTATGTGGTGTGGGTGTGTGGTTTGCATGGTCTTGGTGTGTGGTGTGTATTATGTGGGTGTGGTGTGTGGTGTGCAGTGGCGTGGTTGTGGTGGTGGTAGTATGCATGGTGTGTGTGTGTGGTGTCAGTGCGTGGTGGTTGGTGTGTAGTATGGTGGTGTGTGGTGTGGTTGTGTGGTGTCAGTGCGTGTTGTGTATGTGTAGTATTGGTGTGGTGTGTGTTGGTGTGTAGTGCGTGTTTTGTGTGTGTGTAGTATTTGGTGTGTTGTTGGTGGTGTCAGTTGCGGATGTTTTGTGTGTAGTATGTGGTGTTGGTGTGTGTTGTGTGGTGGGGTGTCGCGTCTGTGTTGTTTTTTTTTTTATTATGTTTTCCCTTGTGTGTTTGTTTTTACATTGCGTTGTTTTTGTTTTTTTTGTTTTTAGTGTTTAATTCTGTTGTTTTGGTGTGGGTGTGCGTGTGTGCTGTGCAGTGTGTGGTGTGTGGTGTGTGGTGTGCAGTGCGTGGTGTGTGGTCTGTAGTATGTGGTTTGGTGCGTGTGGTGTGCAGTGCGTGGTGTGTGGTGTGGTGTGTAGTGTGTAGTATGTGGTGTGGTGTGTAGTGTGAAGTGTGTGGTGTGCTGTGCGTGGTGTGTCATGTGTGGTGTGGTGGTTGTATGCGTGTTGTATGGGGTGTGGTGTGCATTTTGTGTGTGTGGTTGTGTAGTATGTGGTGAGGTGTGTGTGGGTTGGTGGTGTGCAGGCGTGGTGTGTGGGGTGTTAGTATGTGGTGTGGTGTGTGAGTGGTGCATTGCTGGTGGTTTGGTGTGTCTTATGTGTGTGGTGTGTGGTGTGCCAGTGGCGTTGGTGTTGGTGTGTACCGTATTTTGGTGTGTTGTGTGTTGGTTGCAGATGCTTTTTGTTTGGTGTGTAGTCATGTGGTGTGGTGGTGTGTGTGTGGTTTTTCCGTGCCTGTTTTTTTTTTTGTCTTACTGTGTGTGTATCTGTTGTTTGGTTGTGCAGTGCTGTGGTGTGTTTTTTGGTTTGTAGTGTTTACTTATGTGGTGGTGGTGTGTCTGGTGTGCAGTGTGTGGTTGTGTCAGTGCGTGTGTGTGGGTGTGTAGTATGTGGGTTGGTGTGTGTGTGGTGTGCAGTGCGTGGTGTGTGGTGTGTAGTATGTGGTGTTGTTTGTTGTGTGTCAGTTGTTGTTTGCATTGCGTGTTTGTGTGGTGTGTAGTATTTTTTTTTTGTTTTGTGGTGTTTGGTTCAGTCTTTTTTTGTTGTGTTTATATGTATTTTTTTGTGTGTGTTTGGTGTGTCATTTTCACTTTGTTTGGTTTTTAGGTCTTTTTTTTGTTGTTTTGGTTTTTACCTTTCTTTTTTTTTTTGTCTGTCTATTTTTTTTTGTTTTTTTTATTTTCAGTTCTTTTTTTTATATGTTTATTTCGTCCTTTATTTTTGTTGTTTTTTGTGTTTTTGTCGTTGCTTTTTGTTTCTGTTTTTAGATTTTTTTTTTTTGTGTTGTGTGGTCCGTTCCGTTTGTTTTTTGTTTTTTTTTTCTTATTTTTGTTTGTGATTTCTGTGCCTTTTTATTCTTTTTTCTTTACTTTGTTTTTGTTTTTTTCTTTTTGTTTTCCCTTCTGTTATGTATTTTTGTATTTTCTTATGTTTTGTTGTTTTGTTGCGTGTTGTTCCTTTCTTTTATTGATTTTTTCTGTCTTTTTTTTTTTTTTTTTTTGTTTCCGATTCTATTTTTTTTTTTTTTTCTCTGTTTTGTGTTATTTTTTTTGTTTTTTTTTTGCTTTCTTTTTTTTTTGTAGTTTTTTTTCTTTTTTTAGCTTAGTTTATTTTTTTTTTTTTTTTTCCAGTGTGTGCGGTGGTGCAAGTGCGTGGTGTGTGGTTGTGTGTTTGCAGTGCGTGGTGTGTTGGGTTTTGTAGTATGTGGTGTTGAGTGTGTGGGTGTGGCAGTGCGTGGTGTGTGGTGTGTAAGTATGTGTGTGTGGTGTGGGGGTGTGCAGGTTCGTGGTGTGTGGTGTGTGGTGTGCATGCGGGTGTGTGGTGTGTAGTAATGTTGGTTTTGTGATGTTTGGTTTGCGGCAGTCGTGTGTGTGGTGTGTAGTATGTGTTGTGTGTGTGTTGTGGTGTGCATTGCTTGGTGTGTAGTGTGTTAGGATGTGGTGTGTGTGGTGGTGTGTAGTGTCATGTGTGTTGTGTTTACGTATTTTGTTTGTGGTGTTTTTTGTTGTCATTTCGTTACTTTGTTGTGTTTCTTATTTGTTTTTTGTGGTGTGGTGTTTTGTTTTGCCTATTCTTTTTTTTGTTTTTATAGTTTTTGGTTTGTGGTGTTTTTTGTTTTCCATTTCCTTTTGTTTTTTTGTTGTTGTGTCGATTTTTCTGTCTTTTTTTATTTTTTTTTTTTTTCCTTTTTTTTGTTTTGCCTGTGGTTTTTTGTTTTTTGTTTTTTTGTTCCTCTAAGTTTGATTTTTTTTTTATTCGTTTTCATTTTTTTTTTGTCCTGTCGTGTGTTTTTGGTGTGGTGTGTGTGTGTTATATGTGGTGTGGTGTGTAGGTTATTGTGTTAATGTGCATGCGTGGTGTGTCATGTGTTTGTGTGGGTGTGCAGTGCGTGGTGTGTGGTGTTGTGGTGTGCATTGCGGGTTGTGGTGTGTAGTAATGTGGTGAGGTGTTGGTTGGTGGGGTGGTTGCAGTGCGTGGTTGTGTGTGTGTAGTATGTGGTGTGGTGGTGTGTTCGTGTGCAGTGCGTGTGGTGTGTTGTTTGTATTATGTGGTGTGGTCGTGTGTGTGTGGTGTGTGATATGTTGTGTGGGGTGTTTGGGTTGTGGCAGTTGCGTTTGTGTGTGTGTGCTTATGTAGTGTTTTGTTGTGGTGTTCATTTGCGTTGTTTGGTGGTTGTTTACTTCTGTGGTTTCTGTGTTGTGGTATTCAGTTCTTTTTTTGTTTTTTGTTGTTGTAGTCTGTTTTTCGTCTTTGGTTTTTTTTGTTGGTTGTTCCGTTTGTTTTGTTTCATTCTTTTTTTTTTGTTTTTCTTTGCTGTTTTTGTTGTTCTTTGGTGTGCCTTCTTGTTTTTTGTTTTGTTATCTTTGTTGTTTTTTTTGTTTTTTCAAATTTTTTTTTGTTGGCCTCTTCTATTGTGTGTGGGTGTGGTAATTATGTGGTGTGTGGTGTGTGGTGTGCAGTGCGTGGTGTGTGGTGTGTAGTATGTTGTGTGGTGTGTGTGGTGTGCAGTGCGTGGTGTGTGGTGTGTGGTTTGTGGTGTGTGGTGTGTAGTATGTGGTGTGGTGTTATTTTGGCAGTGTGTGGTGTGCAGTGGCGTGGTGGGTGGTGGTGGTGTTCAGTGCGTGGGTGTGTGGTTTGTCGTCTGTGTGTGCTGTGCTAGTGGTGTTGTGCATTGCGTGGTGGTTTTGGTTTGTAGTATGTGTGATTTGTTTTCCTTGTTTGCATTGCTTTGTATTTGATTTTGTGTCTGTCTTTTTTGTTTTGTTGTTGTTTGTTTGGCCATGTGCGTAGTTTTTTTGTTGATGGTGTTTCGCGTTGTACAGTCCTATTTTTTTTTTGTATTTTTTTTCCGTTTTTTTTGTTTCCGTGTGTGTTGTGTTTGGTGTTCCGTTGCGTGGTTTTGGTTTTTTCTGGTTCTTTTGTTTGGTGTGTGGTTTATGTCATTGTCTTTTAGTTTTTTTTTATTTTTCTGTACACCTTTGTTGTTTTGTGTTTTTTCCTTTCGTAAAGGTTTTTTTTATTTTTTCACTTCTGTGATTTTTTTTGTTTTTTGTTTGTTTTCAGTGCGTGGTGTGTGGGTGTAGTATGTGGTGTTTGGTGTGCAGTGCGTTTTGTTTGGTGTGGTTTGTAGTTGGGGGGGGGTGTAGTATGTGGTGTGGTGTGTGGTGTTGTGAGTGGCGTGGTGTGTGGTGTGTAGTAATGTGTTTGTGGGTTTGTGGTTTGGTCAGTGTGTGGTGTTAGTGTTTAGTAGTGTGTGGTGGTGTGTGTTGTTATTTCGTTTTGGTGTGTTTGTGTATTATGTTGTTTTTTGTTGTTTTGTGGCAGTGCGTTCTGTGTGGTGGTACGTCTGTGGTGTGTGGTGTCTGTGCGTGTGCTGGTGGCCCGTGCGTGGTGTGCAGTGCGTGGTGTGTGGTGTGTGGTGTGCAGTGCGTGGTGTGTGGTGTGTAGTATGTGGTGTGTGGCGTGTGGTGTGCAGTGCGTGGTGTGTGGTGTGTAGTATGTGGTGTGTGGTGCTGGTGTGGTCTTGCGTTGGTGTGGTGTGTTGTAGTTTTGGTGTGTGGTGTGTTGTGTGCAGTGCGTTTGTGTGTGGTGTGTGGTGTGTATAGTGTAGTATGTTATGTGGTGTTGGTTTGGCAGTGTGTGGGTGTGGCAGTGGCGTGTGTTCGTGTGCATGCTGTGTGTGGTGGTATGGTTATGTGGTGTGGGGTGTGTGGTGTGCATGCTGGTTTTTTTTGTGTGGTGTGTAGTAAGTTGTGTGGTTGTGGTGTGCATTGCGTGGTGTGTGGTGTTTAAGTACATGTGTTGTTGTGGTTTTTGTTGGTGCAGTGTGTGGTGTGTAGTATGTGGTGTTTGGATGTGCCGGTGCATGGTTTGTGGTTGTGGTGTTTCGTTGTAGTCTGTTTTTGTTGGTGTGTGGTTTTTAGTGCGTGGATGTTTGGTTTGTAGTACTGTTGTTTTTTGTTTGTTGGTTTTCAGTGCTTTGTTTTTTCCGTGTTTTATTATGTTTATGGTTGTTGTTTGTTTGTGTTAATGCGTGTGTGTGGTGTGGTAGTATGTGTGTGGTGTGTGTGGTGTGCAGTCTTGATTTTTGGTGTTGTAGTATTGGTGTGTGGTGTGTGGTGTGTGGTGTGCAGGCGTGTGTGTGGTTGGTGTAGTATGTGGTTGAGTGGTGTGTTGTGTGGCAGTGCGTGTTTGTGGTGTGTTGTAATTGTGTTAGTTTTTTGTGTGTTGTGTGGTGTTCATGTGCTTTGTTTGTTTTTGATGTTTGGTGTGTTTGTGTTTGGTAGTTGTTTTGGTGCAGTGCTTTTTTTGTGGAGGTGTGTCTGTCTTTTTTGGTTTTTTTGTTTCTTGGCTTTGTTTGTGTTTTTTTTTTCTTTTTTTTCTTACTTGTGTGTTTTTTTGTTGTTTTCACTTTTTTTTTTTGGTCCAGTGCGTGGTGTGTCGTGTGTGGTGTGTGGGTGGCAGTGCGTGGTGTGTGTGTGTGTGTCATTGCGTGTGTGTGGTGTGTAGTATGTGGTGAGGTGTGGTGTGTGTGGTGTGCAGTGCGTGGTGTGTGGTGTGTAGTATGTGGTGTGGTGTGTGTATTGTTGCCGTGCGTGGTGTTGTGTGTGTAGTATTTGGTGTGTGTTTGTTGTGTGTTGTTGTATTCTTTGGTGTGTTTTGTGGTGTGGTCATGCTTTGTGTTGGTGTGTAGTCATTTGTTTGGCTTTTGTTTTTTGTTCCTTTGCTTTTTTTTTGGTGGTGTTTCGTCTTTTTTTTTCTTGGTTTGGTTTCCTCTTTCTTTATGTTGTTGTTTTGATGTTTTAGTCTTGTTTTTCTGCTGATTTTGTTTGTTTTTGGTGTGCATTGACTTGGTTTATTGTTTGTCTCAGTTGGTTTGTTTTTTTTTGTTTTTCCGTTTCTTTTTTTTTTTTGTTTTTACTTTATTTCTTCTTCTGTGTGGTGTGTGGTGTGCAGTGATGTGGGTGTGGGCATGTTGCGTGTGTGTGTGTGTAGTATGTGGTGTGGTGGGTGTGTGGTGTGGCAGTGCGTGTTGTGTGTGTGGTGTGTAGTGTGTAAGTATGTGGTTTGTGTGTGGAGTTGCAGTGTGTGGTGTGCAGTGCGTGGTGTGTGGTGTGTAGTATGTGGTGTGGTGTGTGGTGTGCATTGCGTTTTGTGTGGTGTGTGGTGTGTGGTATGTCGTATGTTTTGAGTTTGTTGTGTGTGGTGTTCAGGTTCTTGGTGTGATGGTGTGTGTTTTGTTGTATGTGTTGATTTAGTATTTGTTTTTGTTTTTGTTGTTTTGGGCAGTGCGTGGTGTGTGCTGTGTGCTGTGCCTCTGCCAAGGAGAGTGGATGGAACAAGTGAGTAATGTTACATTACGGTTGTGTGGTGTGCAGTGCGCAGTGTTCGGCTGTTAGGGCTAATCGCGGACCAAATGAGCCCTAACAGGGCTAATAGATCAATTAGCCCTATTATTGGTATACGAATTTAGTCTAACTCAGCCAAAACAACCCAGACAAGTTTTATGCAGCGTCACAAGCGACGCTAAAAATTTGCGGAGCGGCAGGGTGGCAACGGAAGGGAGTTAGAAACTAGACCGTTGGCTGACGTGCCAGGCTTTGTCGCAGTCAAACGGTCAGTCGGTTGGTCAGTCATACGGACAAAATGTGTAACCCTGGGGGCTCCCGCCCCCATGAAGAGGGGGCTTCCGCCAAAAAAATGCATTTGAAATTTAATTCATTCAAATTTCAAAAAATTAAAATGTATTCAGTGGAGTGTTGTGATGCATCCTATTGACTTTTGTTGCAATTGTGGAACAGGTGAGTCATGTACAGAGTTAGATACAGAGTTAGCTACATATTCAGCTACACAATAAGCTACATAGTCAGCTACACCCTACTGATATTGACTTTTGTTGCAATTGTGGAACAGGTGAGTCATGTACAGAGTTAGATACAGAGTTAGCTGCATATTCAGCTACACAATAAGCTACATAGTCAGCTACACCCTACTGATATTGACTTTTGTTGCAATTGTGGAACAGGTGAGTCATGTACAGAGTTAGATACAGAGTTAGCTGCATATTCAGCTACACAATAAGCTACATAGTCAGCTACACCCTACTGATATTGACTTTTGTTGCAATTGTGGAACAGGTGAGTCATGTACAGAGTTAGATACAGAGTTAGCTGCATATTCAGCTACACAATAAGCTACATAGTCAGCTACACCCTACTGATATTGACTTTTGTTGCAATTGTGGAACAGGTGAGTCATGTACAGAGTTAGATACAGAGTTAGCTGCATATTCAGCTACACAATAAGCTACATAGTCAGCTACACCCTACTGATATTGACTTTTGTTGCAATTGTGGAACAGGTGAGTCATGTACAGAGTTAGATACAGAGTTAGCTGCATATTCAGCTACACAATAAGCTACATAGTCAGCTACACCCTACTGATATTGACTTTTGTTGCAATTGTGGAACAGGTGAGTCATGTACAGAGTTAGATACAGAGTTAGCTACATATTCAGCTACACAATAAGCTACATAGTCAGCTACACCCTACTGATATTGACTTTTGTTGCAATTGTGGAAGCAGGTGAGGTGCAGTGCGTTGTGTGTGGTGTGTGGTTTGTGGTATGTGGTGTGTAGTATGTGGGGTGGTGTGTGGTGTGCAGTGCGTGGTGTGTGCTGTGTGCTGTGCCTCTGCCAAGGAGAGTGGATGGAAACAAGTGAATGTTACATTACGGGTGTGGTGTGCATGCGCCGTGTTCGGTGTTAGGGCTAATCGCGGACCAAATGAGCCCTAACAGGGCTAATAGATCAATTAGCCCTATTATTGGTATACGAATTTAGTCTAACTCAGCCAAAACAACCCCAGACAAGTTTTATGCAAGCGTCACAAGCGACGCTAAAATTTGCGGAGCGGCAGGTGGAACGGAAGGGAGTTAGAAACTAGACCGTTGGCTGACGTGCAGGCTTTGTCGCAGTCAAACGGTCAGTCGGTTGGTCAGTCATACGGACAAAAGTGTAACCCTGGGGGCTCCCGCCCCCATGAAGAGGGGGTCCGCCAAAAAATGCATTTGAAATTTAATTCATTCAAATTTCAAAAAATTAAAATGTATTCAGTGGAGTGTTGTGATGCATCCTATTGCTTTGTTGCAATGTGGAACAGGTGAGTCATGTACAGTTAGATACAGAGTTAGCTATATTCAGCTACACAATAAGCTACATAGTCAGCTACACCCACTGATATTGACTTTGTTGCAATTGTGGAACAGGTGAGTCATGTACAGAGTTAGATACAGAGTTAGCTGCATATTCAGCTACACAATAAGCTACATAGTCAGCTCACACTACTGATATTGACTTTGTGTGCAATTGTGGAACAGGTGAGTCATGTACAGAGTTAGATACAGAGTTAGCTGCATATCAGCTACACAATAAGCTACATAGTCAGCTACCACTACTGATATTGACTTTTGTTGCAATTGTGGAACAGGTGAGTCATGTACAGAGTTAGATACAGAGTTAGCTGCATATTCAGCTACACAATAAGCTACCTAGTCAGCTACACCCTACTGTATTGACTTTTGTTGCAATTGTGGAAACAGGTGAGTCATGTACAGAGTTAGATACAGAGTTAGCTGCATTCAGCTACAATAAGCTACATAGTCAGCTACACCCTACTGATATTGACTTTTGTTGCAATTGTGGAACAGGTGAGTCATGTACAGAGTTAGATACAGAGTTAGCTGCATATTCAGCTACACAATAAGCTACATAGTCAGCTACACCTACTGATATTGACTTTTGTTGCAATTGTGGAACAGGTGAGTCATGTACAGAGTTAGATACAGAGTTAGCCTCATATCAGCTACACAATAAGCTACATAGTAGCTACACCCTACTGATATTGACTTTTGTTGCAATTGTGGAAAAGGTGAGTCATGTACAGAGTTAGATACAGAGTAGCTGCATATTCAGCTACACAATAAGCTACATAGTCAGCTACCCCCTACTGATATTGACTTTTGTTGCAATTGTGGAACAGGTGAGTCATGTACAGAGTTAGATACAGAGTTAGCTGCATATTCAGTACACAATAAGCTACATAGCAGCTACACCCTACTGATATTGACTTTTGTTGCAATTGTGGAACAGGTGAGTCATGTACAGAGTTAGATACAGAGTTAGCTGCATATTCAGCTACACAATAAGCTACATAGTCAGCTACACCCTACGATATTGACTTTGTTGCAATTGTGGAACAGGTGAGTCATGTACAGAGTTAGATACAGAGTTAGCTGCATATTCAGCTACACAATAAGCTACATAGTCAGCTACCCCCTACTGATATTGACTTTTGTTGCAATTGTGGAACAGGTGAGTCATGTACAGAGTTAGAACAGAGTTAGCTGCATTCAGCTACACAATAAGCTACATAGTCAGCTACACCCTATGATATTGACTTTTGTTGCAATTGTGGAACAGGTGGTCATGTACAGAGTTAGATACAGAGTTAGCTGCATATTCAGCTACACATAAGCTACATAGTAGTACACCCTACTGATATTGACTTTTGTTGCAATGTGGAACAGGTGAGTCAGTACAGAGTTAGATAGAGTTACGTAATTCAGCTACACAATAAGCTACATAGTAGCTACACCTACTGATATTGACTTTTGTTGCAATTGTGGAACAGGTGAGTCATGTACAGAGTTAGATACAGAGTTAGCTGCATATTCAGCTACAATAAGCTACATAGTCAGCTACACCCTACTGATATTGACTTTTGTTGCAATTGTGGAACAGGTGAGTCATGTACAGAGTTGATACAGAGTTAGCTCATATTCAGCTACACAATAAGCTACATAGTCAGCTACACCCTACTGATATTGACTTTTGTTGCAATTGTGGAACAGGTGAGTCATGTACAGAGTTAGATACAGAGGTAGCTGCATATTCAGCTACACAATAAGCTACATAGTAGCCACACACCCTACTGATATTGACTTTTGTTGCAATTGTGGAACAGGTGAGTCATGTACGAGTTAGATACAGAGTTAGCTGCTATTCAGCTACCACATAAGCTACATAGTCAGCTACACCCTAATATTGACTTTTGTTGCATTGTGGAACACGGTGAGTCATGTACAGAGTTAGATACAGAGTTAGCTGCATATTCAGTACACAATAAGCTACATAGTCAGCTACACCCTACTGATATTGACTTTTGTTGCAATTGTGGAACAGGTGAGTCATGTACAGAGTTAGATACAGAGTTAGTGCATATTCAGCTACACAATAAGCTACAGTCAGCACAACCCTACTGATATTGAATTTTGTTGCAATGTGGAACAGGTGAGTCATGTACAGAGGTAGATACAGAGTTAGCTGCATATTCAGCTACACAATAAGCACATAGTCAGCTACACCCTACTGATATTGACTTTTGTTGCAATTGTGGAACAGGTGAGTCATGACAGAGTTAGATACAGAGTTAGCTGCATATTCAGCTACACAATAAGCTACATAGTAGCTACACCCTACTGATATTGACTTTTGTTGCAATTGTGGAACAGGTGAGTCATGTACAGAGTTAGATACAGAGTTAGCTGCATATTCAGCTACACAATAAGCTACATAGTCAGCTACCCCCTACTGATATTGACTTTTGTTGCCATTGTGGAACAGGTGAGTCATGTACAGAGTTAGATACAGAGTTAGCTGCATATTCAGCTACACAATAAGCTACATAGTCAGCTACACCCTACTGATATTGACTTTTGTTGCAATTGTGGAACAGGTGAGTCATGTACAGAGTAGATACAGAGTTAGCTGCATATTCAGCTACACAATAAGCTACATAGTCAGCTACACCCTACTGATATTGACTTTTGTTGCAATTGTGGAACAGGTGAGTCATGTACAGAGGAGATACAGAGTTAGCTGCATATTCAGCTACACAAAAGCTACATTTCAGCTACACCCTACTGATATTGACTTTGTGGCAATTGTGGAACAGGTGAGTCATGTACAGAGTTAGATACAGAGTTAGCTGCATTTCAGCTACACAATAAGTAAAAGTAGCACACCACACTTCGATATTGGCAAGGGCAACGGTGAGTCGTACGAGTAGATACAGAGTTCAGACTCGACACAATAAGCTAAATAGTAGACACATAATGACATTGATTGTGAATGTGGAAAGGTGAGTACTGTACAGAGTTAGATACAGAGTTAGCGCATATTCAGTAAAAATAACAGCATAGCAGTACACCCTACTGATATGACTTTTGTTGCAATGTGGAAACGGTGAGTCATTACAGAGGTAGATACAGAGTTAGCTGCATATTCAGCTACACAATAAGCTACATAGTCAGCTACACCCTACTGATATTGACTTTTGTTGCAAATGTGGAACAGGTGAGTCATGCACGAGTTAGATACAGAGTTAGCTGCATATTCACTACACAATAAGCTACATAGTCAGCTACACCCTACTGATATTGACTTTTGTTGCATTGTGGAACAGGTGAGTCATGTACAGAGTTAGATACAGAGTTAGCTGCATATTCAGCTACACAATAAGCTACATAGTAGCTACACCCTACTGATATTGACTTTTGTTGCAATTGGGGACAGGTGAGTCATGTACAGAGTTAGTACAGAGTTAGCTGCATATTCAGCTACACAATAAGCTACATAGTCAGCTACCCCCTACGATATTGACTTTTGTTGCAATGTGGAAAGGTGAGTCATGTACAGAGTTAGATACAAGTTAGCTGCATATTCAGCTACACAATAAGTACATAGTCAGCTACACCCTACTGATATTGACTTTTGTTGCAATTGTGGAACAGGTGGAGTCATGTACAGAGTTAGATACAGAGTTACGCTACTATTCAGCTACACAAAGTACAATAGTCAGCTACACCTAGATATTGACTTTTGTTGCAATGTGGAACAGGTGAGTCATGTCAGAGTTAGATACAGAGTTAGCTGCCTATTCAGCTACACAATAAGCTACATAGTCAGCTACACCCTACTGATATTGACTTTTGTTGCAATTGTGGAACAGGTGAGTCATGTACGAGTTAGATACAGAGTTAGCTGCATATTCAGCTACACAATAAGCTACATAGTCAGCTACACCCTACTGATATTGACTTTTGTTGCAATTGTGGAAACGGTGAGTCTGTACAGAGTTAGATACAGAGTTAGCTGCATATTCAGCTACAATAAGCTACATAGTCAGCTACACCCTACTGATATTGACTTTTGTTGCAATTGTGGAACAGGTGAGTCATGTACAGAGTTAGATACAAGTTAGCGCATATTCAGCACACAATAAGCTACATAGTCAGCTACACCTACTGATATTGACTTTTGTTGCAATTGTGGAACAGGTGAGTCATGTACAGAGTTAGATACAGAGTTAGCTGCATATTCAGCTACACAATAAGCTACATAGTCAGCTACACCCTACTGATATTGACTTTTGTTGCAATTGTGGAACAGGTGAGTCATGTACAGAGTTAGATACAGAGTTAGCTCATATTCAGCTACACAATAAGCTACATAGTCAGCTACACCCTATGATATTGACTT
Source organism: Chlamydomonas sp. ICE-L (assembly GCA_013435795.1). Lineage (NCBI taxonomy): Eukaryota > Viridiplantae > Chlorophyta > Chlorophyceae > Chlamydomonadales > Chlamydomonadaceae > Chlamydomonas > Chlamydomonas sp. ICE-L. The sequence continues at coordinate 15,291,289 of JACBWV010000223.1, forward strand.
TTGTTGCAATTGTGGAACAGGTGAGTCATGTACAGAGTTAGATACAGAGTTAGCTGCATATTCAGCACACAATAAGCTACATAGTCAGCTACACCCTACTGATATTGACTTTTGTTGCAATGTGGAACAGGTGAGTCATGTACAGAGTTAGATACAGAGTTAGCTGCATATTCAGCTACACAATAAGCTACATAGTCAGCTACACCCTATGATATTGACTTTTGTTGCAATTGTGGAACGGTGAGTCATGTACAGAGTTAGATACAGAGTTAGCGCATATTCAGCTACACAATAAGCTACATAGTCAGCTACACCCTACTGAATTGACTTTTGTTGCAATTGTGGAACAGGTGAGTCATGTACAGAGTGTAGATACAGAGTTAGCTGCATATTCAGCTACACAATAAGCTACACTAGTCAGCTACACCCTACTGATATTGACTTTTGTTGCAATTGTGGAACAGGTGAGTCATGTACAGAGTTAGATACGAGTTAGCTGCATATTCAGTACACAATAAGCTACATAGTCAGACCACCCTACTGATATTGACTTTTGTTGCAAATGTGGAACAGGTGAGTCATGTACAGAGTTAGATACAGAGTTAGCTCATATTCAGCTACACAATAAGCTACATAGTCAGCTACACCCTACTGATATTGACTTTTGTTGCAATTGTGGAACAGGTGAGTCATGTACAGAGTTAGATACAGAGTTAGCTGCATATTCAGCTACACATAAGCTACATAGGCAGCTACACCTACTGATATGACTTTTGTTGCAATTGTGGAACAGGTGAGTCATGTACAGAGTTAGATACAGAGTTAGCTGCATATTCAGCTACACAATAAGCTACATAGTCAGCTACACCCTACTGATATTGACTTTTGTTGCAATGTGGAACAGGTGAGTCATGTACGAGTTAGATACAGAGTTAGCTGCATATTCAGCTACACAATAAGCCACATAGTCAGCTACACCTACTGATATTGACTTTTGTTGCAATTGTGGAACAGGTGAGTCATGTACAGAGTTAGATACAGAGTTAGCTGCATATCAGCTACACAATAAGCACAATAGTCAGCTACACCCTACTGATATTGACTTTTGTTGCAATTGTGGAACAGGTGAGTCATGTACAGAGTTAGATACAGAGTTAGCTGCATATTCAGCTACACAATAAGCTACATAGTCAGCTACACCCTACTGATATTGACTTTTGTTGCAATTGTGGAACAGGTGAGTCATTTACAGGTTAGATACAGAGTTAGCTGCATATTCAGCTACACAATAAGCTACATAGTCAGCTACACCCTACTGATTTGACTTTTGTTGCAATTGTGGAACAGGTGAGTCATGTACAGAGTTAGATACAGAGTTAGCTCATATTCAGCTACACAATAAGCTACATAGTCAGCTACACCCTACTGATATTGACTTTTGTTGCAATTGTGGAACAGGTGAGTCATGTACAGAGGTAGATACAGAGTTAGCTGCATATTCAGCTACACAATACGTACATAGTCAGCTACACCCTACTGATATTGACTTTTGTTGCAATTGTGGAACAGGTGAGTCATGTACAGAGTTAGATACAGAGTTAGCTGCATATTCAGCTACACAATAAGCTACATAGTCAGCTACAACCTACTGTATTGACTTTTGTTGCAATTGTGGAACAGGTGGTCATGTACAGAGTTAGATACAGAGTTAGCTGCATATTCAGCTACACAATAAGCTACATAGTCAGCTACACCCTACTGATATTGACTTTTGTTGCAATTGTGGAACAGGTGAGTCTGTACAGAGTTAGATACGAGTTAGCTGCATATTCGCTACACAATAAGCACATTCAGTACACCCTACTGATATTGACTTTTGTTGCAATTGTGGAACAGGTGAGTCATGTACAGAGGTAGATACAGAGGTAGCTGCATATTCAGCTACACAATAAGCTACATAGTCAGCTACACCCTACTGATATTGACTTTGTTGCAATTGTGGAACAGGTGAGTCATGTACAGAGTTAGATACAGAGTTAGCTCATATTCAGTACACAATAGCTACATAGTCAGCTACACCCTACTGATATTGATTTGTTGCAATTGTGGAACAGGTGAGTCATGTACAGAGTTAGATACAGAGTTAGCTGCATATTCAGCTACACAATAAGCTACATAGTCAGCTACACCCTAATGATATGACTTTTGTTGCAATTGTGGAACAGGTGAGTCATGTACAGAGTTAGATACAGAGTTAGCTGCATATTCAGCTACACAATAAGCTACATAGTCAGCTACCCCCTACTGATATTGACTTTTGTTGCAATTGTGGAACAGGTGAGTCATGTACAGAGTTAGTACAGAGTTAGCTGCATATTCAGCTACACAATAGCTACATAGTCAGCTACACCCTACTGATATTGACTTTGTGCAATTGTGGAACAGGTGAGTCATGTACAGAGTTAGATACAGAGTTAGCTGCATATTCAGCTACACAATAAGTACATAGTCAGCTACACCCTACTGATATTGACTTTTGTTGCAATTGTGGAACAGGTGAGTCATGTACAGAGTTAGATACAGAGTTAGCTGCATATTCAGTACACAATAAGCTACATAGTCAGTACACCCTACTGATATTGACTTTGTTGCAATTGTGGAACAGGTGGTCATGTACAGAGTTAGATACAGAGTTAGCTGCATATTCAGCTACACAATAAGCTACATAGTCAGCTACACCCTACTGATATTGACTTTTGTTGCAATTGGGGAACAGGTGAGTCATGTACAGAGTTAGATACAGAGTTAGCTGCATATTCAGCTACACAATAAGCTACATAGTCAGCTACCCTACTGATATTGACTTTTGTTGCAATTGTGGAAAGGTGAGTCATGTACAGAGTTAGATACAGGTTAGCTGCATATTCAGCTACACAATAAGCTACATAGTCAGCTACACCCTACTGATATTGACTTTTGTTGCAATTGTGGAACAGGTGAGTCATGTACAGAGTTAGATACAGAGTTAGCTGCATATTCAGCTACACAATAAGCTACATAGTCAGCTACCCCCTACTGATATTGACTTTTGTTGCAATTGTGGAACAGGTGAGTCATGTACAGAGTTAGATACAGAGTTAGCTGCATATTCAGCTACACAATAAGCTACATAGTCAGCTACACCCTACTGATATTGACTTTTGTTGCAATTGTGGAACAGGTGAGTCATGTACAGAGTTAGATACAGAGTTAGCTGCATATTCAGCTACACAATAAGCTACATAGTCAGCTACACCCACTGATATTGACTTTTGTTGCAATTGTGGAACAGGTGAGTCATGTACAGAGTTGATACAGAGTTAGCCTATATTCAGCTACACAATAGCTACATAGTCAGCTACACCCTACTGATATTGACTTTTGTTGCAATTGTGGAACAGGTGAGTCATGTACAGAGTTAGATACAGAGTTAGCTGCATATTCAGCTACACAATAAGCTACATAGTCAGCTACACTACTGATATTGACTTTTGTTGCAATTGTGGAACAGGTGAGTCATGTACAGAGTTAGATACAGAGTTAGCTGCATATTCAGCTACACAATAAGCTACATAGTCAGCTACCCCCTACTGATATTGACTTTTGTTGCAATTGTGGAACAGGTGAGTCATGTACAGAGTTAGATACAGAGTTAGCTCATATTCAGTACACAATAAGCTACATAGTCAGCTACACCCTACTGATATTGACTTTTGTTGCAATTGTGGAACAGGTGAGTCATGTACGAGTTAGATACAGAGTTAGCTGCATATTCAGCTACACAATAAGCTACATAGTCAGCTACCCCCTACTGATATTGACTTTTGTTGCAATTGTGGAACAGGTGAGTCATGTACAGAGTTAGATACAGAGTTAGCGCATATTCAGCTACACAATAAGCTACATAGTCAGCTACACCCTACTGATATGACTTTTGTTGCAATTGTGGAACAGGTGAGTCATGTACAGAGTTAGATACAGAGTTAGCTGCATATTCAGCTACACAATAAGCTACATAGTCAGCTACCCCCTACTGATTGACTTTTGTTGCAATTGTGGAACAGGTGAGTCTGTACAGAGTTAGATACAGAGTTAGCTCATATTCAGCTACACAATAAGCTACATAGTCAGCTACACCCTACTGATATTGACTTTTGTTGCAATTGTGGAACAGGTGAGTCATGTACAGAGTTAGATACAGAGTTAGCTGCATATTCAGCTACACAATAAGCTACATAGTCAGCTACACCCCTACTGATATTGACTTTTGTTGCAATTGTGAACAGGTGAGTCATGTACAGAGTTAGATACAGAGTTAGCTGCATATTCAGCTACACAATAAGCTACATAGTCAGCTACACCCTACTGATATTGACTTTGTTGCAATGTGGGAACAGGTGAGTCATGTACAGAGTTAGATACAGAGTTAGCTGATATTCAGCTACACAATAAGCTACATAGTCAGCTACACCCTACTGATATTGACTTTTGTTGCAATTGTGGAACAGGTGGAGTCATGTACAGAGTTAGATACAGGTTAGCTCATATTCAGCTACACAATAAGCTACATAGTCAGCTACACCCTACTGATTTGATTTTGTTGCAATTGTGGAACAGGTGAGTCTGTACAGAGTTAGATACAGAGTTAGCTGCATATTCAGCTACACAATAAGCTACATAGTCAGCTACACCCTACTGATATGACTTTTGTTGCAATTGTGGAACAGGTGAGTCATGTACGAGTTAGATACAGAGTTAGCTGCATATTCAGCTACACAATAAGCACATAGTCAGCTACACCCTACTGATATGACTTTTGTTGCAATTGTGGAACAGGTGAGTCATGTACAGAGTTAGATACAGAGTTAGCTGCATATTCAGCTACACAATAAGCTACATAGTCAGCTACACCCTACTGATATTGACTTTTGTTGCAATTGTGGAACAGGTGAGTCATTACAGAGTTAGATACAGAGTTAGCTGCAATTTCAGCTACACAATAAGCTACATAGTCAGCTACACCCTACTGATATTGACTTTGTTGCAATTGTGGAACAGGTGAGTCATGTACAGAGTTAGATACAGAGTTAGCTGCATATCAGCTACACAATAAGCTACAATAGTCAGCTACCCTACTGATATTGACTTTTGTTGCAATTGTGGAACAGGTGAGTCATGTACAGAGTTAGATACAGAGTTAGCTCATATTCAGCTACACAATAAGCTACATAGTCAGCTACACCCTACTGATATTGACTTTGTTGCAATTGTGGAACAGGTGAGTCATGTACAGAGTTAGATACAGAGTTAGCTGCATATTCAGCTACACAATAAGCTACATAGTCAGCTACACCCCTATGATATTGACTTTTGTTGCAATTGTGGAACAGGTGAGTCATGTACAGAGTGTAGATACAGAGTTAGCTGCATATTCAGTACACAATAAGCTACATAGTTCAGCTACACCTACTGATATTGACTTTTGTTGCAATTGTGGAACAGGTGAGTCATGTACAGAGTTAGATACAGGTTAGCTGCATATTCAGCTACACAATAAGCTACATAGTCAGCTACCCCCTACTGATATTGACTTTTGTTGCAATTGTGGAACAGGTGGAGTCATGTACAGAGTTAGATACAGAGTTAGCTGCATATTCAGCTACACAATAAGCTACATAGTCAGCTACACCCTACTGATATTGACTTTTGTTGCAATTGTGGAACAGGTGAGTCATGTACAGAGTTAGATACAGGTTAGCTGCATATTCAGCTACACAATAAGCTACATAGTCAGCTACACCCTACTGTATTGACTTTGTTGCAATTGTGGAACAGGTGAGTCATGTACAGAGTTAGATACGAGTTAGCTGCATATTCAGCTACACAATAAGCTACATAGTCAGCTACCCTACTGATATGACTTTTGTTGCAATTGTGGAACAGGTGAGTCATGTACAGAGTTAGATACAGAGTTAGCTGCATATTCAGCTACACAATAAGCTACATAGTCAGCTACACCCTACTGATATTGACTTTTGTTGCAATTGTGGAACAGGTGAGTCATGTACAGAGTTAGATACAGAGTTAGCTGCATATTCAGTACACAATAAGCTACATAGTCAGCTACCCTACTGATATTGACTTTTGTTGCAATTGTGGAACAGGTGAGTCATGTACAGAGTTAGATACGAGTTCTGCATATTCAGCTACACAATAAGCTACATAGTCAGCTACACCCTACTGATATTGATTTTGTTGCAATTGTGGAACAGGTGAGTCATGTACAGAGTTAGATACAGAGTTAGCTGCATATTCAGCTACACATAAGCTACATAGTCAGCTACACCCTAATGATATGACTTTTGTTGCAATTGTGGAACAGGTGAGTCATGTACAGAGTTAGATACAGAGTTAGCTGCATATTCAGCTACACAATAAGCTACATGTCAGCTACACCCTACTGATATTGACTTTTGTTGCAATTGTGGAACAGGTGAGTCATGTACAGAGTTAGATACAGAGTTAGCTGCATATTCAGCTACACAATAAGCACATAGTCAGCTACACCCTACTGATATTGACTTTGTTGCAATTGTGGAACAGGTGAGTCATGTACAGAGTTAGATACAGAGTTAGCTGCATATTCAGCTACACAATAAGCTACATAGTCAGCTACACCCTACTGATATTGACTTTTGTTGCAATTGTGGAACAGGTGAGTCATGTACGAGTTAGATACAGAGTTAGCTGCATATTCAGCTACACAATAAGCTACATAGTCAGCTACACCCTACTGATATTGACTTTTGTTGCAATTGTGGAACAGGTGAGTCATGTACGAGTTAGAACAGAGTTAGCTGCATATTCAGCTACACAATAAGCTACATAGTCAGCTACACCCTACTGATATTGACTTTTGTTGCAATTGTGGAACAGGTGAGTCATGTACAGAGTTAGATACAGAGTTAGCTGCATATTCGCTACACAATAAGACATAGTCAGCTACACCCTACTGATATTGACTTTTGTTGCAATTGTGGAACAGGTGAGTCATGTACAGAGTTAGATACAGAGTTAGCTGCATATTCAGCTACACCATAAGCTACAAGTCAGCTACACCCTACTGATATTGACTTTTGTTGCAATTGTGGAAACAGGTGAGGCTCATGTACAAGTTAATACAGATTAGCTGCATATTCAGCTACACAAGAAGCGACATAGTCAGGAACCTACTGAATGCCTTTTGTTGCCAATTGTGGAACAGTGAGTCATGTACAGAGTTAGATACAGAGTTAGCTGCTATTCAGCTACACAATAAGCTACATAGTCAGCTACACCCTACTGATATTGACTTTTGTTGCAATTGTGGAACAGGTGAGTCATGTACAGAGTTAGATACAGAGTTAGCTACATATTCAGGTACACAATAAGCTACATAGTCAGCTACACCCTACTGATATTGACTTTTGTTGCAATTGTGGAACAGGTGAGTCATGTACAGAGTTAGATACAGAGTTAGCTGCATATTCAGCTACACAATAAGCTACATAGTCAGCTACACCCTACTGATATTGACTTTTGTTGCAATTGTGGAACAGGTGAGTCATGTACAGAGTTAGATACAGAGTTAGCTGCATATTCAGCTACACAATAAGCTACATAGTCAGCTACACCCTACTGATATTGACTTTGTTGCAATTGTGGAACAGGTGAGTCATGTACAGAGTTAGATACAGAGTTAGCTGCATATTCAGCTACACAATAAGCTACATAGTCAGCTACACCCTACTGATATTGACTTTTGTTGCAATTGTGGAACAGGTGAGTCATGTACAGAGTTAGATACAGAGTTAGCTGCATATTCAGCTACACAATAAGCTACATAGTCAGCTACACCCTACTGATATTGACTTTTGTTGCAATTGTGGAACAGGTGAGTCATGTACAGAGTTAGATACAGAGTTAGCTGCATATTCAGCTACACAATAAGCTACATAGTCAGCTACACCCTACTGATATTGACTTTTGTTGCAATTGTGGAACAGGTGAGTCATGTACAGAGTTAGATACAGAGTTAGCTGCATATTCAGCTACACAATAAGCTACATAGTCAGCTACACCCTACTGATATTGACTTTTGTTGCAATTGTGGAACAGGTGAGTCATGTACAGAGTTAGATACAGAGTTAGCTGCATATTCAGCTACACAATAAGCTACATAGTCAGCTACACCCTACTGATATTGACTTTTGTTGCAATTGTGGAACAGGTGAGTCATGTACAGAGTTAGATACAGAGTTAGCTGCATATTCAGCTACACAATAAGCTACATAGTCAGCTACACCCTACTGATATTGACTTTTGTTGCAATTGTGGAACAGGTGAGTCATGTACAGAGTTAGATACAGAGTTAGCTGCATATTCAGCTACACAATAAGCTACATAGTCAGCTACACCCTACTGATATTGACTTTTGTTGCAATTGTGGAACAGGTGAGTCATGTACAGAGTTAGATACAGAGTTAGCTGCATATTCAGCTACACAATAAGCTACATAGTCAGCTACACCCTACTGATATTGACTTTTGTTGCAATTGTGGAACAGGTGAGTCATGTACAGAGTTAGATACAGAGTTAGCTGCATATTCAGCTACACAATAAGCTACATAGTCAGCTACACCCTACTGATATTGACTTTTGTTGCAATTGTGGAACAGGTGAGTCATGTACAGAGTTAGATACAGAGTTAGCTGCATATTCAGCTACACAATAAGCTACATAGTCAGCTACACCCTACTGATATTGACTTTTGTTGCAATTGTGGAACAGGTGAGTCATGTACAGAGTTAGATACAGAGTTAGCTGCATATTCAGCTACACAATAAGCTACATAGTCAGCTACACCCTACTGATATTGACTTTTGTTGCAATTGTGGAACAGGTGAGTCATGTACAGAGTTAGATACAGAGTTAGCTGCATATTCAGCTACACAATAAGCTACATAGTCAGCTACCCCCTACTGATATTGACTTTTGTTGCAATTGTGGAACAGGTGAGTCATGTACAGAGTTAGATACAGAGTTAGCTGCATATTCAGCTACACAATAAGCTACATAGTCAGCTACACCCTACTGATATTGACTTTTGTTGCAATTGTGGAACAGGTGAGTCATGTACAGAGTTAGATACAGAGTTAGCTGCATATTCAGCTACACAATAAGCTACATAGTCAGCTACACCCTACTGATATTGACTTTTGTTGCAATTGTGGAACAGGTGAGTCATGTACAGAGTTAGATACAGAGTTAGCTGCATATTCAGCTACACAATAAGCTACATAGTCAGCTACACCCTACTGATATTGACTTTTGTTGCAATTGTGGAACAGGTGAGTCATGTACAGAGTTAGATACAGAGTTAGCTGCATATTCAGCTACACAATAAGCTACATAGTCAGCTACACCCTACTGATATTGACTTTGTTGCAATTGTGGAACAGGTGAGTCATGTACAGAGTTAGATACAGAGTTAGCTGCATATTCAGCTACACAATAAGCTACATAGTCGCTACACCCTACTGATATTGACTTTGTTGCAATTGTGGAACAGGTGGTCATGTACAGAGTTAGATAGCAGAGTTAGCTGCATATTCAGTTACACAATAAGCTACATAGTCAGCTACCACCCTACTGATATTGACTTTTGTTGCAATTGTGGAACAGGTGAGTCATGTAACAGAGTTAGATACGAGTAGCTGCATATTCAGCTACACAATAAGCTACATAGTCAGCTACACCCTACTGAATATTGACTTTTGTTGCAATTGTGGAACAGGTGAGTCATGTACAGAGTTAGATACAGAGTTTAGCTGCATATTAGCTACACAATAAGCTACATAGTCAGCTACACCTACTGATATGACTTTTGTTGCAATTGTGGAACAGGTGAGTCATGTACGAGTTAGATACAGAGTTAGCTGCATATTCGCTACACAATAAGCTACATGTCAGCTACACCCTACTGATATTGACTTTGTTGCAATTGTGGAACAGGTGAGTCATGTACAGAGTTAGATACAGAGTTAGCTGCATATTCAGCTACACAATAAGCTACATAGTCAGCTACACCCTACTGATATTGACTTTTGTTGCAATTGTGGAACAGGTGAGTCATGTACAGAGTTAGAGACAGAGTTTGTACAGGTTAGTACAGAGTCATGTACATAGTTAGATACAGAGTTGCTGCATATTCAAGCTACACAATAAGCTACATATATGGGGTCCTCTGAGAGGCCTGTGGTGGTGGGGGGGCTGGCTGGGGGAGGCCTGGGGGGGGGGGGGACCTGGGGTCTACTGAGAGCCTGGGGGACCTTGGGGTCTACTGAGATGCCTGGGGACCTGGTGATCTACTGAGAGGCCTGGGGGACCTGGGGGTCTACTGGATGCCTGGGGACCTGGGGGTCTACTGAGAGGCCTGGGGGACCTGGGGGTCTACTGAGAGGCCTGGGGGACCTGGGGGTCTACTGAGAGGCCTGGGGGACCTGGGGGTCTACTGAGAGGCCTGGGGACCTGGGGATCTACTTAGAGGCCTGGGGTCCCCTGGGGGTCTACGAGAGGCCTGGGGGATCTGCGGGTTCTACTGAGAGGCCTGGGGACCCTGGGGGTCTACTGAGAGGCCTGGGGACCTGGTGGTCCTACTGAGAGGCCTGGGGACCTGGGGGTCCTACTGAGAGGCCTGGGGACCTTGGGGTCTATCTGAGAGGCCCTGGGTGACCTGGTGTCTACTGAGAGGCCTGGGGGTACCTTGGTGATCTACTGAGAGGCCTGGGGGACCTGGGGATCTACTGAGAGGCCTGGGGGACCTGGGGGTCTACTGAGAGGCCTGGGGGACCTGGGGGTCTACTGAGAGGCTTGGGGGATCTGGCGGGTCTACTGAGAGGCCTGGGGGACCTGGGGGTCTTCTGAGAGGCCTGGGGGACCTGGGGGTCCTACTGAGAGGCCTGGGGGACTGGTGGTCTACTGAGAGCCTGGGGTACCTGGGGGTTCTACTGAGAGGGCCTGGGGAAACCTGGGGGTCTACGAGAGGCCTGGTGACCTGGGGGTCTAACTTAAGGCCCGGGGAATTCTGCGGGTCTACTGAGCGGCTGGGGACCTGGGGGTCTTACTGAGAGGCCTGGGGGACCTGGGGGTTCTACTGAGAGGCCTGTGGACCTTGGGGATTCTACTGATAGCCTGGGGGATCTGCGGGTCTACTGAGAGGCCTGGGGGACCTGGGGGTCTACTGAGAGGCCTGGGGGACCTGGGGTCTACTGAGAGGCCTGGGGGACCTGGGGGTCTACTGAGAGGCCTGGGGGACCTGGGGTCTACTGGAGAAGGCCGGGGGACCTGGTGGTCTACTGAGTAAGGCCTGGGGGACCCTGGGAGGCCCAGCGGGATCTGCGCATCCTACTGGGGGCCTGCGGGGTCTACTGAGAAGCCTGGGGGACCTGGGGGGTCAGGGTTGTGTAGTACGGATTTGAGTACGGTTGGAGATACGGTACGAGATACTGTATCGGTTTTATAATGAAGTACGGTTGAGTACGTTTTTGTTTTAATATTTGAGTACATTTTTTGTTTATCCTATGACAAAGTTTCAAGATAAAAGACCAAATCTGGCATTTTTACATTGTTTTTTTCATCATCATCCATCATCATCATCACATCATCATCATCATCATCATCATCACTCATATCATCATATCACCTCGTAGCATCATCATCATCATCATCATCATCATCATCATCATCATCATCAAATCATCATCATCATCATCATCATCATCACCATCATCATCATCATCATCATCATCATCATCATCATCATCCTCATCATCGGTAGCATCATCATCATCATCATCATCATCGTAGCATCATCATACGTGTACTGCGTATAGGTGCTAGCTGGAATTGACCTGAGCTGTACTGCATATAGGTGCTAGCTGAAAATGACCTGAGCACCATATGCTGCTCCTGATGTTAAGGCTGATGATGACTACATTTTTTCTGGTGCCCTACTTGATTCCAAATGTGCCCGCAGCTTGACGGAGCCAAGGGGGAGTTATGACCATCATGCCCAAAAATAGAAAAAGAAGGAAGAAAGAAAAAATTGCCACCGTACTCACTGCCTACTATATTGTCAGGAAATGAGTACGGGCACAGAGTTTAGGCGTGTTCTCATCATACCACACAACCTTGTGGGGTGTTTAAGGGAGCACTTCTGACTAGTTTAGTCAAACCCATGCGTCGCCAAGCAGCAACGGAATGGGGACCCGTCGTCAAAACAAAACAGTGGTATCCATTCTTCTGCTCACTTAGTTATCATAGCAATTTAGGGGATGAACTGGACAAATCGTTTCCGCGAGAACTCGAACTTCGTACTTAGTAACTTGAAATCGTGAATTTTGGCCTGGAAATCCAAGAATTCTCGACAATTTTGACCGAAGTACGAAACATTTGTCCAGTTCATCACCAGAATTGCTAAAACCTCTTTGGCCTGTCGTAACAACAGCTTGCTCTCCTCACTCAAATACTCACCCACATCCTCACTCAAATCCTCACTCATCAAATCCAACAGCTTGCTCCCCTCATTCAAATCCTCACTCACATCTCACTCTCAAATCCTCACTTCACTTCCTCACTCACATGCTCACGTCAATCCTCACTCACATCCTCACTCAAAGCATACTCACATCACATCCAACAGCTTGCTCTCCTCATTCAAATCCTCACTCACATGCTCACTCAAATCCTCACTCACATCCTCACTCACATGCTCACTCAAATCCTCACTCACATCCTCACTCAAATCCATACTCATCACATCCAACAGCTTGCTCTCCTCATTCAAATCCTCACTCACATGCTCACTCAAATCCTCACTCACATCCTCACTCACATGCTCACTCAAATCCTCACTCACATCCTCACTCAAATCCATACTCATCACATCCAACAGCTTGCTCTCCTCATTCAAAATCCTCACTCACACTCCACATGCTCACTTCACATCCTCACGTTCCATCCTCACTCACATGCTCACATCAAATCAAATCCTCACTCACATCCTCACTCAAAGAGCCATACTCATCACATCCAACAGCTGCTCTCCTCATTCAAACTCCTCACTCACACTGCTCACTCAAATCCTCACTCACATCCTCACTCACATGCTCACTCAAACCCACTCACATCCCACCCACATCCATACTCATCACATCCAACACTTGCTCCCTCATTCCAATCCTCCTCACATGCTCATCAAATCCTCACTCACCTCCTCACTCACATGCTCACTCAATTCCTCACTCACCTCCTCACGTCAAATCATACTCATCACATCCAACGCTTGCTTCATCACTTCCTCAGTCAGTCCTCACTCACATGCTCACCCAAATCCTCACTCACATCCTCACTCACAATTCTCACTCAATTCCTCAACTCACAAACTCCTCACTCAAATCCATTCTCACACACATCTCGCACATCCCACAGCTTCCTCGCCTCATTCAAATCCTCACTCACATGCCACTCATCCTCACTCAATCCTCACTTAAACCATACTCATCCATCCAACAGCTTGCTCTCCTCATTCAATCCCCTCAACTGTCCCACACCCTTGCAACATTCAACATACATTCCAGTGCCCACTGTTCCAACTCTTTGAACATTCACCATACATACACGAGTGCCGCACTGTTCCAACCCTTTGACATTCAGCATACATGGCGTGCCCACCGTTCCAACCCTTTGACATTCACATACCTGCACAGTGCTCAACTGGTTTCCAACCCTTTGACATTCAACATACATGCAACAGTGCCCACTGTTTCCCCCCTTTGACAGTCAACATCATGCACAGTTGCCCACTGTTTCCACCCTTTGACATTCAACATACATGCACAGTGCCCACTGTTCCACCCTTTGACATTCAACATACATGCACAGTGCCCACTGTTCCACCCTTTGACATTCAACATACATGCACAGTGCTCACTGTTCCACCCTTTGACATTCAACATACATGCACAGTGCCCACTGTTCCACCCTTTGACATTCAACATACATGCACAGTTCCCCTGTCCACACCCTTTACATTCAACATACATGCACATTGGCTCACTGTCCCCACCCTTTGACTTCAACATACATACACAGTTGCCCCCTGGTCATCCACCCTTTGACATTCAACATACACATGCACACAGCTCACGTTCGCAACCCTTTGACATATTACAACTACGTGCACAGTGCTCCTGTTCCAACACCCTTTACATTCACATACATGCACAGTGCCACTGTTCCACACCCTTGACATCAACATACTGCACAGGCCCACTTTTCCACCCTTTGACAATCACATACTCATCTAGTCTCACTGTGCCACCAACCCTTGACAATCACATACATGCACAGTGCTCACTGTTCCACCCTTTGACATTCAACATACAATTCAGTGCTCACTGTTCCACAACCCTTTGAATTCAACATACATGCACGTGCTCACTGTTCCACCATTTCACCCTTACAATCAACATACATTCACATGCCCACTGTTCCAGACCACCCTTTGACAATTCAACATCATGTCCAGTGCCCATCTGTCCATTCGCCACCATCCAACAAATCCAACCCTTTGACATTCAACATACATGCACAGTGCTCACTGTTCCACCTTCCACCCTTTGACATTCCAACACATGCAAGTGCTCCCTGTTCCACCCTTTGCCATTCAACATACATGCACAGTGCTTTCACTGTTCCACACCACCCTTTGACATTCACATACATGCACAGTGCTCCTTTCAAACCCTTTGACAATCAACTACAGGCCAGTGCTCTCCTGTTCCACCCTTTGACACTCCACATACTGTCAACAGTGCTCACTGTTCCACCAAACCCCACCCTTGACAATCACAAATACATGCACAGTGCTCACTGTTCCACCCTTTGCAATCACATCATGCACCGTTGCTCACTGTTCCACTTCCACCCTTTGACATTCAACATACATGCACAGTCTCACTGTTTCCACCCTTTGAACATTCACATACATGCATCGTGCTCACTGTTCCCCCCTTTGACAATCAACAATACATGCACAGTGCTCACTGTCCACTCCCTTTGGACAATCAAACAGACATGCACAGTGCTCACGTTCCACAATTTTTCCACCCTTTTCCAATCAACATACAATGCCACAGTGCCCACTGTTCACCCTTTGACAAATCAAACATAACATGGCATTCCAGTGCTCACTGTTCCACCCTTTGACAATAACATAACAATGCACATTGCTCCACTGGTTCCACATTCCACCCTTTGACAATCACATACATGCCCGTGCTCCTGTTCCACCTTTGACTTCAACAATACATGCACATGCTCACTGTTCCATCCACCCTTTGACAATCAAACATAACATTCACCGTGCTCACTGTTCCACCCTTTTGACATTCACATACATGCAAGTGCTCACTGGTTCCACCCTTTGACAATCAACATACATGCACAGTGCTCACTGTTCCACCCTTTGACCTTCAACATACATGGCACGTGCTCACTGTTCCACACCCTTTGACATTCAACATCATACAACAACAGTGCCACTGTTTCCAACCACCAGACCTTGACATTCCCCATACATGCACATGCTCACGGTTCCAGCCCTTTGACATTCAACAGACATGCACATGCTCACCACTGTTTCCACCCTTTGACAATCAACATACATGCACAGTGCTCACTGTTCCACCACCACCACCCTTTTGACAATCACATACATGCACCGTGCTCACTGTTTCCACCCTTTTGACATTCAACAGACATACATTTTTGCAGGAACCTCCCTAGGATTGCTTTGTTGTGAACTAACTGTCTGTCAACCAACTGTCTAGCTGATCAGTGCTTCTTTATTGGACCCTATTGGTGATGTTGATGATGGGGTGGGGATGATGGGGTGGGGATGGCGTGATGGTGGTCGTGATGATGATGAGGGTGATGATGATGGAGATGATGATTATTGTTGTTACATTAATAATGACAATTTCTCATTTGCATCACCCCCACCAAGGTGTGGAGCAAAATGTTCTTTCCAGTCAGGCCTCCAGCCAGGCTTCCAGACAGGCTTCCAGACAGGCTTCCAGACAGGGCCTCCAGCCAGGGTTCCAGACATGCCTCCAATAATATATCCAATCCGGGGCCTTCCCCCAAAGGCTAACAGCCAGCCAGGCCTCCAATGAGAGCGAGAGAAGGGGGAAGAGCTGAATAATGAGCTAGACAAGGGGAAGGGGGAAGAGGAGAAGAGGGAGGAGGAGGCGGATACTGGGCAGGAGATGGGGGAGGGGGAGAAGAGAAGAGGGAGGAGGAGCTGAACACTTGGCCGGACAGTCTTACGATGACTTAGTAATGGCTGCAGACAGGGGTTGCATGAGAGCATTGGTGCTGAGAGGGAAAAGAAGGGGGCTGTGGGACATGAGGGGGCGGGGGGCAGAGGGGATTGAAATCAGTGCGGCCATTGGTGGTGGTGTGGAGGGCAGTCCGGGTGGGGACTTGGCTGGGGCTGGGGGTGGAGAGGGAGGCGAGGTGTCACTAGACTATGACAGTGATGCGTTGAACAATACAGGGCGGTAGTGCTGGGGTTACTGAGGATGACAGTTGGGAGGATAACAATAAGAAATTGTGTGTCCACCCCTTGCTTCTGCCAAAAGTTGCAGGCAGCAGGGCAGCACTCCTGCGACCTAGCAAGGGCGGGGCTGAATATAGGGGGGCTTACTGGGGGGGGCTTAGCCCTTGCATCAGCCGAAAGTTGCAGGCAGCAGGGCCAGCACTCCTGCTACCTAGCAAGGGCGGGCTGAATATAGGGGGCTTATGGGGGGGGGCTTAGCCCTTGCATCAGCCGAAAGTTGCAGGCAGCAGGGCCAGCACTCCCTGCTGACTAGCAAGGGGGGCTGAATATAGGGGGCTTACGGGGGGGTGGCTTAGCCCTTGCTTCAGCCGAAAGTTGCAGGCAGCAGGGCCAGCACTCCTGCTGACTAGCAATGGGGGCTGAATCTAGATTGGGGGCTTAACTGGGGGGGGGGCTTAGCCCTTGCTCAGCCGGAAAGTTTGCCAGGCAGCAGGTCCGCACTCCTGCTGCCTAGCAAGGGGGGCTGAATATAGGGGGCTTTTTTACGGGGGGTGGGGGGTTGTGGGGGGGTGGGGGGGGGGGTGTGGTGGGTGTGTGGGGGGGGGGGGGGTGGGGGGGCTTAGCCCTTGCTTCTCAGCCGAAAGTTTGCAGGCAGCAGGCCAGCACTCCTGCCTGACTAGCAAGGGGGGGGCTTAAATATAGGGGTATAGGGATAGGGGGAGGTATAGAGGAGGAGGGGATGTAGTTAAGTCTGGGGAGGTAGGCGGATTAATTGATAGGAGGGTAATGATTTTATTATAGTTTCTTTTCTTATAAACCTGTGTTTTTTTTTATTTCTTTTTATTTTTTTGTTTTTTTGTTTTTTTTTGTGCTTAAGCCCTTGCTTCACAGTCCGAAAGTTGCAGGCAGCAGGGCCAGCACTCCTGCTGACTAGCAAGGGGGGCTGAATATAGGGGGCTTACGGGGGGGGGGGACTTTAGCCTTGCTTCAGCACGAAAGTTGCAGGCAGCAGGGGCCAGCACTCCTGCTAACTAGCAAGGGGGGCTGTGTAGGGGGCTGGCCTGTTGCTGCAGCCAAAAGTTGCGCTTCTACTAACTAGGCAAGGGGGCTTAATAGGGGGCCTTGCCTCTTGCTCCAGCCTGCAGTGTAGCCATGGAGCCATGCTGTATCATTGGAATATACTAGTGTGGTCTTGCAATAGTGCAGCCATGCTGTACCATGGAGCCATGCTGTACCATGCAGCCATGCTGTACCATGGAGCCATGCTGTACCATGCAGCCATGCTGTACCATGGAGCCATGCCTGTACACATGCAGCATGCTGTACCATGGAGCCATGCTGTACCATGCAGCCATGCTGTACCATGGGAGCCATGTTGTACATATGGAGCCATCCTGTACCATGCAGCCATGCTGTACCATGGAGCCATCCTGTACCATGCAGCCATGCTGTACCATGGAGCCATCCTGTACCATGCAGCCATGCTGTACCATGGAGCCATCCTGTACCATGCAGCCATGCTGTACTATGGAGGCATGCTGTACCATGCAGCCATGCTGTACCATGCAGCCATGCTGTACCATGGAGCCATCCTGTACCATGCAGCCATGCTGTACCATGGAGCCATGCTGTACCATGCAGCCATGCTGTACCATGGAGCCATCTTGTACCATGCAGCCATGCTGTACCATGGAGGCATTGCTGTACCATGCAGCCATGCTGTACCATGGAGCTATCATGTACCATGCAGCCATGCTGTACCATGGAGCTATCATGTACCATGCAGCCATGCTGTACCATGGAGCCATCCTGTACCATGCAGCCATGCTGTACCATTGGAACCTACTAGTGCAGTCTTTGTAATATTGCAGCCATGCTGTACCATGGAGGCATGCTGTACCATGCAGCCATGCTGTACCATGGAGCCATCCTGTACCATGCAGCCATGTTCTACCATGGAGGCATGCTGTACCATGCAGCCATGCTGCTACCATGGAGCCATCCTGTACCATGCAGCCATGCTGTCCATTGGAACCTACTAGTGCAGTCTTCGTAATATTGCAGCCATGCTGTGCCATTAAACCTACTAGTGCGGTGTATGTAGGGATCGGCATATCATACGATGTTGGCCAAGGTGAGTATGATTTCATATGATTTCATACAAATTGCATATTATGATATTGTATTTAATGGTAACTTTGGCCTAGTCAGACTGCCGGCATCATATGATCTCATATGAAATCATATGATGACATGATGTAAGCATGCTAGTGGTACCTTGTAGTGCCGCCCAGTGTAGCCATAGTAATACAGTAGTGTAGCTTGCTAGTTTAGTCTAGTAGTGTGGCCCAGTGTAGCATGCTAGTGGTACCTTGTAGTGCCGCCCAGTGTAGCCATAGTAATACAGTAGTGTAGCTTGCTAGTTTAGTCTAGTAGTGTGGCCCAGTGTAGCATGCTAGTGGTACCTTGTAGTACCGCCCAGTGTAGCCATAGTAATACAGTAGTGTAGCTTGCTAGTTTAGTCTAGTAGTGTGGCCCAGTGTAGCATGCTAGTGGTACCTTGTAGTGCCGCCCAGTGTAGCCATAGTAATACAGTAGTGTAGCTTGCTAGTTTAGTCTAGTAGTGTGGCCCAGTGTAGCATGCTAGTGGTACCTTGTAGTGCCGCCCAGTGTAGCCATAGTAATACAGTAGTGTAGCTTGCTAGTTTAGTCTAGTAGTGTGGCCCAGTGTAGCATGCTAGTGGTACCTTGTAGTGCCGCCCAGTGTAGCCATAGTTATACAGTAGTGTGGCCTGCTAGTTTATTCTAGGAGTGTGACCCACTGAAGCACAGTAGTAATAGTGTAGCCTGCTAGTTAAGTATACTAGTGTGGCACAGTGTAGCATGCTAGTTGTGTATAGTAGTGCCGCCCAGTGTAGCCATAGTAATACAGTAGTGTAGCTTGCTAGTTAAGTATAGAAGTGTGGCCCAGTGTATCATGCTAGTGTTGCCTTGTAGTGCTGCCCAGTGTAGCTATAGTAATACAGTAGTGTAGCATGCTAGTTTATTCTAGGGGTGCCACCCAGAGGAGCACAGCAGTAAAAGTGTAGCCTGCTAGTTTAGTATACTAGTGTGGCCCAGTGTAGCATGCTAGTTGTGTATAGTAGTGCTGCCCAGTGTAGCCATAGTAATGCGGAAGTGTAGCCTGCTAGGTTATTCTTGTAGTGCCACCCAGTGAAGCACAGTAGTAGTATTAATGTAGCCTGCTAGTTTAGTAAAACAAAAGACAACGCCTAGAGGGGCGTGTTGTTAAGGGGACCCTCCTGTATGCCGCAGCTGGGGAAAGTCACCATGGCAGACATATTAAGTATAGTTTAGTATAGTAGTGCGACCCAGTGAAGCACAGACGTAATTGTTTGGCCTGCTAGTTGGTCGGCCATAGGCCGTAGGCCGGTTTAACCATGTATCGATGCCAGGAGCTTTTAGTCGTGCCAGAAATATGACATGTTTTCACGGTAACTGTCGTGTTTCCGATCTACGTATTCCGACCTGTTTTTGGTCGTCCCCAGGAGGTTTTGTGTCATTCTGGGGACTGGCGTTTTCTTCCTTTCGAGGTGTTGGAAAACGACAGTTACCCATCAAACTAAACTCACTACAGCCGAAAATGAGCCGCTAGTTTCACTGCCTGGTTGGCGGTTGACAGCGACCGCGAACACAAAAGCGCATCCGTAGGGATTCAAGCCGCGCACTCTCTTGTTTAAAAGAGCTCTACCATTGTGCCATTCGACGAAACGGGATGGCACCCTGCTATTTAGTCTAATAGTGCCACCCGGTGAAGTACAGCAGCACTAGTGTAGCCCAGTGGTCATTTTTTGCGAGATGGTTCTGCTGGGTTGACTTGACTGGTGTGCTTTTTTCCTTTAAGGGTATTATCGCTGCATGAGGTGCTCATAGCACATGCCCTTGGGGTTCTTTAGTTCTTTTTTGCTTTGCCTTCCTCTCTTGTGTTTGCATGGCTTGGTGCTCTGGATTGCCTATCTTGGCATCCCTCCCCTTTCCGCTCTCCATTCCGTCTCTCACTACCAGAACGGAGACCTTTCCCTAACTTTCCCTAAGTTTTCCCTATATATATGACCCCTTTCCCTAAATGACGATTCCCTAACTTAGGGAAAGGGGTTAGGGATAGGGGCTTGTGCTTCCCTAACTTAGGGAAAGGTCGATAGGGAAAGGGGCTCGTGATTTCCTAACTTAGAGAAAGGTCGATAGGGAAAGGGGCTTGTCATTCCCTTACTTAGGGAAAGGTCGATAGGGAAAGGGGATGCCCCTTTTCTAACATATGATAGGGAAGGGGTTTAAGAGCAAGAGGGTTTGTTTCTTGTTACACATTTTATGTTGATGATTCTTCACTACCAATACTGAGTAAATATGCATATGTCCACAAGACTGAACTATGCTATTATAATAGTCCAGCATGTATAATAATTAATTGATTGCTATATATTAGTCCAGCAAGGCCCCTCCAACATCTTCTTCCCCAGGGCCCTGAGCTCGAGAGAGGTACTGCCCTCATCAGCTCAGCGTTACCGGCCTGTTTGCGCGCTTGGGTCTTGGCAAGGCGGGAATCCGCAGGGTCCTACACATGTTTGACATATTGAACAAATTAGATGCATATTTGGGAGGATGAATGGGAAAAGCTAGTATCAAGCAAGTACGCACGTATCAAGCAAGCAAACATGATCAAGCAAGCAAACATGCACCAGCAAGCAAATATGCATCAGCAAGCTAGTATCAAGCAAGTACGCACGTATCAAGCAAGCAAACATACACCATCAAGCTAGTATCAAGCAAGTACGCACGTATCAAGCAAGCAAACATGCACCAACAAGCTAGTATCAAGCAAGTACGCACGTATCAAGCGAGCAAACATGCACCAGCAGTTTGACATATAGAACAAATTATATGCATCTTGGGAGGATGGGTGGGACAAGCTAGTATGAAGCAAGTACACACCACTGCATTTCTTTTCGGTTACGAGCCGCAGCTTCTAGCCAGCTCCCTAAGCCAGCCACAGGGTGATGCTTCCCAATCCAACAGTGCTAGAAAGCTGATCATGTCAGGTGCAAGGTGCACTACCCTGCTTTAGCTTTGGCTGGATTGCCAGCCAGGGGAGATGCCTAGAAGCTGCTGCTCGTAGCCGAAAAGAAAAACAATTGTACGCACATATCAAGCAAGCAAACATGCACCAGCAAGCAAACATACACCAACAAGCAAACATGCACCAGCAAGCACATATCAAGCAAGCAACCATGTAATTAACAAGCAAGCAAAAATGCACTAGCAAGCACGTATGTATAAAGCAAGCACGTAATTAAGAAGCAAGCAAACATGCACCAGCAAGCGAGTGTGTATCAAGCACTCACATATGTATCAGCCAGCTTGATTGTTTGAGGTTGGACAATTTGACTACCCCTAGACTGTAACATACATGATTAAAACAATGAATTCCCAAATCCTACCTTGTTCTCCCTGTCAGCATCTGAGCCAAGAGCCTTCAAGAGTCCAGAGCCAGGAGCCCCAGCTGATTTCAGTAAGCGGCGGCCTAGCTCAAGCAAGTAGTTGTCCCCTAAGGCCTGGCCTTGGTCATGGTGTGTTTCGTCCTAGGGCCCCCATCTTCGTATGAAGGGGGGATTTTTTTACCTTGTTAGTATTCTTGAGGTTATTGTTTTAGTTAGGGGGAGGGATGAGTGATGCTCTTTTAGTAGCAACTAATCCAATTTCTCAGAATCATCGATGCATGCTCAACAATTCGGTTTGTGATGGCTACTGCAGAAGCAACAACAAGTTTGGCTACCGTCGAGCTGAGCAGCATGCAATCACAAGGCACTAAGCAATAAGCGGCAGGGTATGTTCGTCTGAGAGCTACTTATCAGCCAAATTGAACAAAGAAAATCTCAAAGAGGTAGGACGACTTGATTTCATGCATGGGCCAGGTAGAAGGCATCAATGCAAACAATTAGCAAAGAGCACCAATTTCGCAGCCACGCGCATTGAGCGCCCTATGGCAGGGGAACCCGAAGCAGTCAAACTCACTTGTATTCCACAGGGCTGCTGCTGCGGAAGGCTTCAAGAAGGCTTCAAGGAGGACGATGATACACAGAAGGCATCTTCTTGATCTACCTCGATGGCGAAGAGGAATTAAGGCTTCGGCTTCGTAGCTGACCTAGAGCAGTGTTGAGCTACAGCAGTGCGAGATGCGCAAAAGGGTAGGGACCCATGCATGCCAAACAAGCAGAAACTGAGACTGTGGGAAAATTCGAATCTCTGTGGCTCTCGCAGCTCTGGGAGCTATGCGAAATTCGAACAGAACGGAAATGCGAGCTGAAGAGGAAAAGGAGAAAAGAGAGAGGATGGGGAAAAAGGACCGAGAGAAGCTAGCAATAGGGGGCTGAGAGAACGACAAGCCTACAAGAAGCTCGACAGTGCTGAGATCGATGATTACGACGGAGATTGGCTTGGACTGGTATACAAATGACGTGGGTTGCCTGGCACCGGTTGCCTGGGGGGTAATTCGTCGGGTCTGTTAAAATACGGAGGTTGCTATAGGGGCTATTTTTCTCGCAATCTCGCGTTTATCTTTCGTGCTTGCTCGCGTGTTTCCATGAAAAGCAGATATCCTTTCCCTAAACGTTCCCTAAAGCAGTCGATAAAGCAGTGAAGTCGACTTAGGGAACGATAGGGGACGTTCCCTAACGTTAGGGAAAGTTAGGGAAAGGACACTTGGTTTTCATGCTTTTAGGTGTGTCTTACCTATCGTTCCCTAATATTCCCTAAAAATGTGAGAAGCTTCCCTAAGACACACCTAAAAGCATGAAAACCAAGTGTCCTTTCCCTAACTTTCCCTAAACGTTCCCTACAGCAGTCGATAAAGCAGTGGAGCCGACTTAGGGAACGATAGGGAACGTTCCCTAACGCCAGGGAAAGTTAGGGAAAGGACAATTGGTTTTCATGCTTTTAGGTGTGTCTTGGGGAAGCTTCCAACATTTTTAGGGAATATTAGGGAACGATAGGGAAAGGATTCCCTATCTTAGGGAACGTTAGGGAACGATAGGGAACGATAGGGAACGTTAGGGAAGGGTCTC
This sequence comes from Chlamydomonas sp. ICE-L, assembly GCA_013435795.1. NCBI lineage: Eukaryota > Viridiplantae > Chlorophyta > Chlorophyceae > Chlamydomonadales > Chlamydomonadaceae > Chlamydomonas > Chlamydomonas sp. ICE-L. The sequence goes on from JACBWV010000223.1 coordinate 15,315,109, forward strand.
CGTTCTGGTAGTGTCTAGTTTATTTCATTTTTTTGTTGTTCCTACATGTTCCTAGTTTGTTTTCAGGTTAGTGGGGGTGCCTCAAAAATCCTCATCCTCCCTCGGTGCTCCCTGTTATCAAATTTGATGGTAGGCAGGCTGTGCTGCTGTCCTGTCGCGGCAATGATTTGCTGAGCTTATGTAACGATCCCTCTCTCTCCAGTGGTGAATCCTAGTGGTGTGGCTCAGTTGTAGTGTGGGAACTAGTTTGGCCTAGTAGTGCTGCCCAGTATAGCCCAGTAGTAGCCTTGTTGCATGGATGTATCATTCTGCTCTACCAATGCACCTATCGGACATTTTGTTACAGTTGTAGTATGTAGTATGAAATATCCTGGCATATGTAGGATGTAGGTAGGATGTAGGTATAATACGGAATACAATGCTTGGGGCTCCCTTACTTCCACCCTTGAAGACCTGCAGGGCAATTTGAGACTAGAAGGTCCTATCTAGTTCTAGTTCTAGAAATTCAATTTATTAAAAAATGCGATAATAACCGCACAATTAAATTATCATCCCAGCTAAGATGATGATTTAATAATATTGTTCAGTAACAATAGTCTTCACTAACTATATCGGTACATACCTCGTACATAAGAGTTCTACATACCTACTGCAGAAGAGTGGTTTGACCTCATTAACAGGGCTTACCTTGGGACTAGCATTATTATTATTATTATTATTATTATTATTATTATTATTATTATCATCATCATCATCATTATTATTATTATTATTATTATTATTATTATTATTATTATTACTACTATCATTGGACCACACCTGTAATAACTATATCGGTAAATAACTACTATAGAAGAGTGTTTTTTACCTCACCCCCACAGTTCCTTCCTTGGGACTAGCATAATTATTACAATAATAATAATTATTATTAATAATAATAGTATGAGTGCCCCACACCTATAACAACTACAACGGAACATCCCTACTATAGAATAGTGTTTTTACCACACACCCACAGTCACTACCTTGGGGCAAGCGTTATCATGTGTACATGCTTATAATAACTGTAGCAGTACATACCATACGCAACTTAAGTATCTGCAAGATTAAGTATTGGCAAATGTAATTTCCCCCCTAAAAGTGGGTCTCATAATAGCATGGCAAAACTATAGTTTTAACTTGGCAAAGGGGTCTATGGCTTTGACTGACTCAAGTTCAGACCTGAAATCCAGTTGGTAAATCGCCTTTTTACGTACATGTTATAGTTACATTTCCTTGTTACATGTTCACCAAACCGGGCTGTATACTAAGCTGTAAACCATTTAACCATTCAAATCAGGAGCATTAAACTTGCTAGTAGCCAGACCGGCACATGGCTCCAGCCAGCAAAATTGCTGGCTGGAGCCATGTAACCAAGTTCAAGATCAAGTACATGTTCAACAAGCATTCTGCCCAACCTTGCTGCAAATAAAACCATGTAGCAATTCAAATCAGGATCATTTGAATTGCTAGGGCTTAGTAGCCAGACCGGTACATGGCTCCAGCCACCAAATTGCTGGCTGGAGCCATGTAACCAAGTTCAAGATCAAGTACATGTTCAACAAGCATTCTGCCCAACCTTGCTGCAAATAAAACCATGTAGCAATTCAAATCAGGATCATTTGAATTGCTAGGGCTTAGTAGCCAGACCGGTACATGGCTCCAGCCACCAAATTGCTGGCTGGAGCCATGTAACCAAGTTCAAGATCAAGTACATGTTCACCAAGTAGTCTGCCCAAGCTTGCTGTAAATAAAACCATGAAGCAATTCAACTCAGCAACATTTAACTTGCTAGGGCTTAGTATACAGCCCAGTACATTGCTCCAGCCAGCCGACTCCAGCCAGGCGAATTGCTGGCTGGAGCCATGTAACCAACTTCAAGATCAAATACATGTTCAACAAGTAGTCTGCCCAACCTTGCTGTAAATAAAACCATGTAGCAATTCAAATCAGGAACATTTAAATTGCTAGGGTTTAGTATACAGCCCGGTACATGGCTCCAGCCAGCCAAATTGCTGGCTGGAGCCATGTAACCAAGTTCAAGGTCAAGTACATGTTCACCAAGTAGTCTGACCAAGCTTGCTGTAAATAAAACCATGTAGCAATTCAAATCAGGAACATTTAAATTGCTAGGGCTTAGTTGACAGCCCGGTACATGGCTCCAGCCAGCCAAAGTACATGAGCCTTGACATTAAAAACAATTATAGACTGGCATAAGGGGATGGGAATCTTGGACCCTTTTTCTTGCATGCCTAGAAGCTCGAGCGCTGCCTTTTGATAGAGGTTAAAAATTCAAACCGGCGTACTGCAAAGTACCATGGTAACCGTAACTTGGCAAAGGCCAACCACCTAGAGTGGTCTCAGGCCCGTTCCTAATCCGGTTTGGCAAAGGGTCGTTTGACAAACCATATGCCATTACTTAAGGTGCGTCGATATCTACTAAATAGTGGTTTTAAGTGATCCCCACGTCGTGTAATAGTGATTTTACCAGGCAGTGTGAAACACCACTCTTCTACCTGGCTGAAAGATCATGTAACAATCCAATCCAATCACTCTTCTACCTAGTCGAAAGACCATGTAACAATCCAATCCAATCACTCTTCTACCTGGCTGAAAGACCATGTAACAATCCAATCCAATCACTCTTATACCTGGCTGAAAGACTCTGTAACAATCCAATCCAATCACTCTTCTACCTGGCTGAAAGACCATGTAACAATCCAATCCGATCACTCTTCTGCCTGGCTGAAAGACTATGTAACAATGCAATCCAATCACTCTTCTACCGGGCTGAAAGACCACGTAACAATCCAATCCAAACACGCTTCTACCCGGCTGAAAGACCATGTAGCAATCCAATCCAAACACTCTTCTACCCGGCTGAAAGACCATGTAGCAATACAATCCAAACACTCTTCTACCTGGCTGAAAGACTATGTAACAATCTAATCCAATCACTCTTCTACCTGGCTGAAAGACCATGAAACAATCCAACCCAATCCATGATTCAGGAAGGGGAACTGGCTAGAAGTTGCTATATTTCAGCACCCAACAACCACCCCAGGACCCGTGAGTGAGATACCGCACACTAGCACGAGGACCACAGTGGACACCTGCCAACACAGCACCTGCTAGCACAGAGCTGTGAGGATGGTCCATGAACTCATCACCAATATCTGCCTAAAAGTTGCTATATGTAGCCGGGAACAGGATGAGAGAATACCTTTGCCACCATCAACCCAATGGTAAAATAGGCAGAGAAAATAGACAGCTGATTTGGCCTGGAAAATCTGTCGACCCTTAAACTGTTAACCGTTGCATTTACTGAAGGTCAACGCTTGTTTGTTTTGTGTTAACAACCGGGTGCTGTAGCATGACAAGGTTATAAAGTAGTAGAGTACTAGTGAGCCTGGTATTGGCCTATCTGATGTAAGCAAACCAGTCTCAAATATCGGCGCTCACCTACTGCTAAAATGGACCGGCCAACCCAGCCGTTTACATGGCATATCGACCCTTATGCTAACGGTGTATATGGGCGAGCACCCTTGTTGGCCCTTAACGGTTGGTGAATGCGTCCCTTTTACAAAAATCCAGGATAGGGTACCCTAACAGCCTAACATGGAGGTGTGGAAGCTAGGAACAGCATGAGTGAACTCCTCAGCCAGCATTAACTGTCATGTGCGGTATTTACCTCCCTAGTGTAAGCCCAGAGATCGCAAAGATTGGGGCCCACCCTATCATCCACACATGGAGGTGATGCAGCTAAGAACATGATGAGTTAACTCTTTAGCCAACATCCACGAATGCGCCTGGTATTGGACTCTCTGATGTAAGCCAGCTGGTCTCATATATCGGCGCTCACCCGAACAGCCATACAAGGAGGTGAGGAAGCTTGGAACAGGACGAATGAACTCCTCAGCCAGCATTAACTGTCATGTGTGGCATTGACCTCCATAAAGTAAGCCCACCAATCTCAAATGTCGGCACCCACCCTAACAGCCACACATGGAGGTGAGGAAGCTTGGAACAGGACGAGTGAACTCCTCAGCCAGCATTAACTGTTGTGTATGGCGTTGACCTATCTAATGTGAGCCCACCGCTCATGAATATCGGTGCCCACCCTAGCAGCCGTGCAAGCGATATATCCAGCAAGCACCATCTTGACACTCTGTTGGTGTTTCTCCTCCACATAGTCATTCCTTAAGTAGATCACCAGCCAAAATACATGGTGGACTGTTCCAATCACTCTGATTGGAATGCGTTCAAAAAAGGGCAAGACTATGGCCATAAGCATGAACTGCATATTAGCTGTGGAGTGAAGGTCGCCAAGCCCGAAGATGGGCGCGGACAAAGCTGCTGCTCTTGAGTTGATCATCCAAAGGGTCGCCCATCCCAGATGATTAGCCCATTCTACGCGGCAGAGTGATCGGCAGAGGTAGACAGGCATGCTGATAAGCAAGAAGAAGAGGAGGGAAAGCAGGAACTCTCTTGCCCACAACAGCTTGGCAAACTTGATGGAGACAAGTATGCAGCGCAAGCTCAGGACCCTGGAGGTGGAGTCCAAGTTCCTTTGAATCATAAACTGCTTAAATCTGTACTCATGCTCCCCATCAAATCCATGTAGCACCATGCGCAACAAAGCCAGAATGTTGGGGGGGAAAATGGGAGGAGGAGGACGTTCGGGGGCTCCTGCATCCAAATCTCCATCTGTATCACTGATTCCCCCATTTGGCAGGGAGGCAACGGGGGTATCACTTGTGTTACCGGTACCTTGGATCTTATCATCACTGCCACGTGGAATGACCACATTTGATCTCAGCATCACTGCAATGTTATATTTGTTATTTATATCTCAGCATCATTGGCATTGGCATTGGCTGGCACAGGGTGCCTCCACTGCAATCATGCTGCTAGCTGGCAGCTTGTCCTCCTTAACAAGAATGGATGGACTGACGAAGGCTACACCGGTAGGACGGTGGTCTCTTGGAAGGGCTGAGATGGAGAGTGTGGATGCATGCTGATAAGTGTGATGGTACGGTTGATGAGTGTGATGGTACGGTTGATGAGTGTGATGGTACTGTTGAGGAGTGTGATGGTACCGTTGATGATTGTGATGGTGCAGTTGGTAAGTGTGATTGTATCGTCCAAGGTTGCATGGTGGTTGGGGGTGGTGAGTGCATAGGGTTGGAGGGTGTAAATGCATGTTAAGGGACATGTTGGCATGGTACGGTAGGCAGTGACGGTACGGTCCAAGGTGGCATTGCATGGCTGTTGGGAGTTGTGAGTGCGTAGGGGTGGAGGGTGTAAGTGCATGTTGAGGAGCATGGTTGCATGGTACGGTAAGCAGTGACAGTACGGTCCAAGGTGTCATTGCATGGTGGTTGAGGGTTGTGAGTGAATAGGGGTGGAGGGTGTAAGTGCATGTTGAGGAGCGTGGTTGCATGGTATGGTAAGCAGTGACGGTACGGTCCAAGGTGTCATTGCGTGGTGGTGGAGACTATGAGTGCATGCTGAGAAGTGTGGTTACTTGGTTGAAGGTGAGAGTGCATATTGGGGAGAGTGATGGTATGTGTGAGGGAGTCATTGCATAGTGAAAGAGGGTCTGATAGTATGGTTGAAGTTGTGGTAGAGAGTGATGGTATGTGTAAGTGAGTCATTGCATGGTAGTAGAGAGTGTGGGAGAATTTTGAATAGTGTGCTTGTTTGGCTGATGGTGTGAGTGCATGTATGTAGAGGGTGTATGTGCATGTTGTTGGGTGTGGTGGTATGGATAAGGCTGTCATTGCATGGTGGTTGAGGGTGTGAATGTATGGTTAAAGGTGTAAGTGTATGGTGGTAAAGAGTGTGGGAGCATTTTGAATAGTGTGCTTGTATGGCTGATGGTGTGAGTGCATGTATGTAGAGGGTGTACGTGCATGTTGTTGGGTGTGGTGGTATGGATCAGGCTGTCATTGCATGGCGGTTGAGGGTGTGATTGTACGGTTGAAGGTGTAAGTGTATGGTGGTAGAGAGTGATGGCATGTGTGAGGGAGTCATTGCATGGGGGTACAGGGTGTGAATGTACGGTTGAAAGTGTAAGTGTATGGTGATAGAGAGTGATGGTATGTGTGAGATAGTCATTGTATGGGGGTACAGGGTGTGAAAGTATGGTTGAAGTTTTAAGTGTATGGTGATAGAGAGTGATGGTATGTGTGAGGGTGTCATTGCATGGGGGTAGAGGGATTGATTGTATGGTTGAAGTTGTAGGTGCATGGTGGTAGAGAGTGTGGGAGCATGTTGAATAGTGTGGCTGTATGGCTGACGGTGTGAGTGCATGTTGGTACAGGTGCGGCTGCATGTTAAGGAGTGTGGTGGTATGGATTAGGGTGCCATTGTATGGGGATAGAGTAAACCGTGTAAGTGCTTGTTAAGGAGCGTGATAGTGTGGGTGAGGGTGTCATTGTGTGCGCAGTTACTCCTCTTTGTTCAACCCCTTCAGGAATTTGATGATATTCAGCGCATGCATGTGCATGATTTTTGTCGCATGGCGATATTTTGATATCCAGCGGACCAGCGCATAATCCATGGTGACATCTGTTGCACATGGTATACTGGTGATATACATCCGATTGTCATGACGAGCGCGTTCAAGCGCGGGATTTCCGTCCCGTTGTCCCGTTGTGACCCTCTAAAGAAAGGACAGTTGAAAGACCATCCCCCCCCCCCCCCCCCCCCCCCCCCCCCCCGGAAGTTGCGGTGTGAGCTTGTCTTGGGTTAGCACTGGCCTGTCTACGACAACAATTGAAAGGTTACCCTATGCCTGTCTGCAGCTTGTTAACACCCTAGGCCCTGGGGGGGCTAGGGGTGTCTACGCCTGCGAGGTTGGGCCTTTTTAAACATGTTTAACCCTTGGGGACCTCTTAAACATGTTTAACAGCTCTGTATATATAGGGTGTTGATTTGGTGCAGACAGGCGTAGGGTTAACCAGGCTGGCCGCCCTTATCTAAGGCCAGTAGGCTAGGGGTGGTGTGTGGGATGCCTCTGGCGTGGGTCGATTGGCGTTGGGATGGCTGTGTGATGTGTGCGTTGTCGGTTTGATGAAGGCATAGAATTGGAGCCAGCCTATATTCTAAATATGTGGGTACCAATTGCGCACCGCCGTTGGTCCTTAGCTCGAAGCACGAATCTCAAAGCTGCGCTGGTCGAAGCTCCGCAGGTGCACAGGGTGATGATACCCACTTGGGTAGGGAGTTGGTTAATTTTGCAGCTTCGCAGGTCCGCACAATGAACGGTTGGTACTTCGGTAGCTAATAATAGCAAGTAAGTTGGGCAGATTCGCAGGCCAAATTTGCGCAGGTTATCAACTGCGCAGCTCGTAGGTCACAAAATACGCAATTTGTATGTTCCCATGTCGCAGGTTTGTAGTTTGCTGGTAACAGCACAGGGGATGGGTGCCACGAGTCGAAGAAGTAAAACAATCAATCGGCGGTTAGGCGCGCAAGTAGAGTGGGACCTCAGGGCGCAGGCCCTCCTGAACCCTTTGAATCAAGGGCTTGGGAGAGTCCGAATTCCGACAGTTCGCTGTGAATGATATACGCTTGTGCTCGTCGCCCGGCACAACAGCCCCGCGCAGTAGGCCTGTGACACTCCTGCTTATCGTGCGGTACACACATTTTGCAGGCTCCACCTTCTGGATGGGCCTAACGGAGTCCGGGGGATCTGAGCAGTTACTGGGAATCTTGATGGAAGATATGGGAGGCATGGAACTGGAAGAAAGGAGGGGGTCATAAGTGCTGTTGGTGTTTCGCTCCGGGGAAAGCATAGGAAAGAGGCCAACGAAAATGAGGTCATCTTCAATGTCCATATCTTCAACCACAGATCCACTCCTGCTGCAATTCGATGAGTTACTAGGTGTACTTTGTGATGCATCCATGAGGTAGTCGAGGCTGAGTGGAGTTTCCCCCTCTGTAGTGAAGTCCAGTCCACCCGGCATACTGTTTTGTCTCAGTAAGGCAACCTGGGGGCCCTGGGGCAGCTTCTAAGCACAGCTGCCACTGATTTTGCATTGCTCTTGCAGCTTGAGCGGGACGCCATGATCTTGGCGGTAAAAGGACCTTACTAATTCTGTTGTAGAATCCGTATCACTGCTGTTGCGTAGCTCTAGCGACTTGCGCGGGGCTGCATGGTCCTGTTGGTATATGGACCTGCTTAAGTCCGCTGCAGCACTAGTACCACAGCCGTTTCGTAGGTCTAGCGACTTGCGCGGGGCTGCATGATCTTGGTGGTATATGGACCTTATTAAATCTGCTGCAGCAATAGTACCACTGCCGTTTTGTAGGTCTAGCGACTTGCGCGGGGCTGCATGATCTTGGTGGTAAATGGACCTTATTAAATCTGCTGCAGCAATAGGACCACTGCCGTTTTGTAGCTCTAGCTGCTTGGGCGGAGCTGCATGATCTTGGTGTTGGGTGGACCTTTTTAAGTTGGTTGCATCCTCTAGGGAGAAAGCTCCTGTGTTTTCCTGTTGGTCCTCTGCTGGCGTGACCAGTGCACCATGGCCTTGCAAGTACAAGGACTCTATATGTTCAGCTGGATTCATGTGTGGGAGTTTACCTGCCAGAGAGAGAGGGTTGGGTTGGGTTGGGTTGGGTTGGGTTGGGTTGGGTTGGGTTGGGTTGGGTTGGGTTGGGTTGGGTTGGGTTGGGTTGGGTTGGGTTGGGTTGGGTTGGGTTGGGTTGGGTTGGGTTGGGTTGGGTTGGGTTGGGTTGGGGTCTGGGGTTCAGGGTCCTAGGTTCAAGGGGTAGAGGGTTGGGGGTTCGGGGGTTGGGGGGGTAAGCCAAGGATTTGTGGGTGTGGAGGAAGTTCCCTTATATCAATTCAGCGGAGGATTTGGAAACACTTAGGAACTTGTATTTTGTACCTCGAACTTCAGAATTAGACCCGATAATTTTGACATTTTGGCCTGAGAATCGAGAATTCAAGCAACTCTGAGATACATACATACATGTAAGTACATACATAATCTGTACCCTAGGCTGTAAAATCAGGCCTAGGAAAGGGGGCATGCTTCTAAGGATGCTTGACCATTTTGCTATTTTTTTGCTGAAATCCAAATGCAAGACCACAAGCTGATAGAGCTCCTCGAGTGGATCATAATACACTCTACTTTGACCCCCATAATTATAATTCCTGAAGGAGATATAGGCCTTGGGGACGGGGGGGGGGGGGGCGGGGGACGGGGGGGGAGGGGGGAGGGGGGAGGGGGGGGGGGGGGGCAGATTTTAAAATTTCCTGATCTTAGGTACTGAAAAAACCCCTCCTAACTGCCCCCCCCCCCCCCCCCCCTATTCTTAACTCCACAGCTAAATAGATTAGGGAGAGATGCCTACTTCAATGGCACATAACTGGCACAACAAGTCTCCCGCACAGAAAAAGGAAACAAAACCTGAGCTTCGATACAGCTCAGGCATTCGACGATCAGAGCACTGATGCGAACAGGCTAAAGAATGATAGCCGGAAAGGGGACAAGTCTCTTGATCTCATCGCTCGGTGCCAATCTAAAAGATGATGGTGGACATTGGGACAGGCTCCTTGATCTCATGGTGGGCAGGACCACGGTGGCCAAGCCACCACAACCGCCTCAATCGAGTCATCTCCGAGACTGCCGCGCATCGCTTCTTTTTTGGGCTAAGTGTAGCAGCTTATATGCAGCTCCCTTTCTCTGTCCTTGAGCTAAATCTGAAGCTAGCTAGTGTGCTATCAGCTTGGATAACACCCCGGAGAGTGGAATTAGTGTGTGCAGCACGCCAATCTATAAATGCGGAGACGAGAATAATATTACAAAAGACAGTGGAACCATAAAGGGACACCAGCGGAGGAAAGGGGGGGCGGTAGCCTGGAACCTGATCAGGGTACAGGTTAGACAGCGCGTGTCAGAAGAACCGATGACGCAGTCAACAGTAAGCTGAAATAGTACTGTCAGGACCGATAGTTCTAAGGAAGTACATAAGTAGTCACCAAGTCATAAAACGCGTGAGAGCACCGCAATTCATGCTGACACTCCACCTATGACACTGGTGACATACAATACTACTTCTCCACCTATGGCACTGGTGGCATAGAACTATATGTAACAGATTGAAAAAAAAAAAATCAAAGAACTCCGAAAAATCGAGAGAACTTCAAATGGAAACCCAAAGGTTTATAGGAAGGAATGAAACACGGCAAAAACCAAAATTTGCCAAGTTAGAAAAGGATGAAAACCGAATATCAAAGATGGGTAACAACGGTATAGAAAACCCGATCCGGGAATAGGAACCTAATGCCATACAATGATAACCAAAGAAACAGATGTAACCAAAAAAATATATATACCCTAAGAAGAAGCGGTCATCCCAAGCATCCGCATAAACCTCCAGAACACAGCAGGATCAAGGGGCTTGGTGAAGGGGTCAGCACAGTTGTCCTTGGTGTTAACATAGGCAACATCTAGTGAACCGTCCTCCACCAGCTCCTTGATGTAGTGATGAATAACATCAATGTGCTTGCTGCGAGGGAGGAGCTGCCAGTCATTGGCCCATCTCAGAGACCCTATGTTGTCACCCTGAATGGTAACTAAATCACAAGGCAGACCCAGATCCACCCTCAACTTCTTCAACCATTGCACCTCCCTGGCAGCCTGAGACAGGGCCTGATACTCAGCCTCACAAGAGCTAATGGCAACTGTAAGCTGCCTCTTGCTCATCCAGTTCACTATGCACCCTCCAGCCAGGACAGCAAAGCCAGTCTGAGATCTCCTGTCAAACCCATCATGTCAGCATGAATTGTCAGCGTGAACTACAAGGACACGAGCGCATCATTGGCATCTGATCAATTCACGCTGACAATTCATGCTGACATGTGCCTGAAACCTGACAACGAGGGCATTCAAATGCATCTGAAAGCTTTGGGTTTGGCCGAATGGGTGGTTAATCGAGCTGACTGGAAGCTGCGACGTAGTGCTGCTCTGAGACAAATCGACCTCCACAGAAATAATCGCATCTCAGATGGAAGAGGGGCCGAATACAAGAGCCTCTGTCGATTGCTGGCCTTGCTCCCGTTACCCATAATTCTGCTTCAAGTCTGCATCAAAGAAAGGCAGGCGAATGGCGCCAACTGCCCCAACTGCCACCGACCTCCGCCAAAACTCGACGAAAACTACGCTGCGTTAGATAGTTCGAGGCTCGGTGCGAGACTCTTGTAAACGGGCCCTCTTCCATCTGACTGGGAGGCGATTCTCTCTGTGGAGGTTGATTTGCCTCTGAACAGCACTACCATGCGTAGCCCCCAAAAGAAAACTACCGCCGCGCACCTGCTGCCAAAGGTATTGTTTGATGGACACTATATCCGTTATTCGCCTCGCAGGCGGGTAATTCAGCCCTCGGCCGCCTTGTGAACTTGTCAAAAGCGGCGATCCACAGGCGGTGAAATGAGGCGGGCAGAAATGAACAAATGAATACGCGCAGTGGCGTGGAATTAGCTAGGGGTGGGAGGTAGTTCAATCGCCGAATTGAGCGAGCATGAGCGCAGGCACCGAATAAGGATTTTATCAGGTTGAACCTGGGCAGGGGATCTGCTACACACTCGTCCCACCAGGGCGCCCTCCGCCACCGGCTATCGCACGGCGACTTGTGGAGTACAGAAACGTCCATTTTAACTTCGCCAGCGTGTCACTCGTATCCACTCACCGCATGCGAAATCACGAAAATAGGGTGAACACCGGTCTCGGGAGGAGAGGTTTCTGACCGCGATGCTGATGCTCGAAATGAATTCTTTCTGAATCAATTATTGCGCAAGGACGTCGAGAAGGTCATGCACTTATAATAAGCGCATGGCCTTCCCATCGTCTTGGGCCAATACTCCATCAACCTAAATCATTTCGAGCATCAGCATCGCGGTCAACAAACTGAGTCCCCGGAACCGGTTTCCACCCCCGTTTCGTGATATCTCGCACATGGTTTGCAGGCCAAACCTCTGCCTGGCTTTCGCCGTAAGCTTCCATGCCGCCTAAACTAGGCGCTGCTCCTTCTACTAGAGAGGACAGGTCTGCTAAAGTAGCCCGTAGAAATATAGAAAGGGCTGATGAAAGCGTAACCGTACTGCTGGCTGGTGTCGGAATCACCGAAATTTGGTCCTCGGAAACTTGCCGTGTGACCGCTGACCGTTGCATCAGCCGATGATGCCCAGATGCCTACCCGTGCCTACCTGGAACTCGCGGGATCAAAATGTGACATGCCGACTGGCCTGCATCAGATACGCTTGAGGTACGCTCGCGGCGCGTGGCAGCAGTTGGGCTACCCCTCCGCTGCCTCTCCGTGCCGCATATGCGATCATCGGATAGACGGGGACAAGATGGAAGTGCGCCGTCAAGCGGTGCTGATGGAATAAATCCTAAGCCTGAGAAACGTCGCCTGTGGCTGGCTGTTCATCTTTAGTTAAAAAAAAAAGAGGAGGACGATCGAAAAATGCGACAGGAGCGAAAGAAAGAAGCAGAAACGGCTTCTCCTTCATTTCTAGATGCCTGATTCTGTTGTTCGTTTCAAAAAAAAACAAAAAGGCAACGTTGTGGTGATGGGTGACTTCAACGCTCGGGTTGGTCTTGGTGTGGACAATGATGATACCGAGTTAGGAGATGAACCAGTATCCCAAACCAGTAGTACAGCCCCCAACCAAACCATTCAACCGAGGTGTAGCATGGACACAGCTCCCCCCAATCGATTGGGGGGGGCCCTACTCCAGCTATGTGTAGTTACTGGTCTTATCATCCTTAACGGTAGAACAGAAGGTGATATGCAAGGTGCACATACCTTCTTTGCAGATGGCATGGACAAGAAATCTGTCATTGATTATGCGCTAGCCGCCCCTAGTCTTCTCAACACCCCAGGAGTCAAGTTTAGTGTGGCTTCCAAGCATGACTGCCCTCTCAGGCCCGGGGGTGGAAAGTTTGACCACATGCCTATCACACTCCACATACCAGATGCTGCCCTTAGGCCTTCTCAAGGTACTATTAGTACACCTGCTGGTGGTAAACCTTCGCCCAAACTGAAATGGAAAGACAACTATGTCCAGATGTATGCACACACAATTAAGCGTGATCCAGACGTTAACCGATTACTTGACAATGCACTCCATAGCTCATCTGTGGAAGATTCAGAGAAGGGGATTGCTAGTGCTATTGAACTAGCCATAAGCAAATGCACACCATGTCACAAACCTGTAGCTAAGCGTAAGCACGGGCCCGTGAACGCATGGTATGATGATGAATGCAATCGTGCTAGACAGGCAGCAAGCCAAGCAGAACATCAACATGGCTCTAGCTCTGACTTGGCTGGTTCTATGCACAAGGAGTACAAGAGGATTCTCAGAAGAAAGAAGAGGAAGTGGCTAGAAACACGCATGGAGAACCTTCATACGAATCTTCGGCATAATCCGAAAAGTTTTTGGAAAGACGTGCGTGAGCCTAACAAGGCCACTACGGCAGATATCACAATTCATGATTGGACTGATTATTTTGCAGACCTCTTTGATGTGCAAGTAGGTATTGATCCAAGTCTGGATGCTAGGGACTTTGTCCCTCAAGCTGATGGACCTCAGATAGAGGCCGCACCAACATGGTTATGTCAAGACTTTACCACCCAGGAGGTGTTTTCTGTTCTCCAATCCCTACGGAAAAACTCCTCCCCCGGGGTAGATGGTATCCCTGCAGAATGGTACAAATTTGCTTCCCATGAGGCCAACTCCCGATTTGTACAAGCTATGACTAACCTGTTTAATCTCATCTGGAAGACTTCTTACCCTAGCCAATGGGCTGCAGCTGCCTTGGTACCCGTACCCAAATCCAAAGGCAGTGTGTATGACAAGGACAACTATCGAGGTCTTGCGGTGAGCAACTCCATAGGAAAGATCTTCTCCCTTTGCATGCTACGTAGACTAGATGATTGGTCAGAAGAATTCAACCTCAGAGCCGCTGGCCAATATGGATTTAGAAGTGGTAGGGGTACTGCAGATGCATCATTCATTCTTAACCATATTGTAGATAAATATAGAGAAAAGAAAAAACCACTCTTTGTGGCTTTTGTTGATTTCAAGAAGGCTTATGATTGGGTCAACAGAGACTTGCTATGGGATTGCTTAGCAAGGCTAGGAGTCAAGGACCCCTATCTCAGTATTCTGAAGTCCATGTATAATCATGTTGTTTTCCAAGTTCGCCTACATGGGGACATTGGATCCTCCTTTCCATCCCTTGTAGGAGTTAAACAAGGAGACCCCCTATCCCCACTCCTATTCGGTCTGTTCATTGATAGAATTGAATCGTTCCTCCAATCCAAGCTCCCAAATGTAGGGGCTGAGCTTAGGGGAAAGATTCTGCAACTGTTACTTTATGCTGATGACCTAGCTATAATGGCAGAATCCCCGGCAGATATGCAAGCGATGCTTGACTGCCTGAGAGATTTCTGCGAGGCTACTAAGATGGCTGTGAATATAAAGAAAACTGAGATTGTCGTTTTCAACAAACAATTCTGTGATGAGGCCCGCATGGATCCTGATTACAAATTTGTCTATGATGGAGCACAACTTTCTACAAAGTTATCTTTTATCTACTTGGGATCCCTCTTTGTGGATGGTGACTCAAGCAATCGTGCAAAAGCTGCTTTTTCTAGGATGCTCACTAAGGCCCAAAAGGCACACCACATGCTTCGTAGGCGATGCCATACTATGGAGATATACAATATTGATATTCTCACCCACCTGTTTGATTCTCTTGTACAACCTATCCTGAATTTTGGCTGTGAGGTGTGGGCTCCTTCTATTCTGAACAACACACTTATCTCAAATGACCATGCTTGTGAGAAATGGCATAGAGGTATACTTAAACAAATGTTGGGTGTTTGCCAATCTACTACATCTAATATTATCATGGAAGAGCTGGGTAGAACCCCGTTGTGTTTTGCTTGGCTTAAACAAGCTTTGCGCTTCTGGAACAAGACCATACATAAAGAACCTGAGGATCTCATTAGAATGGCTCTTGAGGAATCTTTTGACTCCAACACTGGCTGGGTTCATGACTTGCGTTGTGCTTTCCACAAGCTAGGATCCAGTAAAAACATCAACATTTTGGAGGCTGTCGATGTCGAAGGTATTATGTCTGAAGTTTTTGAGTCATGGAGGTTTAAGTACCCAAGTGACACCAATGCAGTTAGAGACATCCTTGATGAGAGAAGGGTTGGCTTTAAACGCCTCCGATACCAAAAATGGTTCGCAGCCAACAGCAATGATGAGAATGGCTTGATTCCCTTTACATCCGCCTTACATAAGCAGGATCAGATTCGTTCTATAGCACAGTTTAGAATGGGTTCCCATTGGCTGAACACAGAAAGAATGAGGGTGGTGGATAGAGCACACATCCCTCGCTCAATGAGACACTGTCAAATGTGTGGGTTCCAAAAAACTGAGGATGAAATGCATATGTTTGAGTGCCCTTTTTATAATGATATTCGCCTCCGCTACCAGAATCTGTTTACAGATATTTATAGGCATGTCCATGAGGATACCGACTTAACCGTATGGAATGTGGAATTCTGCGATTCCACATTCAGAACCTTTATGAATGGAAATGGCACTAAGTCTTTTTGGAGCAACCTAGCCGACTATCTTTCTACTTGTAGAAGAGCAAGACAGGAAGCCCTGGACTGCTTAGTGGCACCGTAATTTATTATCCCTTTTTTTTCTTCTTGAGACTTCTCATTTGTTAGCTTCTTACCTCCGCCACTGTAAGTGGTTGAGATCTGGGTCCTGCTCTAAGGGGTTTAATACCTACGCCACCAAAACGGTGGTTGGGAGTTTGGTTTGTTTGTCCTCGACACACCCCTGATGTAATGGGGTTTTTTGCTTTGTGGGTGCTTTTTCTTTTTGTTTAAAGCACAGAGTCTCATACACCCTCGCGGTGTCAAGTAGACTTTAACATGTAATGTAATGTAATGTAACGGCTTGCCTCTTAACACAAGTGGAAATCTGATTGCTAGGTCGAATGGGACTGATGATGAGCATGATGGCATTTTTCCTGGTGCCCCCTTGGACTACAACTGTACCCGCGGCCTGACTGAGTCAAGGGGGACTTACTGATGGAGGCAACCATAAGCCTGAGAAACATTGCCTTTGGCTGGTGACTCATCTGCAGTTAAAAAACAAAGAGGAGGACGATCGGAAGACGCGACAGGAGCGAAAGAAAGATGCAGAGACGGCCTTTTCTTCATTTCTAGATGCCTGATTCAGATGTTTGGTTCATGTTAATTTGCGAGACTACGAGACTAATGCTGTGTTGCAAATGAGGGGACACAAGGGCGACGTGGGCAAACAAGTACCCAGCCATAGAATTGCTTATCGGATACCAAACTAGGTCCCAAATTCACAAACTAATAGATTTAACAGTTCAAAAGCTTGCCTTTTCACACAAGTGGAAATCTGTTTACAAGGTTGAATTCAAAATGAAGGAGGGCACTCAGATGTGTCTGAACACTGTTCATTCTGGGCTATGCGTAGCAGCTTCTAGGCAGCTCCCTTTCCCTGTCCTTGAGCCAACCCTGAAGCTAGCCAGTGCATCTGAAAGCTGACATGACAAGCATTCAAATAATCAAATGCAGCTGACAAATTGGGGCTTGCCCCAGTGGCTCACTAATGGAGCTGGTTGGAAGCTGCTGCAAGTAGCCCAAACATGAAACAGGATGACTGAACCGACAGAGCGCGGCTATGTGCAGTAGCTTCTAGGCAGCTCCATGAGTCAGGCACTGAGGTAAACCCAAATATTTCAGCAGCTCTGGGTATATGATTGTGTCAGCTTCTAGGTGCACTAGGTTGCATTTAGCTTGTCTGCATAGCCAGTCAGGGGAGCTGCCTATGAGCTGCTGCTACTCGCGGACTGACTGAACCGGCAGACTGAACTGACAGGGCTCTGCCAAATCAGCTTCTCCTCATATAATGGCTTTTCTTTTCAGCTACGACCAGCAGCTTCTAGGCAGCTCCCCTGACTGGCTAGTCAGCCAAACCTGATGCAACCTAATGCACCTTAATGCTGACATAACCAGATTTCCTGTTCTGTTGACATCTTGGGGCTTGGCCCAGTGGCTGGCTCAGGGAGCTGTCTAGAAGCTGCTGCTTTTGGCTGAAAATAAAAGCCATGCGCCAAATAGGCTCTTTTTGCATGATCCAATCTGGTGAGGTGATGTTACTGTTTTTGTGTGAGTGACACGTCGCAAATTGAGTGATTCGGAGCAACACCAGTGGGACGCGCTGCCCCCCGAACCCCATGGAGCACGTAGCGCAGAGCC
This sequence comes from Chlamydomonas sp. ICE-L, assembly GCA_013435795.1. NCBI lineage: Eukaryota > Viridiplantae > Chlorophyta > Chlorophyceae > Chlamydomonadales > Chlamydomonadaceae > Chlamydomonas > Chlamydomonas sp. ICE-L. The sequence continues at coordinate 15,332,491 of JACBWV010000223.1, forward strand.
CAGGAGGTTCAGGGGGCATTTCTGACTAGCTTGGCCCGACCCATGTGTCGCCATGCAGCAAAATGGGTGTTGGGTACTAAACCGCACGCTGAGCATAATGCAAAAAGGGTGCTGGGTATAGAACAGTACGTTTCCGTAATGAGGCACAATTGTTTGCTAGGTTGATCACTAGGTCTGTCAAGCGCTATGGTAGCTCTGTCCCTCTGTCCCTTACCACCGCGGCGCTCCAGACGTTATCTTTTTTTTTTTCTTGAGGAGATGGAAATAACACAAGGACCGCATTTGAAATATGGGATTGCCAATCTCATAGGCTAAATAAAGGGACGTTGATCATTTCGCTGGGCTGAAGAAGGTGCTAGTTTCGAATCTCTACGGGTGCGTTTTAGTGTTCGGTCGCTGTCAACCACCGTGGTAGCACTGTCCAGGTCAACTAGCAGCGCGTTCCCTACTGCCGTAAGACGGGGCTCCCTTAATACCACGCCTCACCAGGCGTTATCATTACTATTAGGCTACAGGTACTGGTAGCTGGGTGCTGGCTTGCCGCAAAGAGCCTGCTGAGCTTGTATGCAGTTAAATGGCTATTTGCTTCAACGCCTAAATACATTCATGGATATGATGATGAGGATTGCATTTTTCCTGGTGCCCTCCTGGACTTCAACTGTGCCCGCGGGCTGACAGAGTCAAGGGGGGCTTATATATACCGGTATAAGGGAGCGGCAGGAGGGGGTAGCTGGGTAGCGCTACCTGACATGCTCGCATAGCTGGTTTCGAGCTATTAATGTCAGTAACTTGTCCTCAAAGTTGCTATTTGGTACCGATTTTGCATAGCTTTTCACAAGGAATCCGAATTTCGCATTCGCGAAGCGTGATTCCGTTCATACAGCAAGGTAACCCGGAGCCTGCCCTTTCTCATGATAAGATTTTCAATGGGTACATTTGGCTAAGTTAGCTCCCAGCTATGAGGACTAACCCAGCTATTAGGACTATTAGTCCTACTTTTGGCCGTGGTTAGGGCTACCTGCCGCTCCCTATATATATATACACACTGTGCTCTCACTTGTGAAACACTGTGCTCACACATACACTTACATCTTTCGTTTTCGACTTGTCTAGTTTCTGCCTCTTCTATTTTTGTTTCGTCTTCTTTTTGTCTTGTCTGCTTATTTGTGTGAAGAAACTGCCCATGCATGCATATATATGCTATATATATACATATATGTATAGCCTTGGGGAGTCCTCTTACCCGGTACACAAATGGTACCCAGTCGCATATGTATACCATACACAGCATAGAGAGCGGATACAATAATGGTACTCAGTCGCATCTGTATACCATACACCACGTAGAGAGCAGATGCCAGAATGGGACCTAATGCCAGAATGGTACCCAGTCGCATCTGTATACCATACACAGCATGGGGAGCTGGTCCTATATTGGAACACACAATGGGGAGCCGGTACAATAATGGACACAGTCTATTATGTGTTCACAGAATCTGTGCAACACCTCACTGATATATATGTTCCGTTGCATCTTTGCGCAGTAGGGAGGTCCTTCCTTGAAGGCACCCCTGTTCACAGAACCTGAGCAACACCTCACTGATATATATGTAACGTTGCATCTTTGCGCAGTAGGGAGAGCCTTCCTTGAAGGCACCCCTGTTCACAGAACCTGAGCAACACCTCACTGATATATATGTTCCGTTGCATCTTTGCGCAGTAGGGAGAGCCTTCCTTGAAGGCACCCCTTGTTCACAGAACCTGAGCAACACCTCACTGATATATATGTTCCGTTGCATCTTTGCGCAGTAAGGAGAGCCTTCCTTGAAGGCACCCCTGTTCACAGAACCTGAGCAACACCTCACTGATATATATGTTCCGTTGCATCTTTGCGCAGTAGGGAGAGCCTTCCTTGAAGGCACCCCTTGTTCACAGAACCTGAGCAACACCTCACTGATATATATGTTCCGTTGCATCTTTGCGCAGTAGGGAGAGCCTTCCTTGAAGGCACCCCTGTTCACAGTACCTGAGCAACACCTCACTGATATATATGTTCCGTTGCATCTTTGCGCAGTAGGGAGAGCCTTCCTTGAAGGCACCCCTGTTCACAGTACCTGAGCAACACCTCACTGATATATATGTTCCGTTGCATCTTTGCGCAGTAGGGAGAGCCTTCCTTGAAGGCACCCCTGTTCACAGTACCTGAGCAACACCTCACTGATAGTATATGTTCCGTTGCATCTTTGCGCAGTAGGAGAGCCTTCCTTGAAGGCACCCCTGTTCACAGTACCTGAGCAACACCTCACTGATATATATGTTCCGTTGCATCTTTGCGCAGTAGGGAGAGCCTTCCTTGAAGGCACCCCTGTTCACAGTACCTGAGCAACACCTCACCGATATATATGTTCCGTTGCATCTTTGCGCAGTAGGGAGAGCCTTCCTTGAAGGCACCCCTGTTCACAGAACCTGAGCAACACCTCACTGATATATATGTTCCGTTGCATCTTTGCGCAGTAGGGAGAGCCTTCCTTGAAGGCACCCCTTGTTCACAGAACCTGAGCAACACCTCACTGATATATATGTTCCGTTGCATCTTTGCGCAGTAGGGAGAACCTTCCTTGAAGGCACCCCTGTTCACAGTACCTAAGCAACACCTCACTGATATATATGTTCCGTTGCATCTTTGCGCAGTAGGGAGAGCCTTCCTTGAAGGCACCCCTGTTCACAGAACCTGAGCAACACCTCACTGATATATATGTTCCGTTGCATCTTTGCGCAGTAGGGAGAGCTTTCCTTGAAGGCACCCCTTGTTCACAGAACCTGAGCAACACCTCACTGATATATATGTTAACGTTGCATCTTTGCGCAGTAGGGAGAGCCTTCCTTGAAGGCACCCCTGTTCACAGTACCTGAGCAACACCTCACTGATATATATGTTCCGTTGCATCTTTGCGCAGTAGGGAGAGCCTTCCTTGAAGGCACCCCTGTTCACAGAACCTGAGCAACACCTCACTGATATATATGTTCCGTTGCATCTTTGCGCAGTAGGGAGAGCCTTCCTTGAAGGCACCCCTGTTCACAGTACCTGAGCAACACCTCACTGATATATATGTTCCGTTGCATCTTTGCGCAGTAGGGAGAGCCTCCTTGAAGGCACCCCTGTTCACAGTACCTGAGCAACACCTCACTGATATATATGTTCCGTTGCATCTTTGCGCAGTAGGGAGAGCCTTCCTTGAAGGCACCCCTGCTCACAGTACCTGAGCAACACCTCACTGATATATATGTTCCGTTGCATCTTTGCGCAGTAGGGAGAGCCTTCCTTGAAGGCACCCCTGTTCACAGTAACCTGAGCAACACCTCACTGATATATATGTTCCGTTGCATCTTTGCGCAGTAGGGAGAGCCTTCCTTGAAGGCACCCCTTGTTCACAGAACCTGAGCAACACCTCACTGATATATATGTTCCGTTGCATCTTTGCGCAGTAGGGAGAGCCTTCCTTGAAGGCACCCCTGTTCACAGAACCTGAGCAACACCTCACTGATATATATGTTCCGTTGCATCTTTGCGCAGTAGGGAGAGCCTTCCTTGAAGGCACCCCTGTTCACAGAACCCTGAGCAACACCTCACTGATATATATGTTCCGTTGCATCTTTGCGCAGTAGGGAGAGCCTTCCTTGAAGGCACCCCTTGTTCACAGAACCTGAGCAACACCTCACTGATATATATGTTCCGTTGCATCTTTGCGCAGTAGGGAGAGCCTTCCTTGAAGGCACCCCTGTTCACAGTACCTGAGCAACACCTCACTGATATATATGTTCCGTTGCATCTTTGCGCAGTAGGGAGAGCCTTCCTTGAAGGCACCCCTGTTCACAGAACCTGAGCAACACCTCACTGATATATATGTTACGTTGCATCTTTGCGCAGTAGGGAGAGCCTTCCTTGAAGGCACCCCTGTTCACAGTACCTGAGCAACACCTCACTGATATATATGTTACGTTGCATCTTTGCGCAGTAGGGAGAGCCTTCCTTGAAGGCACCCCTGTTCACAGAACCTGAGCAACACCTCACTGATATATATGTTCCGTTGCATCTTTGCGCAGTAGGGAGAGCCTTCCTTGAAGGCACCCCTTGTTCAACGAACCTGAGCAACACCTCACTGATATATATGTTCCGTTGCATCTTTGCGCAGTAGGGAGAGCCTTCCTTGAAGGCACCCCTGTTCACAGTACCTGAGCAACACCTCACTGATATATATGTTCCGTTGCATCTTTGCGCAGTAGGGAGAGCCTTACCTTGAGGCACACCTGTTCACCGTACCTGAGCAACACCTCACTGATATATATGTTCCGTTGCATCTTTGCGCAGTAGGGAGAGCCTTCCTTGAAGCACCCCTGTTCACAGTACCTGAGCAACACCTCACTGATATATATGTTCCGTTGCATCTTTGCGGCAGTAGGGAGAGCCTTCCTTGAAGCACCCCTGTTCACAGTACCTGAGCAACACCTCACTGATATATATGTTCCGTTGCATCTTTGCGCAGTAGGGAGAGCCTTCCTTGAAGGCACCCCTGTTCACAGTACCTGAGCAACACCTCACTGATATATGTTCCGTTGCATCTTTGCGCAGTAGGGAGAGCCTTCCTTGAAGGCACCCCTGTTCACAGAACCTGAGCAACACCTCACTGATATATATGTTCCGTTGCATCTTTGCGCAGTAGGGAGAACCTTCCTTGAAGGCACCCTGCACCTCATCACTCATGTATGTTGCGTTGCATGCTTGCGGCAGTAAACTTGGACTTGGTCGCATGGCTACACAGCTGCTCGCCATCTTTGGCAGTGAACTTGAACTTGGTTGCATGGCTCCAGCCTTTAGGGCTGCTCGCTGTCTTAGGAAGTAACTTGAACTTTAACTCGGAAGTGAACGGTTAGGCAGCTCACCGTCTTAGGCACTGGACTTGAACTTGGTTACATGGCTTTAACCCTGAAGGCTGCTCACCACTTTTGGTACTAAACTTCAACTCGAACTTGGTGACCAACTGTAAGGCTGCTCACCGTCTTTGGTACTAAACTTGAACTGTGTTACGTGGCTCCAGCCTTCAAGGTAAGGCTGCTCACCGGCTTTGGCTCTAAACTTGATTATGAACTTGTTCACATGGCTCCAGCCTTCAAGGTAAGGCTGCTCACCGGCTTTGGCTCTAAACTTGATTATGAACTTGTTCACATGGCTCCAGCCTTCAAGGTTAGGCTGCTCGCCGGCTTTGGCTCTAAACTTGATTATGAACTTGTTCACATGGCTCCAGCCGTCAAGGCTGCTCACCGTCTTCGGCACTAAAAATAATTGTTACAAGGTTCTTAACTCCAGGATTGGCGTCTAACCGTCTGCACATTGCAGCCAACAATTACCCCCCGTGCGAGAACCACAGAAACCAGGGATTTCTAGTGCACATGTGCAGATTCGAACTGGGCACTCCTCCGGTTGTGGTGACCTTCGGCACTAAACTTGAACTAGGTTACTTGGCTAAATACCTTCAGGGATCGGCATATCATATGATTTTGACCAAAGGCGAGTATGATATCATACAAATTGCATCATATGATATTGTATATAAATGGTAACTTTGGCCTAGTTAGACTGCCGGCATTATATGATATCATATTGCCTATCCCTACATACCTTAAGGCTGCTCGCTGTTTTCGGCAGTTAACACGAGCTTGGTTATTTGGCTCCACCCTCTATCTTCTAAGGCTGCTCACAATGTATAAATATTCAATGCTTGTCGGCACCAGACATGACTTGATGGTCCTCGATCACATCTTCCGATATGGCACACATCTAACCACATACACATCTAACATATCACATCTAACCACATACACACTCTTAGGACAATCTATCCATGCATGGTGGCTCTCCTTTATAAAACTCTTCCTAATTAACCTGCTCTGGTGGTAACACCTGTTCAGGGCTGAAAGCTGCCGACACTCCTCAATTCATTTCCCATCATCTCCTCTGGTACAGCTTCTTTTTATGTCACATCTAGCCATACACAACTCTGGGGCCATCCAATTCATTTTGAATGCTCTCTCATTTAAAAAGATCTTGCCCAAGTACCTGCTCTGGGTGTAACCCCAAGGTGCTCAGCTCACCCAACATTTTCTCTATTATTAATACCTGATTCATGACCCTTTCCTCTTGTACACAGGTCGGTTTAAGTCATATCTAACCATACACAAACTCTTGGGAACATCCAATTCATTTTGAATGCTCTCTCATTTAAAAGATCTTGCCCAAGTACCTGCTCTGGGTGTAACCCTAGGGGGCTCAGCTCACCCAACATTTTCTCTATTTATTAATACCTGATTCCTGACCCTTTCCTCTTGGCCACAGGTCGGTTTAAGTCATATCTAGCCATACACAAACTCTTGGGGCCATCCAATTTGTTTCGAATGCTCTCTCATTTAAAAAGATCTTGCCCAAGTACCTGCTCTGGGTGTAACCCTAGGGGGCTCAGCTCACCCAACATTTTCTCTATTTATTAATACCTGATTCCTGACCGTTTCCTCTTGGCCACAGGTCGGTTTAAGTCATATTTAGCCATACACAAACTCTTGGGCCATCAAATTTTTTCGAATGCTCTCTCATTTAAAAAGATCTTGCCCAAGTACCTGCTCTGGGTGTAACCCTAGGGGGCTCAGCTCACCCAACATTTTCTCTATTTATTAATACCTGATTCCTGACCCTTTACTCTTGGCCACAGGTCGGTTTAAGTCATATCTAGCCATACACAAACTCTTGGGGCCATCAAATTTGTTTCGAATGCTCTCTCATTTAAAAAGATCTTCCCCAAGTACCTGCTCTGGGTGTAACCCTAGGGGCTCAGCTCACCCAACATTTTCTCTATTTATAATACCTGATTCCTGACCGTTTCCTCTTGGCCACAGGTCGGTTTAAGTCATATCTAGCCATACACAAACTCTTGGGGCCATCCAATTTGTTTCGAATGCTCTCTCATTTAAAAAGATCTTGCCCAAGTACCTGCTCTGGGTGTAACCCTAGGGGCTCAGCTCACCCAACATTTTCTCTATTTATTAATACCTGATTCATGACCGTTTACTCTTGGCCACAGGTCGGTTTAAGTTCATATCTAGCCATACACAAACTCTTGGGGCCATCCAATTTGTTTCGAATGCTCTCTCATTTAAAAAGATCTTGCCCAAGTACCTGCTCTGGGTGTAACCCTTGGGGCTCAGCTCACCCAACATTTTCTCTATTTATTAATACCTGATTCATGACCCTTTCCTCTTGGACACAGGTCGGTTTAAGTCATATATAGCCATACACAAACTCTGGGGCATCAAATTTGTTTCGAATGCTCTCTCATTTAAAAATCTTGCCCAAGTACCTGCTCTGGGTGTAACCCTGGGGGGCTCAGCTCACCCAACTTTTCTCTATTTATTAATACCTGATTCCTGACCGTTTCCTCTTGGCCACAGGTCGGTTTTAGTCATATCTAGCCATACACAAACTCTTGGGGCCATCCAATTTGTTTCGAATGCTCTCTCATTTAAAAAGATCTTGCTCAAGTACCTGCTCTGGGTGTAACCGTAGGGGGCTCAGCTCACCCAACATTTTCTCTATTTATTAATACCTGATTCCTGACCCTTTCCTCTTGGCCACAGGTCGGTTTAAGTCATATCTAGCCATACACAAACTCTTGGGCCATCAATTTGTTTCGAATGCTCTCTCATTTAAAAAGATCTTGCCCAAGTACCTGCTCTGGGTGTAACCCTAGGGGGCTCAGCTCACCCAACATTTTTCTATTTATTAATACCTGATTCCTGACCCTTTCCTCTTGGCCACAGTCGGTTTAAGTCATATCTGCCATACACAAACTCTTGGGGCCATCCAATTTGTTTCGAATGCCTCTCATTTAAAAAGATCTTGCCCAAGTACCTGCTCTGGGTGTAACCCTAGGGGGCTCAGCTCACCCAACATTTTCTCTATTTATTAATACCTGATTCCTGACCCTTTCATCTTGGCCAAAGGTCGGTTTAAGTCATATCTAGCCATATACAAACTCTTGGGGCCATCCAATTTGTTTTGAATGCTCTCTCATTTAAAAAGATCTGCCCAAGTACCTGCTCTGGGTGTAACCTCAGGCGGAGCAAATAAGCTGCGAGCTGTCCGACGACATCTCCAAACTGTTTTCCTACTCTTTTCCTTCTGGTTATAGCTTTGTTTAAATTATATCTTACTCTTTACCAAGTCTTGGGACCAACGAAAAGGGTATGGTGAGTCTCATGATCGAAATTCTTGCCCAAGTACCTTGCTTTGGGTGTTACCCCAGGGGGAGCAGATAAGCTGCGAGCTTTCCGACGACAACTCCAAACTTGTTTTCTATTCTTGTCCTTCTGGTTATAGCTTTGTTTAAATTATATCTTACTCTATACCAAGTCTTGGGACCAACGAAAGGGTATGGTGAGTCTCATGATCGAAATTCTTGCCCAAGTACCTGCTCTGGGTGTAACCCCAGGGGGAGCAAATAACTGCGAGCTTTCCGACGACAACTCCAAACTTGTTTTCTACTCTTGTCCTTCTGGTTATAGCTTTGTTTAAATTATATCTTACTGTATACCAAGTCTTGGACCAACGAAAGGGTATGGTGAGTCTCTATTCCGAATTCTTCCCTCGTACCCGTTGCGTCGCCTTTACCTTTACAAGTTCTGATATAAACACTTTTGAACGCAACTGCATCCTACTGCTGAGCACCTACGTAGATCGGGCGTTTTTTTTCAAATTTATGGCACCAAAAATCAGGACAATCAGACGTCAGGGATTTATGGGAATTATTATAAGTTTTTGCTGTCTGGCTGGGGTGTGGTTGGGGCCTGCTGGCTGGAGCCCCAAAAGTAATACCAATAACACATTTTCAGAGCCAAAACAGGGTGCTGGGGGTCAGAGGCCCCTGCGCCAGGGCTGGAAAAAGGGGAGCCACCACTTAGGTTGGGTAGGTTCTGCTCTAAGGTCCACCTTATGTCCGGGGGGGAAGAGGAATGCGGCGTCGACCAAAAGCGGCTTGAGTAGCCTCTGGTTTGCCTCACGGTAATCTCTGGGTTGTCTCACGGTTGTCTCACGGTTGTCTCACGGTAGTCTCACGGTACTATCACGGTAGTTCCACGGCCGAGGCCGCAAATGTTACCTGAAATGTAACCAAATGCGGCGTCGGCCAGGTCTAGCTCACGGTAGTCCCCCACGGCAGTGCCACGACCTGGGCCGCAAATGTTACCTGAAATGTAACCAAAATGCGGCGTCGACCAGGTCTAGCTCACGGTAGTCCCTCACGGCAGTGCCACGGCCGGGGCCGCAAATGTTACCTGAAATGTAAAAAATGCGGCGTCGGCCAGGTCTAGCTCACGGTAGTCCCCCACGGCAGTGCCACGGCCTGGGCCGCAAATGTTACCTGAAATGTAACCAAAATGCGGCGTCGCCAGGTCTAGCTCACGGTAGTCCCTCACGGCAGTGCCACGGCCGGGCCGCAAATGTTACCTGAAATGTAACCAAAATGCGGCGTCGGCCGGTCTAGCTCACGGTAGTCCCCACGGCAGTGCCACGGCCGGGGCCGCAATATTTACCTGAAATGTAACCAAAATGCGGCGTCGGCCAGGTCTAGCTCACGGTAGTCCCTCACGGCAGTGCCACGGCCGGGCCGCGCAATGTTACCTGAAATGTAACCAAAATGCGGCGTCGGCCAGGTCTAGCTCACGGTAGTCCCTCACGGCAGTGCCACCGCCGGGGCCGCAAATGTTACCTGAAATGTAACCAAAATGCGGCGTCGGCCAGGTCTAGCTCACGGTAGTCCCCCACGGCAGTGCCACGACCTGGGCCGCAAATGTTACCTGAAATGTAACCAAAATGCGGCGTCGGCCAGGTCTAGCTCACGGTAGTCCCTCACGGCAGTGCCACGGCCGGGGCCGCAAATGTTACCTGAAATGTAACCAAAATGCGGCGTCGGCCAGGTCTACCTCACGGTAGTCCCCCACGGCAGTGCCACGGCCGGGGCCGCAAATGTTACCTGAAATGTAACCTAAATGCGGCGTCGGCCAAACACAGCCTGGGGCAGTCTCACGGTAGTCTCTGGGTCGTCACACGGTCGTCACACGGTCGTCACACGGTAGTCTCACGGTAGTCTCACGGTAGTCTCACGGTTGTGCCACGGCTGGGGCCGAAAATGTTACCTGAAATGTAACCAAATCTGCGGCGTCGGCCAAACACAGCCTGGGGTAGTCCCACGTAGTCTTTGGGTTGTCTCACGGTGGTCTCACGGTAGTCCCACGGTAGTTTCACGATGTGCCACGGTTGGGCCGCAATGTTACCTGAAATGCAACCAAAATGCGGCGTCGGCCAGGTGTAACTCACGGAGTCTCACGGTAATCTAGGGGTAGTCCAAAGGTTGTGTGGTTGTGCCACGGGTAGTAACCTTTTCAGCGCTGCTAATTAGCTTAAACCTGATTAGCGGCAGAGCTGCAGTCCACTATTGCCTTGATCCACGCTGACAACTGGAGGATGTAAATCCTAAGGTGTCCTTAGTACCGGTGGGGAGATCAACGAGTGACCGGAGGAAAATCTTGCCCTGTATCCCAATCGATGAGTGGTCTTCATGTCAATGTGTTGTCAACTGATTGGGTCAAGCTCAAGCGGTTCAGTGCATCGTTGCTACCTTGTATGTCCATCAGTGATTATAATCATAGAGTTAAGCTACGGCTGCTCCTTGTTTATATTGTCCCCTCCGATGTATGAAACGATTGAGACGGGATCCTTGTTGACTTGGTTGATTATATACGTTCTCCACGTAGTCTTATCTTCTAACACGTAGGCTAGGACAGTGTTCAGCTTGGCCTTACTGGTTTGTGTGCTTTCTAATCATTGCACGCTCTTTGGTTTGATCAACGTTGTTCTCTTGCTAGCTCTATGGCTTCACCTACGAAAGCTTCACCTTGCCATGACGTCCACTGACCTAGTGTTTATTTGCTACGTACATGTGCGTTCAGCTTGGGTGTATGTCTTTGCACCGTTGGTGATAGCCGGGATTTGAATACCGAAGCCTCGAGGTAATCACCAGCGTCGTAACTTGGTTAGGATCGTTAATTCGTTAAGCCTAATACTCTTCCCCTATCCATGTAGGCGACGTTGGCTGGTCCAACGCGATATCCACATCCATGGACTGCCACTAACGTGCATTTATTGATTCCATACGTTCCTTTTGGTCGTAAGGATCAGCGTTCCCTTGCTTGTTGGCTTGCTTGCTTGCTTGGTCCGTTGCCACGGCAGCTACCTGGTTGATCCTGCCAGTAGTCATATGCTTGTCTCAAAGATTAGCCATGCATGTCTAAGTATAAACTGCTTATACTTGTGAAACTGCGAATGGCTCATTAAATCAGTTATAGTTTATTTGATGGTATCCACTACTCTCGGATAACCGTAGTAATTCTAGAGCTAATACGTGCGTACATCCCGACTTCTGGAAGGGACGTATTATTAGATAAAAGGCCAGCCGAACTTTGTTCGACCTGCGTTGACTCATGATAACTTCACGAATCGCACGGCCTTGTGCCGGCGATGTTTCTTCAAATTTCTGCCCTATCAACTTTCGATGGTAGGATAGAGGCCTACCATGTGGTAACGGGTGACGGAGGATTGGGTTCGATTCCGGAGGGGAGCCTGAGAAACGGCTACCACATCCAAGGAAGGCAGCAGGCGCGCAATTACCCAATCCCGACACGGGGAGGTAGTGACAATAATAACAATACCGGGCATTTAATGTCTGGTAATTGGAATGAGTACAATCTAAATCCCTTAACGAGGATCCATTGGGGGCAAGTCTGGTGCCAGCAGCCGCGGTAATTCCAGCTCCAATAGCGTATATTTAAGTTGTTGCAGTTAAAAAGCTCGTAGTTGGATTTCGGGTGGGTGTTAGCGGTCCGGCTCTGCTGTGTACTGCTAGTGCCTATCTTCTGTCGGGACGGGCTCTTTGGGCTTGGAGTCGACTGGTTCTTTGAGTAATTAGAGTGTTCAAAGCAAGCGTTCGCTGTGATACATAGCATGAATAACACGATAGGACCTGGCTTATCTGTTGGTCTGTAAGACCGAGTAATGATTAAGAGGGACAGTCGGGGGCATTCGTATTTCATTGTCAGAGGTGAAATTCTTGGATTTATGAAAGACGAACTCTGCGAAAGCATTGCCAAGGATGTTTTTCATTAATCAAGAACGAAAGTTGGGGCTCGAAGACGATTAGATACCGTCGTAGTCTCAACCATAAACGATGCCGACTAGGATGGGCAGGTGTTTCGTTGAGTGACCCTGCCAGCACCTTATGAGAAATCAAAGTTTTTGGGTTCCGGGGGGAGTATGGTCGCAAGGCTGAAACTTAAAGGATTGACGGAAGGGCACACCAGCGTGGAGCCTGCGGCTTAATTTGACTCAACACGGGGAAACTTACCAGGTCCAGACACGGGAGGATTGACAGATTGAGAGCTCTTTCTTTGATTCTGTGGGTGGTGGTGCTGGCCGTTCTAGTTGGTGGGTTGCCTTGTCGGTTGATTCGGTAACGAACGAGACCTCAGCCTCGCAATAGTCACGGCTACTTTTTTGTAGCCGTCCGACTTCTTAGAGGGACTATTGTCGTTTAGGCAATGGAAGTGTGAGGCAATAACAGGTCTGTGATGCCCTTAGATGTTTCGGGCCGCACGCGCGCTACACTGTTGCATTCAACGAGCCTATCCTTGACCGAGAGGTCCGGGTAATCTTTGAAACTGCAACGTGATGGGGATAGATTATTGCAATTATTAGTCTTCAACGAGGATGCCTAGTAAGCGCGAGTCATCCTCGCGTTGATTACGTCCCTGCCCTTTGTACACACCGCCCGTCGCTCCTACCGATTGGTGTGCTGGTGAAGTGTTCGGATTGGTTTTAGTTGATGGCAACATTGCTTTTACTGAGAAGATCATTAAACCCTCCCACCTAGAGGAAGGAGAAGTCGTAACAGGTTTCCGTAGGTGAACCTGCGAAGGATCATTGAATCTATCAATACCACAACACCTGTGAACCTCTATGTCACTGTCCTGATCGTATTATGCAGTCTGGCACTCTTGGGTGTTAGTTCTAGTCTCTCCACCCTTGGGTGTTGGTCTGGCTGATAAAAGTGGTGATCTTGGTCGGTTCATTCGGACCATGATCAGGTTCCCTTGCATTTCTTTGCAAGGTATTTGTTAAGGTGTTTCTGACTCCGGTTTGAGATGACTAACCGCATCAGCCTTTCTAAACTTGCCTACCTAGCCGTGTTGTTAGGTCTTGTCTTGGTACCATAGCCTTTATTTAAAGGTGTTCTGGTTAAGAGGTGAGATGACTAACCGCATTCGCTTTGGTAACTTAGTATTCAAAGCATTTGTTAGGTCTTTCTCTTTCATTTACAGCATTGATTGACAGCTAAGGGAGTTACCCTTTTAAGGGAGTTGCCCAGCTGTGGATTCGCCCCTTTACCTAACCTTGAACTCCCAACACAACTTACCTGAAGTCAATACGAATGGGCGCTCATATCGGCTTGTCCGATTGACCTCTGTAACTAAGATAACTCTTAACAACGGATATCTTGGCTCTCGTAACGATGAAGAACGCAGCGAAATGCGATACGTAGTGTGAATTGCAGATTCCGTGAATCATTAAATCTTTGAACGCATATTGCGCTCGAGGCTTCGGCCAAGAGCATGTCTGCCTCAGCGTCGGGTTAATCTCTCGACTTATAGCCTCCCCTACTATTAAATTGGTACGCTATTGTATTTATATATAGTGGTTGGGTTGACGATATCTGTCCGAGAACTGGCATCCCAACACGTATGTTCCTCTTCTATATACGTCGTTATTAACGTAGCTGCGTGTAGAGTCCTAAGTCATATCGCTTGTGTTGGGTTTGCTGAAGCACAGAGTAAGCATTATTGCAAGGACCGTTTTAACGGACCGCAACTGGGTATCGAGGCAGTATGAGTTTAGCAGTAATGGATGAGCCTCTTGTTTGAGGTGTGCCTTAAATAGGTTGTACTCACTGTGGTTTAGCCTTGCTATTATTCTCTGCTACATCACAATGCTCAATACGTTGTTGGTTCCTAGGCCCTTGGTTCGAACTATCATAATGTGTACTTAAACAATAGCGAACTTGGGAACTGAGTTGATTGTAACTTTTCCAATTTCTTAGCTTATGCTTTGAATGTTTTATCTTCCAGCCTGCTTTTACTTAACTCTATTATCTCGACCTGATCTCAGGCAAGAACACCCGCTGAACTTAAGCATATCAATAAGCGAGGAAAGAAACTAACCAGGATTCCGCTAGTAACGGCGAGTGAAACCGGAATAGCCCAACTTGAAATCTTCTTTGAAGAATTGTAGTCTATAGAAGTTCCCTCTACGGCGCCGGGACCTAGTCTGCTGGAAGGCAGCGTCCGAGAGGGTGATAAACCCCGTCGTCCTGGTGTTTGTCCGTTCCACGAGGTGCTTTCGAAGAGTCGCATTGTTTGGGAATGCAGTGCAAAATGGGAGGTAATCCCTCTAAGGCTAAATACTGACGAGAGACCGATAGCGAACAAGTACCTTGAGGGATGAAGACACTTTGAAAGAGTTAAAAGTGCTTGAATTGTTAGAGGGAAGCCGTTGCAAGGTCGTTGCACGTAGGCTTATGGCGTTCTGACGACCGTCTGTATGCGCTGCGTGCTGGTCAGCATGATTCGACTGCGGGATCAGCCGGGTTTGTTACCCGGTCTATGCCGTCGGTCGGATCGAGGTGTGATCGTCGCTCGTCCTTTGGCTGCGTCAGCAAGATGCGGCAGAAGCCTTCAACGGGCCCGTCTTGAAACACGGACCGAGGAGTCTAACATGTATGCGAGTTGGTGGGTTGTAAACCCATGAAGCGTAGTAACCTGACTGGTGGGACGTCTTCGGACTGCACCATCGACCGACCATGATCTTTGTGAAAGGTTTGAGTGCGAGCATACCTGTTGGGACCCGAAAGATGGTGAACTAGGCCGAGCAGGGTGAAGCCGAGGGAAACCTCGGTGGAGGCTCGTAATGTGCTGGACGGCAAATCGCTTTTCGGACTTGGGTATAGGGGCGAAAGACTAATCGACCATCTAGTAGCTGGTTCCCCCCGAAGTTTCCCCCAGGATAGCTGGCTTGATTCAGTTGTATCAGGTAAAGCGAATGATTGAGGTTGGGGGATGTAACATCCTTCACCTATTCTCAAACTTTAATGGTACGACGCGTCGTTGCTAAACTGAACGACGCGTCAATGTGAGCTCCAAGTGGCCATTTTTGGTAAGCAGAACTGGCGATGCGGGATGAACCGATAGCCGAGTTAAGGTGCCAAACTGCGCGCTAACCTAAGATCCCACAAAGGGTGTTGATTGATATAGACAGCAGGACGGTAGTCATGGAAGTCGAAATCCGCTAAGGAGTGTGTAACAACTCACCTGCCGATCAATTAGCCCCGAAAATGGATGGCGCTTAAGCGCGCGACCTATACTCGGCCATGGAGACGAGTGCGAAGTTTCCATGAGTAGAGGGCGTGGGTATCGTTGCGCAGCTTGAGGCGTGAGCCTGAGTGAAACGTTACCTATGCGATCTTGGTGGTAGTAGCAAATATTCAAATAAACTTTGAAGACTGAAGTGGAGAAAGGTTCCATGTGACACAATTGGACATGGGTTAGTCGATCCTAAGAGATGAAGTAATCCTGTATCAAGAGCGCGTTTCCGCGCGCTGCCCATCGAAAGGGAAAGGGTTAGATTCCCTTACCTGGACAAGGCGGCTGACCGGTAACGTAAGCGAGCCGGGGAGAACGTCGGTGTTCGTCCTGAAGAGTTCTCTTTCTTTTTAACAGCTCCGACGGCCCTGGAATCGAATCATTCGTAGATAGGCCCAGCACTGGTAAAGCACCGCACTTCTCGCGGTGTCCGGAGCGCGAACAACGTTCCTTGAAAATCCCGGGGGCGGCTACCGATCTTGCCAGGTCGTACTCATAACCGCATCAGGTCTCCAGGTGAACATCCTCTAGTCGATAGAAACAATGTAGATAAGGGAATCGGCAAAATAGATCCGTAACTTCGGGAAAAGATTGGCTCTGAGGATTGGGTCTAGGGGTCTGCGTCTGTGAAACCGCGGGCTGTCGAGGGTCTGTCGAGCTCGCAAGGGCGAGATGGACCTCCGCGTGCCTGTGGCGGACGGGCGTAGAGATCCCCGTTAAACGGGACGTTCCCTAGGCGACGACAATCGACTCGAACTGGTACGGACAGGGGATCCGACTGTTTAATTAAAACAAAGCATTGTGATGGTCCTAAGGATGTTGACACAATGTGATTTCTGCCAGTGCTCTGAATGTCAAAGTGAAGAAATTCACAAAGCGCGGGTAAACGGCGGGAGTAACTATGACTCTCTTAAGGTAGCCAAATGCCTCGTCATCTAATTAGTACGCGCATGAATGGATTAATGAGATTCCCACTGTCCCTATCTACTATCTAGCGAAACCACAGCCAAGGGAACGGGCTGGAATAAACAGCGGGGAAGAAGACCCTGTTGAGCTTGACTCTAGTCCGACTTTGTGAATGACTTAAGATGGTGTAGAAAGTGGGAGCTTTACGGCGCCGGTGAAATACCACTACTTTTAACGTTGTTTTACTTATTCCATTATTTTGGAGGCGGGACTCTGTCCCTGCTTCTAGTCTCTAAGCGGCCCTCGTTAGCCACGCTGATCCGGGTGGAAGACATTGTCAGGTGGGAGTTTGGCTGGGGGGCGGCACATCTGTTAAAATAACGCAGGTGTCCTAAGATGAGCTCAACGAGAACAGAATCTCGTGTAGAACAAAAAGGGTAAAAGCTCATTTGATTTGATTTCAGTACGAATACAAACTGTGAAAGCATGGCCTATCGATCCTTTAGCCTTTCGGGATTGAAGCTAGAGGTGTCAGAAAAGTTACCACGGATAACTGGCGTGTGCAGCAGCAAGCGTTCATGCGACGTGCTTTTTGATCCTTCAATGTCGGCTCTTCCATCATTGTGAAGCAGAATTCACCAAGCGTTGGATTGTTCATCCCCACTAATAGGGAACTTGAGCTGGGTTTAGACCGTCGTGAGACAGGTTAGTTTTACCCTACTGTTGAATCGGTGTCGCGCTGTATTCGGCTCAGTACGAGAGGACCGCCGGGGTCGGATAATTGGTAATGCGCTTGGCTGAAAAGCCAATGGCGCAAAGCTACATCCGTAAGCTAATGACTGAACGCCTCTAAGTCAAGAGCTGTGCTAGGTGCGACGCCACTTTTCCCGATGGCGTCACCCGACTACTAATCGTTCGGTTCTCTCCGGACGCAGGAGCATACCCGTTGGCTTCCCCTGTCCCGTTCACAACACGGGCTGGGCGCCGATCATGACAATTTCACTCGTCATTGGGGAAATGCCTTTCTAGACGACTTGGCTCGAACGGGGTATGTAAGCGGCAGAGTGGCCTTGTTGCTACGATCCGCTGAGATTCAGCCCTTGTTCGAAGATTTGTTGATAGCCTTGTGCATATCTTCACCTCAATCCATCTCTCTATGTCCACCCCCCCCCTTCTCTCTCTCTCTAAGAACCGCTAGCTACGGTCAATTAGGGAGTGGGGATCTCTCTTAGAGACCTTTAGCTACGGTCTCACTTAGAGGGATTGAACTTAATCAGTCGAGCGACGGCTTGTCTGATAGAGCCTTATTTCAGCTTGCCCGTCCTATCTACTCTTACCTCGACCAGTCTCTTCCCTTTGAGAGACCTTAGCTGCAGCTTTGTTTTCCTCATTGGTTTGAGTCTTCGACGGTTTAGAGACCTTAAACGTGTCCTTCTCTAGAAGAGACCGTTACCCAACGGTCCCTTGTAACGGTGTTGGCTTTGCTCTTTCCCTCCTGGTGTCGTTACCCTTAACGTGTCCCTTTGAGAGATTGAGACCTTTCCCCTCCTCCAACTTTACCAACCTTGACTGTGTGAGACTATAGTCTGTTAAGGTTCATAGCCTCTTGACTTATAGCTTTGCTCTTTGCAGCTGCCCTTTCCCAGCCATTTCCACGACCTTAAGGTATCCTTGTGATGATTGAAATTACCTTATGCATTTCATTCACACGTCGAGTCACCCTTGTTCAAATTCACAGCTATTAAGGCTGGGTCAGCAGTGTGGTCGGTTCAAGCCGTCAGTTGCCTCCAATTCACTAAGTCCTTTGCTTCATTGGCACTTAGGTGGATTGGAGTTTCGGTCTCAATTCATTAAGTCCTAGCTGCATTGGCACTTAGGTGGTGGAAGCCCTCCTCGAATTCATTAGTCCTTGCTGCATTGGCACTTAGGGATTGGAGCCTCCGGAATTCATTGAGTCCTTTGCTGCATTGGCACTTAGGAGAATTTGAGAGGGCAACTCTGATTGTCTCCAACCTTTAATACTACCCTATGTTAGTTACGCTTCAGCTTAGGTTCATAGCCTGACTGTTGCAAACATTATGTCTTATCCACGCTGGTATCTAAGTGATTGAGGATTATTAAGTTACAATGGTTGTATTATCTTATAGCTGTTTTGTACAGTGTGCTGACGTTATAATATTGAGGTCTACTGCACTTTTTTTTTGTGGATGGGGCTCCGCCCCTGGCGCCGCTCCGCCCAAACGCTCCGCTTAGATCGCCACATTCTTAAGTTCTTCTCGCCCCGCGAGGCACCCCGTGAGGCGCCCGCGAGGCACCCCGTGAGCACCCCGTGACACCCCGTGAGGCACCCCGTGAGGCAACCACGTGAGGCGCCCCGCGCCCCGTAGGCCCCGTGAGGACCCCGTAGGCCCCCGTGAGGCACCCCGTGAGGCACCCGTGATGGCAACCCCGTGGGGCACCCCGTGAGGCACCCCGTGAGGCACCCCCCCCGGGGGTGTTGGGGGGGGGGGCACCCCGTGAGGCACCCCGTGAGGGCACTCTGATTTTCATTGATACGTGGCACGATACTCCACGAATCCCTAGGCTAACTCAGGCTACTTTTGCGTTATTTCGTCTTTTTTCAGGCTTTCCCAGGCTATTTTCCGATACTGGCCCGACTACTCACCATCTCCTAGCTATTTCGGGTTATTTCAGGCTATTTTAGGCTATTCCAGGCTTTTCATCGATCCTCGCACGAAATCACCGTTTCCCAGGCTATTTCAGGCTATTCCAGGCTTTTCATCGATCCTCGCAACGTTAATCACCCGTCTCCAGGCTATTCCAGGCTATGTCATCTTTTCATCGATCCTCGCACGTTAAAATCACGCTTCTTCCAGCAGTCAGGCCTTTCCAGGCTATTCGGGCCTTTTCGATTCATGGATTCCGCATTCAAAGGCCCAGAGTCCAGTCAGCCTAGCATCGTCGCGAGGGCAAGGCTATGCACTGCGCATCGAGTCCACCGTTCCATGCCTATTTATCGATGATTGTTCCGATAGTCCCGAGATTGTCAGATATTGGCCGACTTGGTCCCATGTGTCCTTACTTTTCCGGAAAATACTTGTGCCAGATTGTGCCGATATGTCACGTCAGTGATCCGTCTATGTCACCCCTCCCTTTCGGTCTATTTTTTTCCATGTTGTTCCACGGCTGTTCCAGGCTTATTTTATTGCTTTTTCCAAGGCTACCCTAGGTGTGTGTAGGGCTCTTTTAGCTGCGTTAGTCTATAGGTTTAAGTGGCAGCTCACCCAAACATGTCTGCTATGTGGGTTAATGCTTCCTTGTGTCACCTTTTCGTTCGTGGGACGTTCCATACTCGTGCTCTACGCTTTTCCCACTTTGCCACAAACTCAGTATTCATATCATCTAGCGCTTACAAAGTTTTTAGGAGACACATTTTGAGGCAGGGTGCCTCTCTCTTTGAGCAAATGCTTCTCAGGTACCTGCTTCAGGTGTACACCAGGGGTTCAGGTCCACCAATAACCTACCGCGACACGCTCAATTCCATTTCTACTCCCGTCCCTTGGCTAGCAGCTGTTTTCAATCACATCTAACCACATACACACTCTTAGTACAATCTATCCATGCATGGTGGCTCTCTTTATAAATCCTTCCTCAAGTACCTGCTCTGGGTGTAACACCTGGGTCAGGGTCTGAAAGGCTTGCGCGACACTCTCAAATTCATTTCCCACTATCTCCTCTTGGTAACAAGCTTCTTTTATGTCACATCTAGCCATACACAAACTTGGGGCCATCCAATTCATTTTGAATGCTCTCTCATTTAAAAAGATCTTGCCCAAGTACCTGCTCTGGGTGTAACCCCAAGGTGCTCAGCTCACCAAACATTTTCTCTATTTATAAACCTGATCTGACCGTTTCCTCTTGTCACAGTCGGTTTAAGTCATATCTAACCATACACAAACTCTTGGGCATCCATTCATTTTTGAATTGCCTCTCATTTAAAAAGATCTGCCAAGTTACCGCTCTGGGTGTAACCCAGGGGGCTCACTCACCCAACATTTTCTCATTTATAATACCTGATTCCTGACCCTTTCCTCTTGGCCACAGGTCGGTTTAAGTCATATCTAGCCCATACACACACTCTTGGGGCCATCCAATTTTTTCGAATGCTCTCTCATTTAAAAAGATCTTGCCCAATACCCTGCTCTGGGTGTAACCCTAGGGGGCTCAGCTCACCCAACATTTTCTCTATTTATTAATACCTGATTCCTGACCGTTTCCTCTTGGCCAGGTCCGGTTTAAGTCATATTAGCCATAACACAAACTCTTGGGGCCATCAATTTTTTCGAATGCTCTCTCATTTAAAAGATCTTCCCAAGTACCTGCTCTGGGTGTAACCCTAGGGGGCCAGCTCACCCAACATTTTTCTCTATTTTATATACGATTCCTGACCCTTTACTCTTGGCACAGGTCGGTTTAAGTCATATCTAGCCATACACAAACTCTTGGGGGGCATCAATTTGTTTCGATTCTCTCGGGGGGGTGCAGACGTTATTACTTATTTAGTGTGTTGGTGTTTATTTCGTCACCACATTTTTTACACTAACTGTTTCTGTCTTATTTATTAATCCGATCCGGACTTTTCCCTCCACTATTCCCCCGGCTACAGGTCGGGTTTAAGTCATACTAGCCATACACAAACTCTTGGGCCATCCACACTCCTTGTTTCCGGACTGCTCGCTCATTTAAACATACACCAGCCACACCCCCTCTTCTTTTCTACTTTACCTCGCTCTGGGTGTAACCCCCGCCGCCGCCGCACACCCGCCTCACCCAACATTTTCCTCTCACTTTATTATACCACCTTGATTCCTGACCCCTTCCCTCTTGTCGCCCCACCGGTCGGTCCGGTTTTTAAGTCATCCCTACCCCCCGCCCCCCTTACAACAACCTCTTGGGGCCATCAAATGTTTCGAATGCTCTCATTTAAAACAGACTGTTCCCCACGTACTCTGCTCTGGCGTGTAAACCCTCGGGGGGCTCAGCTCACCACCCACATTTTCTCTCTTATTCTTATTTTTTTATTTCTTTGGATTCCTGACCCTTTCCTCTTGTCCACAGGTCGGTTTTAGTCCTCACTATAGCCATACACAAACTCTTGGGGCCCATCAAAACTTTGTTCGAGGGCTGATCTCATTTATATTAAAGATACTTCCCCAAGCTCACTGCTTGGGTGTAACCCTCGGGTGTTGTTTCTAGCTCACTTATTTTCCATATATTTCTTATGTTTGTCTCTTTGCTTAATAACCTGATTCCTTGTACCCATTTCCACCCCCCTCCTCTGCCGCCCACAGGCCGGTTATTAGTCATCTGTAGCCATACCAAAAAAAAACCCCCCCCTTTCTTGGGGGGGGCCATCCAATTGGTGTCTGAAGTGCCTCTCTCACGTTTTAAAACGCATCTTGGCCCCAAGTACCTGCTCTGGTTGTACCCCTCGGGGGCCAGCCTCACCCCAATATTTATCTATTATTAATCCTGATTCAGGGATCTTTTACTCTTGGCCATATGTATGGTCGTTGCAAGTCACTATCTAGCCAACACAAACGCTGTGGGGACCCCCTTTTATTTGTCTTCTATCATTTGTTCGAAGCTCTTCTCTGTATGTGTATAACCAAGATCTTGCCCAAGTACCTGCTCTGTGTGTAACCTTACGGTGGCTCAGTCTGCCACATAATATATTGTTTGATTTTGTATGATTTATGTAATACCGATTTTCTCCCCCTGACCCTTACTCTGGCCACAGGTCTTGGCCGTGAAGTCATACTCTAGCATACAAAAATCTTGGGGCAGCCAATTTGTTTCGAATGCTCTCTCATTTTAACAAGTATTCTGGCCCAAGTACCTGCTTGGGTTGTACCTAGGGGATCAGCTCACCCCCAACATTTCTCACTTCTTTATCTAATACCTGTTCCTCGACGTTTTCCTCTTGGCCCAAAAGGTCGGTTTAATTGTTCATATCTAGCCATAAACAAACTCTTTGCGGGCCATCCATTTGTTTCGAATGCTACACTCAATTTAAAAAAGGATTGCCCAAGTACCCCTTGATCCCCCACGGGTGTAACCTAGGGGGCTCAGATTGTCTATATAATAACATTTTCGACTCTATTTATTCAACTACCCTGAGATTCCTGCCACCTCCTTTCCTCTGGGCCACATGGTCCGGTTTAAGTCATATCTCGCCTACCCAAACTCTTGGGGCCCTCCCCTTTGTTCGAATGCTCTCTCCATTTAAACCAGATCTTGCCCACTCCCGTACCTCTCATGGGTGTAACCCTAGGGGGGCTCAGCTCACCCCACCTTTTATTATCCCTATTACTTCATACCTGATTCATTGACGTTCCTCTTCGGCCCCAAAAGCGTCCTTACGTTCACTCAGTCCGGCCATAAACACAACTCTTGGGGCACATCCCAATTTGTTTCGGACTGCTCTCTCATTTAAATCACGATCCTACTTGCCCACAGTCACTGCTCTGGGTGGAACCCTAGGGGGCTCAGGCTCACCCAACATTTTCTTCTATTTATTAATACCTGATCCTGACCCTTCCTCTTGGCACAAAGGTCGCGTTTAAGTCATAGCCATAGCAATACAAAACTCTTGGGGCCATCCAATTTGTTTCGATCATGCTCCTCGTCATTTATAAAAGATCTTGCCCAACGTACCTGCTCTAGGTGTAACCCTAGGGGGCTCAGCTCACCCACGCGATTTCTCCTACGTATAACCTGATTCCTGACCCGCTCTATCTTGGCAACAAAGTGGTTTTTTTGTTTAAGTATATGCTAGCCCCATACACAAACTCTTGGGGCCAGCAAAGTGGTGGCGAAATGCGCGCGCATGTAAAAAGAGCTTGCCCAGTACGGCGGCGGTGTTAAAAACCTGGGGCGAAGCTCATCCACGTCAAAACATTTTTCTCGCGTTCTGAATGACGGATTCAGGACCTTTCGTCTGGCCACAGGTCGGGGTTGTTATTTAGTTCCTATAGCCATACACAAAACTCTTGGGGCCATCACTTCATTTCGAATGCGCCCCCATTGAACAAAAGAGCTTGCCCATAGTACCTGCTCTGTGCTCCCGGATACCCTTGGGGGCGCAAGCTCACCCTAACATTTCGCCTTATTGATGACGGACCTATTCATGACCCTTTCCTCTTGGCCAGCAGTCGATAAGTCCTACTTCGCATACCCCAACACTCTTGGGGCCCATCCCCACTCAATTTGTTTCGAATGCTCTCTCATTTAAAAGATCTTGACACCCAGTACCTGCTATGGGGGATATTACGGGTCTTTTTTTTTTTCCCTTTCTTTTTTTTTTTTTTCTTTTTTTGGGCTTTCAGCTCACCCAACATTTTCTCTACTTTATTAATACCTGATCTTATGACCTACCCCCTTCCTTTACTCTTGGCCACAGGTCGGTTTAAGTCATATCTAGCATACCAAAAAACTCTTGGGGCATCCAATTTGTTTCGAATGCTCTCTCATTTAAAACGTTAAAAAAGATCTTGCTCATGTACTTGCTTGGGTGTAACCTCAGGCGGAGCAAAATAAGCCTGCGAGCCTGTCGCCGACATCTCCAAATTGTTTTCTACTCTTTTCCTCTGGTATAGCTATTAAATTATATATTACCTCCCCCTGTACACAAGTCTTGGGACCACCGAAAAGGGTCTGGTGAGTCTCATGATCGAAATTCTGACCACAAGTTACCTGCGTTGGGTGTAAACCCCAGGGGGGGAGGATTAAGCTGCGAGCTTTCCGACGACAACTCCAAACTTGTTTTCTCTTCTTGTCTTCTGGTCGAAGCTCCTGCGTTTAACTTATTATCTTTACTGTATCCCAAAGTCTTGGGACCCAACGAAAACGGGTATGGTGAGTTCTGATCGAAATTCTTGCCCAAGTACTGCTCTGGGTGTAACCCAGGGGGAGCGAAACTAACGATTGCTTGAGCTTTACGACGCCACAAATCCAAACTGGGTCTTCTTACGTTGTCCTTCTGGGTATACGTGTTCGTGTAAAATTTATATTTACTGTCTCTCTTCCTTAGTGATCCCAAGCCTTGGGACAACGAAAAAGTATGGTGATTCTCATGATCGACATTCTTGCAAAAGTCCTCACTTGCTCTGGGTGTAACCCCAGGGGGTAGTCTCAAATTAAGCTGCGAGCTTTCCGACGACAACTCCAAACTGTTTTCACTTCTTGTCCTTTGGTTTACTATTGGGGATTTGTTTAAATTTATATTTACTGTTTTTTCTTTTTTCAGTATTCCAGTAGTTGGGATCTCAATTATGTAATAAGTGGTTCTTCTCTCTCTCCCCTCTTCTCTTTTCTCTTTTTATTTCTTTTATGGGACGTCTATGACTCGAAATTCTTGCCAAGTACCTGCTCTGGTTGTAACCCCAGGGGGAAGCAAATAAGCTGCGAGATTTCCGGACGACACTCCAACTTGTTTTCTACTCTGTCCTTCTGGTTATAGCTTTGTTTAAATTATATCTACTGTATACCAAAGTATTGTGGACCAACCGAAAAGGGTTGGTGCGTCTCATGATAGATTTTTTATTCATTTCTTTGCAAATATTAGTATTACTGCTCTGGGTGTAACCCCAGGGAGCCAATAAGCTGCGAGCTTTCCGACCGACAACTCCAAATTTGTTTCTACTCTGTCCTTCTGGTTATGGCTTTGTTTTAAATTATATTTTACTGTTATACAAAGTCTTGGGACCAACGAAAAGGGCTATATTAGGCTGCGTTAGTCTATAGTTAGTGGCATGCTCACCCAAACATTCTGCTATGTGGGTTATGCTTCCTTCTAGTCACCTTTTCGTTCTGTGGGACTTCCATACTCGTGCTCTACTCTTGTCCCCTTGGGCACAACTCAGTATGCATATCATCTGAGCGCTTACAAAGTTTTGGGAGGAAACATTTTGAGGCAGGGCGACTCTCTCTCTTGAGAAATGCTTCCTCAGGTACCTGCTCAGGGTGTAACACCAGGGGTTCAGGTCAGCAATAACCTACCGCGACACTCTCAATTCCATTTCTACTCCCTTCCTCTTGGCTACAGCTTGTTTTCAATCACATCTAACCATATACACACTCTTAGGACAATCTATCCATGCATGGTGGCTCTCTTTATAAAAATCCTTCCTCAAGTACCTGCTCAGGGTGTAACACCTGGGTCAGGGTCTGAAAAGGCTTGCGCGACACTCTCAAATTCATTTCCCACTCATCTCCTCTTGGTAACAGCTTCTTTTATGTCACATCTAACCATACACAAACTATTGGGGCCATCCAATTCATTTTGAATGCTCTCTCATTTAAAAAGATCTTGCCCAAGTACCTGCTCTGGGTGTAACCCTAGGGGGCTCAGCTCACCCAACATTTTCTCTATTTATTAATACCTGATTCCTGACCCTTTTACTCTTGGCCACAGGTCGGTTTAAGTCATATCTAGCCATACACAAACTCTTGGGGCCATCAAATTTGTTTCGAATGCTCTCTCATTTAAAAAGATCTTCCCCAAGTACCTGCTCTGGGTGTAACCCTAGGGGGCTCAGCTCACCCAACATTTTATCTATTTATTAATACCTGATTCCTGACCCTTTCCTCTTGGCCACAGGTCGGTTTAAGTCATATCTAGCCATACACAAACTCTTGGGGCCATCAAATTTGTTTCGAATGCTCTCTCATTTAAAAAGATCTTGCCCAAGTACCTGCTCTGGGTGTAACCCTAGGGGGCTCAGCTCACCCAACATTTTCTCTATTTATTAATACCTGATTCCTGACCCTTTCCTCTTGGCCACAGGTCGGTTTAAGTCATATCTAGCCATACACAAACTCTTGGGGCCATCCAATTTGTTTCGAATGCTCTCTCATTTAAAAAGATCTTGCCCAAGTACCTGCTCTGGGTGTAACCCTAGGGGGCTCAGCTCACCCAACATTTTCTCTATTTATTAATACCTGATTCCTGACCCTTTCCTCTTGGCCACAGGTCGGTTTAAGTCATATCTAGCCATACACAAACTCTTGGGGCCATCCAATTTGTTTCGAATGCTCTCTCATTTAAAAAGATCTTGCCCAAGTACCTGCTCTGGGTGTAACCCTAGGGGGCTCAGCTCACCCAACATTTTCTCTATTTATTAATACCTGATTCCTGACCCTTTCCTCTTGGCCACAGGTCGGTTTAAGTCATATCTAGCCATACACAAACTCTTGGGGCCATCCAATTTGTTTCGAATGCTCTCTCATTTAAAAAGATCTTGCCCAAGTACCTGCTCTGGGTGTAACCCTAGGGGGCTCAGCTCACCCAACATTTTCTCTATTTATTAATACCTGATTCCTGACCCTTTCCTCTTGGCCACAGGTCGGTTTAAGTCATATCTAGCCATACACAAACTCTTGGGGCCATCCAATTTGTTTCGAATGCTCTCTCATTTAAAAAGATCTTGCCCAAGTACCTGCTCTGGGTGTAACCCTAGGGGGCTCAGCTCACCCAACATTTTCTCTATTTATTAATACCTGATTCCTGACCCTTTCCTCTTGGCCACAGGTCGGTTTAAGTCATATCTAGCCATACACAAACTCTTGGGGCCATCCAATTTGTTTCGAATGCTCTCTCATTTAAAAAGATCTTGCCCAAGTACCTGCTCTGGGTGTAACCCTAGGGGGCTCAGCTCACCCAACATTTTCTCTATTTATTAATACCTGATTCCTGACCCTTTCCTCTTGGCCACAGGTCGGTTTAAGTCATATCTAGCCATACACAAACTCTTGGGGCCATCAAATTTGTTTCGAATGCTCTCTCATTTAAAAAGATCTTGCCCAAGTACCTGCTCTGGGTGTAACCCTAGGGGGCTCAGCTCACCCAACATTTTCTCTATTTATTAATACCTGATTCCTGACCCTTTCCTCTTGGCCACAGGTCGGTTTAAGTCATATCTAGCCATACACAAACTCTTGGGGCCATCAAATTTGTTTCGAATGCTCTCTCATTTAAAAAGATCTTGCCCAAGTACCTGCTCTGGGTGTAACCCTAGGGGGCTCAGCTCACCCAACATTTTCTCTATTTATTAATACCTGATTCCTGACCCTTTCCTCTTGGCCACAGGTCGGTTTAAGTCATATCTAGCCATACACAAACTCTTGGGGCCATCCAATTTGTTTCGAATGCTCTCTCATTTAAAAAGATCTTGCCCAAGTACCTGCTCTGGGTGTAACCCTAGGGGGCTCAGCTCACCCAACATTTTCTCTATTTATTAATACCTGATTCCTGACCCTTTCCTCTTGGCCACAGGTCGGTTTAAGTCATATCTAGCCATACACAAACTCTTGGGGCCATCCAATTTGTTTCGAATGCTCTCTCATTTAAAAAGATCTTGCCCAAGTACCTGCTCTGGGTGTAACCCTAGGGGGCTCAGCTCACCCAACATTTTCTCTATTTATTAATACCTGATTCCTGACCCTTTCCTCTTGGCCACAGGTCGGTTTAAGTCATATCTAGCCATACACAAACTCTTGGGGCCATCCAATTTGTTTCGAATGCTCTCTCATTTAAAAAGATCTTGCCCAAGTACCTGCTCTGGGTGTAACCCTAGGGGGCTCAGCTCACCCAACATTTTCTCTATTTATTAATACCTGATTCCTGACCCTTTCCTCTTGGCCACAGGTCGGTTTAAGTCATATCTAGCCATACACAAACTCTTGGGGCCATCCAATTTGTTTCGAATGCTCTCTCATTTAAAAAGATCTTGCCCAAGTACCTGCTCTGGGTGTAACCCTAGGGGGCTCAGCTCACCCAACATTTTCTCTATTTATTAATACCTGATTCCTGACCCTTTCCTCTTGGCCACAGGTCGGTTTAAGTCATATCTAGCCATACACAAACTCTTGGGGCCATCCAATTTGTTTCGAATGCTCTCTCATTTAAAAAGATCTTGCCCAAGTACCTGCTCTGGGTGTAACCCTAGGGGGCTCAGCTCACCCAACATTTTCTCTATTTATTAATACCTGATTCCTGACCCTTTCCTCTTGGCCACAGGTCGGTTTAAGTCATATCTAGCCATACACAAACTCTTGGGGCCATCAAATTTGTTTCGAATGCTCTCTCATTTAAAAAGATCTTCCCCAAGTACCTGCTCTGGGTGTAACCCTAGGGGGCTCAGCTCACCCAACATTTTCTCTATTTATTAATACCTGATTCCTGACCCTTTCCTCTTGGCCACAGGTCGGTTTAAGTCATATCTAGCCATACACAAACTCTTGGGGCCATCAAATTTGTTTCGAATGCTCTCTCATTTAAAAAGATCTTGCCCAAGTACCTGCTCTGGGTGTAACCCTAGGGGGCTCAGCTCACCCAACATTTTCTCTATTTATTAATACCTGATTCCTGACCCTTTCCTCTTGGCCACAGGTCGGTTTAAGTCATATCTAGCCATACACAAACTCTTGGGGCCATCCAATTTGTTTCGAATGCTCTCTCATTTAAAAAGATCTTGCCCAAGTACCTGCTCTGGGTGTAACCCTAGGGGGCTCAGCTCACCCAACATTTTCTCTATTTATTAATACCTGATTCCTGACCCTTTCCTCTTGGCCACAGGTCGGTTTAAGTCATATCTAGCCATACACAAACTCTTGGGGCCATCCAATTTGTTTCGAATGCTCTCTCATTTAAAAAGATCTTGCCCAAGTACCTGCTCTGGGTGTAACCCTAGGGGGCTCAGCTCACCCAACATTTTCTCTATTTATTAATACCTGATTCCTGACCCTTTCCTCTTGGCCACAGGTCGGTTTAAGTCATATCTAGCCATACACAAACTCTTGGGGCCATCCAATTTGTTTCGAATGCTCTCTCATTTAAAAAGATCTTGCCCAAGTACCTGCTCTGGGTGTAACCCTAGGGGGCTCAGCTCACCCAACATTTTCTCTATTTATTAATACCTGATTCCTGACCGTTTCCTCTTGGCAAAAGGTCGGTTTAAGTCATATCTAGCCATAAACAAACTCTTGGGGCCATCCAATTTGTTTCGAATGCTCTCTCATTTAAAAAGATCTTGCCCAAGTACCTGCTCTGGGTGTAACCCTAGGGGGCTCAGCTCACCCAACATTTTCTCTATTTATTAATACCTGATTCCTGACTCTTTCCTCTGGGCCACAGGTCGGTTTAAGTCATATCTAGCCATACACAAACTCTTGGGGCCATCCAATTTGTTTCGAATGCTCTCTCATTTAAAAAGATCTTGCCCAAGTACCTCCTCTGGGTGTAACCCTAGGGGGCTCAGCTCACCCAACATTTTATCTATTTATTAATACCTGATTCATGACCGTTTCCTCTTGGCAAAAGGTCGGTTTAAGTCATATCTAGCCATAAACAAACTCTTGGGGCCATCCAATTTGTTTCGAATGCTCTCTCATTTAAAAAGATCTTGCCCAAGTACCTGCTCTGGGTGTAACCCTAGGGGGCTCAGCTCACCCAACATTTTCTCTATTTATTAATACCTGATTCCTGACCCTTTCCTCTTGGCCACAGGTCGGTTTAAGTCATATCTAGCCATACACAAACTCTTGGGGCCATCCAATTTGTTTCGAATGCTCTCTCATTTAAAAAGATCTTGCCCAAGTACCTGCTCTAGGTGTAACCCTAGGGGGCTCAGCTCACCCAACATTTTCTCTATTTATTAATACCTGATTCCTGACCCTTTCCTCTTGGCAAAAGGTCGGTTTAAGTCATATCTAGCCATACACAAACTCTTGGGGCCATCAAATTTGTTTCGAATGCTCTCTCATTTAAAAAGATCTTGCCCAAGTACCTGCTCTGGGTGTAACCCTAGGGGGCTCAGCTCACCCAACATTTTCTCTATTTATTAATACCTGATTCATGACCCTTTCCTCTTGGCCACAGGTCGGTTTAAGTCATATCTAGCCATACACAAACTCTTGGGGCCATCCAATTCATTTCGAATGCTCTCTCATTTAAAAAGATCTTGCCCAAGTACCTGCTCTGGGTGTAACCCTTGGGGGCTCAGCTCACCCAACATTTTCTCTATTTATTAATACCTGATTCATGACCCTTTCCTCTTGGCCGCAGGTCGATTTAAGTCCTATCTAGCCATACACAAACTCTTGGGGCCATCCAATTTGTTTCGAATGCTCTCTCATTTAAAAAGATCTTGCCCAAGTACCTGCTCTGGGTGTAACCCTTGGGGGCTCAGCTCACCCAACATTTTCTCTATTTATTAATACCTGATTCATGACCCTTTACTCTTGGCCACAGGTCGGTTTAAGTCATATCTAGCCATACACAAACTCTTGGGGCCATCCAATTTGTTTCGAATGCTCTCTCATTTAAAAAGATCTTGCTCAAGTACCTGCTCTGGGTGTAACCTCAGGCGGAGCAAATAAGCTGCGAGCTGTCCGACGACATCTCCAAACTTGTTTTCTACTCTTTTCCTTCTGGTTATAGCTTTATTTAAATTATATCTTACTCTGTACCAAGTCTTGGGACCAACGAAAAGGGTATGGTGAGTCTCATGATCGAAATTCTTGCCCAAGTACCTGCTTTGGGTGTAACCCCAGGGGGAGCAGATAAGCTGCGAGCTTTCCGACGACAACTCCAAACTTGTTTTCTATTCTTGTCCTTCTGGTTATAGCTTTGTTTAAATTATATCTTACTGTATACCAAGTCTTGGGACCAACGAAAAGGGTATGGTGAGTCTCATGATCGAAATTCTTGCCCAAGTACCTGCTCTGGGTGTAACCCCAGGGGGAGCAAATAAGCTGCGAGCTTTCCGACGACAACTCCAAACTTGTTTTCTACTCTTGTCCTTCTGGTTATAGCTTTGTTTAAATTATATCTTACTGTATACCAAGTCTTGGGACCAACGAAAAGGGTATGGTGAGTCTCATGATCGAAATTCTTGCCCAAGTACCTGCTCTGGGTGTAACCCCAGGGGGAGCAAATAAGCTGCGAGCTTTCCGACGACAACTCCAAACTTGTTTTCTACTCTTGTCCTTCTGGTTATAGCTTTGTTTAAATTATATCTTACTGTATACCAAGTCTTGGGACCAACGAAAAGGGTATGGTGAGTCTCATGATCGAAATTCTTGCCCAAGTACCTGCTCTGGGTGTAACCCCAGGGGGAGCAAATAAGCTGCGAGCTTTCCGACGACAACTCCAAACTTGTTTTCTACTCTTGTCCTTCTGGTTATAGCTTTGTTTAAATTATATCTTACTGTATACCAAGTCTTGGGACCAACGAAAAGGGTATGGTGAGTCTCATGATCGAAATTCTTGCCCAAGTACCTGCTCTGGGTGTAACCCCAGGGGGAGCAAATAAGCTGCGAGCTTTCCGACGACAACTCCAAACTTGTTTTCTACTCTTGTCCTTCTGGTTATAGCTTTGTTTAAATTATATCTTACTGTATACCAAGTCTTGGGACCAACGAAAAGGGTATGGTGAGTCTCATGATCGAAATTCTTGCTCAAGTACCTGCTCTGGGTGTAACCCCTGGGGGAGCAAATAAGCTGCGAGCTTTCCGACGACAACTCCAAACTTGTTTTCTACTCTTGTCCTTCTGGTTATAGCTTTGTTTAAATTATATCTTACTGTATACCAAGTCTTGGGACCAACGAAAAGGGTATGGTGAGTCTCTATTCCGAAATTCTTCCCTCGTACCCGTTGCGTCGCCTTTACCTTTACAAGTTCTGATATATGAACACTTCTGAACGCAACTGCATCCTACTGCTGAGCACCTACGTAGATCGGGCGTTTTTTTTCAGATTTATGGCACCAAAAATCAGGACAATCAGACGTCAGGTTGATTTATGGGAATTATTATAAGTTTTTGCTGTCTGGCTGGGGTGTGGTTGGGGCCTGGCTGGAGCCCCAAAAGTAATACCAATGAACACATTTTCAGAGCCAAAACAGGGTGCTGGGGGTCAGAGGCCCCTGCGCCAGGGCTGGAAAAAAGGGAGCAGCCACTTAGGTTGGGTAGGTTCTGCTCTAAGGTCCACCTTATGTCCGGGGGGGAAGAGGAATGCGGCGTCGACCAAAAGCGGCTTTGAGTAGCCTCTGGGTTGCCTCACGGTAATCTCTGGGTTGTCTCACGGTTGTCTCACGGTAGTCTCACGGTACTATCACGGTAGTTCCACGGCAGAGGCCGCAAATGTTACCTAAAATGTAACCAAAATGCGGCGTCGGCCAGGTCTAGCTCACGGTAGTCCCCCACGGCAGTGCCACGGCTTGGGCCGCAAATGTTACCTGAAATGTAACCAAAATGCGGCGTCGGCCAGGTC
>JACBWV010000223.1:15375299-15380299 GCA_013435795.1 Chlamydomonas sp. ICE-L
GTGAGGCACTCTGATTTTCATTGATACTTGCACGATACTCCACGAATCCCTAGGCTAACTCAGGCTATTTTGCGTTATTTCGGTCTTTTTCAGGCTTTCCCAGGCTATTTTCCGATACTTGCCCGATACTTCACCGTCTCCTAGGCTATTTCGGGTTATTTCAGGCTATTTTAGGCTATTCCAGGCTTTTCATCGATCCTCGCACGTTAAATCACCGTCTTCCAGGCTATTTCAGGCTATTCCAGGCTTTTCATCGATCCTCGCACGTTAAATCACCGTCTTCCAGGCTATTTCAGGCTATTTCAGGCTTTTCATCGATCCTCGCACGTTAAATCACCGTCTTCCAGGCTATGTCAGGCTATTTCAGGCTATTTCGGGCTATTTCGGGCTATTTCAGGCTATTCCAGGCTATTTCATCGATCCTCGCACGTCAGTTCACCGTTCCCCAGGCTATTTATCGATGATTGTCCGATACTGTCCGATATTGTCCGATATTGTCCGATACTTGTCCCATGTTGTCCGTTACTTGTCCGATATTGTCCGATATTGTCCGATATGTCACGTCAGTGAGTCCGTCTATTTCACTCCCTTTCGGTCTAATTTTTTCCATGTTGTTCCAGGCTGTTCCAGGCTATGTTTATGCTTTTACAGGCTACCCTAAGGTGTTGTAGGGCTATTATTAGGCTGCGTTAGTCTATAGTTAGTGGCATGCTCACCCAAACATTCTGCTATGTGGGTTATGCTTCCTTCTAGTCACCTTTTCGTTCTGTGGGACTTCCATACTCGTGCTCTACTCTTGTCCCCTTGGGCACAACTCAGTATGCATATCATCTGAGCGCTTACAAAGTTTTGGGAGGAAACATTTTGAGGCAGGGCGACTCTCTCTCTTGAGAAATGCTTCCTCAGGTACCTGCTCAGGGTGTAACACCAGGGGTTCAGGTCAGCAATAACCTACCGCGACACTCTCAATTCCATTTCTACTCCCTTCCTCTTGGCTACAGCTTGTTTTCAATCACATCTAACCATATACACACTCTTAGGACAATCTATCCATGCATGGTGGCTCTCTTTATAAAAATCCTTCCTCAAGTACCTGCTCAGGGTGTAACACCTGGGTCAGGGTCTGAAAAGGCTTGCGCGACACTCTCAAATTCATTTCCCACTCATCTCCTCTTGGTAACAGCTTCTTTTATGTCACATCTAACCATACACAAACTATTGGGGCCATCCAATTCATTTTGAATGCTCTCTCATTTAAAAAG
Source organism: Chlamydomonas sp. ICE-L (assembly GCA_013435795.1). Classification (NCBI taxonomy): domain Eukaryota; kingdom Viridiplantae; phylum Chlorophyta; class Chlorophyceae; order Chlamydomonadales; family Chlamydomonadaceae; genus Chlamydomonas; species Chlamydomonas sp. ICE-L. The sequence continues at coordinate 15,376,562 of JACBWV010000223.1, forward strand.
ATCTTGCCCAAGTACCTGCTCTGGGTGTAACCCTAGGGGGCTCAGCTCACCCAACATTTTCTCTATTTATTAATACCTGATTCCTGACCCTTTACTCTTGGCCACAGGTCGGTTTAAGTCATATCTAGCCATACACAAACTCTTGGGGCCATCAAATTTGTTTCGAATGCTCTCTCATTTAAAAAGATCTTGCCCAAGTACCTGCTCTGGGTGTAACCCTAGGGGGCTCAGCTCACCCAACATTTTATCTATTTATTAATACCTGATTCCTGACCCTTTCCTCTTGGCCACAGGTCGGTTTAAGTCATATCTAGCCATACACAAACTCTTGGGGCCATCAAATTTGTTTCGAATGCTCTCTCATTTAAAAAGATCTTGCCCAAGTACCTGCTCTGGGTGTAACCCTAGGGGGCTCAGCTCACCCAACATTTTCTCTATTTATTAATACCTGATTCCTGACCCTTTCCTCTTGGCCACAGGTCGGTTTAAGTCATATCTAGCCATACACAAACTCTTGGGGCCATCCAATTTGTTTCGAATGCTCTCTCATTTAAAAAGATCTTGCCCAAGTACCTGCTCTGGGTGTAACCCTAGGGGGCTCAGCTCACCCAACATTTTCTCTATTTATTAATACCTGATTCCTGACCCTTTCCTCTTGGCCACAGGTCGGTTTAAGTCATATCTAGCCATACACAAACTCTTGGGGCCATCCAATTTGTTTCGAATGCTCTCTCATTTAAAAAGATCTTGCCCAAGTACCTGCTCTGGGTGTAACCCTAGGGGGCTCAGCTCACCCAACATTTTCTCTATTTATTAATACCTGATTCCTGACCCTTTCCTCTTGGCCACAGGTCGGTTTAAGTCATATCTAGCCATACACAAACTCTTGGGGCCATCCAATTTGTTTCGAATGCTCTCTCATTTAAAAAGATCTTGCCCAAGTACCTGCTCTGGGTGTAACCCTAGGGGGCTCAGCTCACCCAACATTTTCTCTATTTATTAATACCTGATTCCTGACCCTTTCCTCTTGGCCACAGGTCGGTTTAAGTCATATCTAGCCATACACAAACTCTTGGGGCCATCCAATTTGTTTCGAATGCTCTCTCATTTAAAAAGATCTTGCCCAAGTACCTGCTCTGGGTGTAACCCTAGGGGGCTCAGCTCACCCAACATTTTCTCTATTTATTAATACCGATTTCAATGACCCGTTCTCTTGGCCACAGGTCTGTTTAAGTATATATAGCCACTACACAAACTCTTGGGGCCATCCAATTTGTTTCGGAATGCCTCTCATTTAAAAAGATCTGCCCAAGCCCCTAGGGTTACACCCAGAGCAGGTACTTGGGCAAGATCTTTTTAAATGAGAGAGCATTCGAAACAAATTGGATGGCCCCAAGAGTTTGTGTATGGCTAGATATGACTTAAACCGACCTGTGGCCAAGAGGAAAGGGTCAGGAATCAGGTATTAATAAATAGAGAAAATGTTGGGTGAGCTGAGCCCCCTAGGGTTACACCCAGAGCAGGTACTTGGGCAAGATCTTTTTAAATGAGAGAGCATTCGAAACAAATTGGATGGCCCCAAGAGTTTGTGTATGGCTAGATATGACTTAAACCGACCTGTGGCCAAGAGGAAAGGGTCAGGAATCAGGTATTAATAAATAGAGAAAATGTTGGGTGAGCTGAGCCCCCTAGGGTTACACCCAGAGCAGGTACTTGGGCAAGATCTTTTTAAATGAGAGAGCATTCGAAACAAATTGGATGGCCCCAAGAGTTTGTGTATGGCTAGATATGACTTAAACCGACCTGTGGCCAAGAGGAAAGGGTCAGGAATCAGGTATTAATAAATAGAGAAAATGTTGGGTGAGCTGAGCCCCCTAGGGTTACACCCAGAGCAGGTACTTGGGCAAGATCTTTTTAAATGAGAGAGCATTCGAAACAAATTGGATGGCCCCAAGAGTTTGTGTATGGCTAGATATGACTTAAACCGACCTGTGGCCAAGAGGAAAGGGTCAGGAATCAGGTATTAATAAATAGAGAAAATGTTGGGTGAGCTGAGCCCCCTAGGGTTACACCCAGAGCAGGTACTTGGGCAAGATCTTTTTAAATGAGAGAGCATTCGAAACAAATTGGATGGCCCCAAGAGTTTGTGTATGGCTAGATATGACTTAAACCGACCTGTGGCCAAGAGGAAAGGGTCAGGAATCAGGTATTAATAAATAGAGAAAATGTTGGGTGAGCTGAGCCCCCTAGGGTTACACCCAGAGCAGGTACTTGGGCAAGATCTTTTTAAATGAGAGAGCATTCGAAACAAATTGGATGGCCCCAAGAGTTTGTGTATGGCTAGATATGACTTAAACCGACCTGTGGCCAAGAGGAAAGGGTCAGGAATCAGGTATTAATAAATAGAGAAAATGTTGGGTGAGCTGAGCCCCCTAGGGTTACACCCAGAGCAGGTACTTGGGCAAGATCTTTTTAAATGAGAGAGCATTCGAAACAAATTGGATGGCCCCAAGAGTTTGTGTATGGCTAGATATGACTTAAACCGACCTGTGGCCAAGAGGAAAGGGTCATGAATCAGGTATTAATAAATAGATAAAATGTTGGGTGAGCTGAGCCCCTAGGGTTACACCCAGAGCAGGTACTTGGGCAAGATCTTTTTAAATGAGAGAGCATTCGAAACAAATTGGATGGCCCCAAGAGTTTGTGTATGGCTAGATATGACTTAAACCGACCTGTGGCCAAGAGGAAAGGGTCAGGAATCAGGTATTAATAAATAGAGAAAATGTTGGGTGAGCTGAGCCCCTAGGGTTACACCCAGAGCAGGTACTTGGGCAAGATCTTTTTAAATGAGAGAGCATTCAAAATGAATTGGATGGCCCCAATAGTTTGTGTATGGTTAGATGTGACATAAAAGAAGCTGTTACCAAGAGGAGATGAGTGGGAAATGAATTTGAGAGTGTCGCGCAAGCCTTTTCAGACCCTGACCCAGGTGTTACACCCTGAGCAGGTACTTGAGGAAGGATTTTTATAAAGAGAGCCACCATGCATGGATAGATTGTCCTAAGAGTGTGTATATGGTTAGATGTGATTGAAAACAAGCTGTAGCCAAGAGGAAGGGAGTAGAAATGGAATTGAGAGTGTCGCGGTAGGTTATTGCTGACCTGAACCCCTGGTGTTACACCCTGAGCAGGTACCTGAGGAAGCATTTCTCAAGAGAGAGAGTCGCCCTGCCTCAAAATGTTTCCTCCCAAAACTTTGTAAGCGCTCAGATGATATGCATACTGAGTTGTGCCCAAGGGGACAAGAGTAGAGCACGAGTATGGAAGTCCCACAGAACGAAAAGGTGACTAGAAGGAAGCATAACCCACATAGCAGAATGTTTGGGTGAGCATGCCACTAACTATAGACTAACGCAGCCTAATAATAGCCCTACAACACCTTAGGGTAGCCTGTAAAAGCATAAACATAGCCTGGAACAGCCTGGAACAACATGGAAAAAATTAGACCGAAAGGGAGTGAAATAGACGGACTCACTGACGTGACATATCGGACAATATCGGACAATATCGGACAAGTAACGGACAACATGGGACAAGTATCGGACAATATCGGACAATATCGGACAGTATCGGACAATCATCGATAAATAGCCTGGGGAACGGTGAACTGACGTGCGAGGATCGATGAAATAGCCTGGAATAGCCTGAAATAGCCCGAAATAGCCCGAAATAGCCTGAA
>JACBWV010000223.1:15390299-15402799 GCA_013435795.1 Chlamydomonas sp. ICE-L
CGTGAGGGACTACCGTGAGCTAGACCTGGCCGACGCCGCATTTTGGTTACATTTCAGGTAACATTTGCGGCCCCGGCCGTGGCACTGCCGTGAGGGACTACCGTGAGCTAGACCTGGCCGACGCCGCATTTTGGTTACATTTCAGGTAACATTTGCGGCCCCGGCCGTGGCACTGCCGTGAGGGACTACCGTGAGCTAGACCTGGCCGACGCCGCATTTTGGTTACATTTCAGGTAACATTTGCGGCCCCGGCCGTGGCACTGCCGTGGGGGACTACCGTGAGCTAGACCTGGCCGACGCCGCATTTTGGTTACATTTCAGGTAACATTTGCGGCCCCGGCCGTGGCACTGCCGTGAGGGACTACCGTGAGCTAGACCTGGCCGACGCCGCATTTTGGTTACATTTCAGGTAACATTTGCGGCCCAAGCCGTGGCACTGCCGTGGGGGACTACCGTGAGCTAGACCTGGCCGACGCCGCATTTTGGTTACATTTTAGGTAACATTTGCGGCCTCTGCCGTGGAACTACCGTGATAGTACCGTGAGACTACCGTGAGACAACCGTGAGACAACCCAGAGATTACCGTGAGGCAACCCAGAGGCTACTCAAAGCCGCTTTTGGTCGACGCCGCATTCCTCTTCCCCCCCGGACATAAGGTGGACCTTAGAGCAGAACCTACCCAACCTAAGTGGCTGCTCCCTTTTTTCCAGCCCTGGCGCAGGGGCCTCTGACCCCCAGCACCCTGTTTTGGCTCTGAAAATGTGTTCATTGGTATTACTTTTGGGGCTCCAGCCAGGCCCCAACCACACCCCAGCCAGACAGCAAAAACTTATAATAATTCCCATAAATCAACCTGACGTCTGATTGTCCTGATTTTTGGTGCCATAAATCTGAAAAAAAACGCCCGATCTACGTAGGTGCTCAGCAGTAGGATGCAGTTGCGTTCAGAAGTGTTCATATATCAGAACTTGTAAAGGTAAAGGCGACGCAACGGGTACGAGGGAAGAATTTCGGAATAGAGACTCACCATACCCTTTTCGTTGGTCCCAAGACTTGGTATACAGTAAGATATAATTTAAACAAAGCTATAACCAGAAGGACAAGAGTAGAAAACAAGTTTGGAGTTGTCGTCGGAAAGCTCGCAGCTTATTTGCTCCCCCAGGGGTTACACCCAGAGCAGGTACTTGAGCAAGAATTTCGATCATGAGACTCACCATACCCTTTTCGTTGGTCCCAAGACTTGGTATACAGTAAGATATAATTTAAACAAAGCTATAACCAGAAGGACAAGAGTAGAAAACAAGTTTGGAGTTGTCGTCGGAAAGCTCGCAGCTTATTTGCTCCCCCTGGGGTTACACCCAGAGCAGGTACTTGGGCAAGAATTTCGATCATGAGACTCACCATACCCTTTTCGTTGGTCCCAAGACTTGGTATACAGTAAGATATAATTTAAACAAAGCTATAACCAGAAGGACAAGAGTAGAAAACAAGTTTGGAGTTGTCGTCGGAAAGCTCGCAGCTTATTTGCTCCCCCTGGGGTTACACCCAGAGCAGGTACTTGGGCAAGAATTTCGATCATGAGACTCACCATACCCTTTTCGTTGGTCCCAAGACTTGGTATACAGTAAGATATAATTTAAACAAAGCTATAACCAGAAGGACAAGAGTAGAAAACAAGTTTGGAGTTGTCGTCGGAAAGCTCGCAGCTTATTTGCTCCCCCTGGGGTTACACCCAGAGCAGGTACTTGGGCAAGAATTTCGATCATGAGACTCACCATACCCTTTTCGTTGGTCCCAAGACTTGGTATACAGTAAGATATAATTTAAACAAAGCTATAACCAGAAGGACAAGAGTAGAAAACAAGTTTGGAGTTGTCGTCGGAAAGCTCGCAGCTTATTTGCTCCCCCTGGGGTTACACCCAGAGCAGGTACTTGGGCAAGAATTTCGATCATGAGACTCACCATACCCTTTTCGTTGGTCCCAAGACTTGGTATACAGTAAGATATAATTTAAACAAAGCTATAACCAGAAGGACAAGAATAGAAAACAAGTTTGGAGTTGTCGTCGGAAAGCTCGCAGCTTATCTGCTCCCCCTGGGGTTACACCCAAAGCAGGTACTTGGGCAAGAATTTCGATCATGAGACTCACCATACCCTTTTCGTTGGTCCCAAGACTTGGTACAGAGTAAGATATAATTTAAATAAAGCTATAACCAGAAGGAAAAGAGTAGAAAACAAGTTTGGAGATGTCGTCGGACAGCTCGCAGCTTATTTGCTCCGCCTGAGGTTACACCCAGAGCAGGTACTTGAGCAAGATCTTTTTAAATGAGAGAGCATTCGAAACAAATTGGATGGCCCCAAGAGTTTGTGTATGGCTAGATATGACTTAAACCGACCTGTGGCCAAGAGTAAAGGGTCATGAATCAGGTATTAATAAATAGAGAAAGCAGTTGGTGTGAGCTGAGCCCCAAGGGTTACACCAGAGCAGGTACTGGCGCAAGAGGCTTGTGGAAAGGGATCCCCTCTCGCCTCTCCTCCCGTTCTTCTCTTCCGGCCTCTTTTCTTTCCTCTTCTTCTTCTCCCCTTCTTATTCTTTTCCGTCTAGTTTGTCCTCCTGTCTTCTCCTCCTCCTCCTTCACCCCCATTCCCTTTTTTTCCTTCCTCCCTTCTTTCTTCTTTTCTCCTTTTTTCCATCTTTCCTCTCTATTCTCCTTTTTCTTTCCCCCTCCCTTCTTTTCTTTTTCTTTTTATCCCCCCTCCCCCTTCCATGTCGTTCACTTTCTTTCTCTCTTTATTCCTTCTGTTCCATGTTTCCTTTGTTTCTCCCCCCTTTCTTCCCTCCTTCCCCCCTCCCCTTTTATTCCCCCTGCCTGAGAGCATTCGAAACAAATTGGATGGACAAGAGTTTGTGTATGGCTGATAGGACTTAAATCGACCTGTGGCCAAGAGGAAAGGGTCATGAATCAGGTATTAATAAATAGAGAAAATGTTGGGTGAGCTGAGCCCCCTAGGGTTACACCCAGAGCAGGTACTTGGGCAAGATCTTTTTAAATGAGAGAGCATTCGAAACAAATTGGATGGCCCCAAGAGTTTGTGTATGGCTAGATATGACTTAAACCGACCTGTGGCCAAGAGGAAAGGGTCAGGAATCAGGTATTAATAAATAGAGAAAATGTTGGGTGAGCTGAGCCCCCTAGGGTTACACCCAGAGCAGGTACTTGGGCAAGATCTTTTTAAATGAGAGAGCATTCGAAACAAATTGGATGGCCCCAAGAGTTTGTGTATGGCTAGATATGACTTAAACCGACCTTTTGCCAAGAGGAAAGGGTCAGGAATCAGGTATTAATAAATAGAGAAAATGTTGGGTGAGCTGAGCCCCCTAGGGTTACACCCAGAGCAGGTACTTGGGCAAGATCTTTTTAAATGAGAGAGCATTCGAAACAAATTGGATGGCCCCAAGAGTTTGTGTATGGCTAGATATGACTTAAACCGACCTGTGGCCAAGAGGAAAGGGTCAGGAATCAGGTATTAATAAATAGAGAAAATGTTGGGTGAGCTGAGCCCCCTAGGGTTACACCCAGAGCAGGTACTTGGGCAAGATCTTTTTAAATGAGAGAGCATTCGAAACAAATTGGATGGCCCCAAGAGTTTGTGTATGGCTAGATATGACTTAAACCGACCTGTGGCCAAGAGGAAAGGGTCAGGAATCAGGTATTAATAAATAGAGAAAATGTTGGGTGAGCTGAGCCCCCTAGGGTTACACCCAGAGCAGGTACTTGGGCAAGATCTTTTTAAATGAGAGAGCATTCGAAACAAATTGGATGGCCCCAAGAGTTTGTGTATGGCTAGATATGACTTAAACCGACCTGTGGCCAAGAGGAAAGGGTCAGGAATCAGGTATTAATAAATAGAGAAAATGTTGGGTGAGCTGAGCCCCCTAGGGTTACACCCAGAGCAGGTACTTGGGCAAGATCTTTTTAAATGAGAGAGCATTCGAAACAAATTGGATGGCCCCAAGAGTTTGTGTATGGCTAGATATGACTTAAACCGACCTGTGGCCAAGAGGAAAGGGTCAGGAATCAGGTATTAATAAATAGAGAAAATGTTGGGTGAGCTGAGCCCCCTAGGGTTACACCCAGAGCAGGTACTTGGGCAAGATCTTTTTAAATGAGAGAGCATTCGAAACAAATTGGATGGCCCCAAGAGTTTGTGTATGGCTAGATATGACTTAAACCGACCTGTGGCCAAGAGGAAAGGGTCAGGAATCAGGTATTAATAAATAGAGAAAATGTTGGGTGAGCTGAGCCCCCTAGGGTTACACCCAGAGCAGGTACTTGGGCAAGATCTTTTTAAATGAGAGAGCATTCGAAACAAATTGGATGGCCCCAAGAGTTTGTGTATGGCTAGATATGACTTAAACCGACCTGTGGCCAAGAGGAAAGGGTCAGGAATCAGGTATTAATAAATAGAGAAAATGTTGGGTGAGCTGAGCCCCCTAGGGTTACACCCAGAGCAGGTACTTGGGCAAGATCTTTTTAAATGAGAGAGCATTCGAAACAAATTGGATGGCCCCAAGAGTTTGTGTATGGCTAGATATGACTTAAACCGACCTGTGGCCAAGAGGAAAGGGTCAGGAATCAGGTATTAATAAATAGAGAAAATGTTGGGTGAGCTGAGCCCCCTAGGGTTACACCCAGAGCAGGTACTTGGGCAAGATCTTTTTAAATGAGAGAGCATTCGAAACAAATTGGATGGCCCCAAGAGTTTGTGTATGGCTAGATATGACTTAAACCGACCTGTGGCCAAGAGGAAAGGGTCAGGAATCAGGTATTAATAAATAGAGAAAATGTTGGGTGAGCTGAGCCCCCTAGGGTTACACCCAGAGCAGGTACTTGGGCAAGATCTTTTTAAATGAGAGAGCATTCGAAACAAATTGGATGGCCCCAAGAGTTTGTGTATGGCTAGATATGACTTAAACCGACCTGTGGCCAAGAGGAAAGGGTCAGGAATCAGGTATTAATAAATAGAGAAAATGTTGGGTGAGCTGAGCCCCCTAGGGTTACACCCAGAGCAGGTACTTGGGCAAGATCTTTTTAAATGAGAGAGCATTCGAAACAAATTGGATGGCCCCAAGAGTTTGTGTATGGCTAGATATGACTTAAACCGACCTGTGGCCAAGAGGAAAGGGTCAGGAATCAGGTATTAATAAATAGAGAAAATGTTGGGTGAGCTGAGCCCCCTAGGGTTACACCCAGAGCAGGTACTTGGGCAAGATCTTTTTAAATGAGAGAGCATTCGAAACAAATTGGATGGCCCCAAGAGTTTGTGTATGGCTAGATATGACTTAAACCGACCTGTGGCCAAGAGGAAAGGGTCAGGAATCAGGTATTAATAAATAGAGAAAATGTTGGGTGAGCTGAGCCCCCTAGGGTTACACCCAGAGCAGGTACTTGGGCAAGATCTTTTTAAATGAGAGAGCATTCGAAACAAATTGGATGGCCCCAAGAGTTTGTGTATGGCTAGATATGACTTAAACCGACCTGTGGCCAAGAGGAAAGGGTCAGGAATCAGGTATTAATAAATAGAGAAAATGTTGGGTGAGCTGAGCCCCCTAGGGTTACACCCAGAGCAGGTACTTGGGCAAGATCTTTTTAAATGAGAGAGCATTCGAAACAAATTGGATGGCCCCAAGAGTTTGTGTATGGCTAGATATGACTTAAACCGACCTGTGGCCAAGAGGAAAGGGTCAGGAATCAGGTATTAATAAATAGAGAAAATGTTGGGTGAGCTGAGCCCCCTAGGGTTACACCCAGAGCAGGTACTTGGGCAAGATCTTTTTAAATGAGAGAGCATTCGAAACAAATTGGATGGCCCCAAGAGTTTGTGTATGGCTAGATATGACTTAAACCGACCTGTGGCCAAGAGGAAAGGGTCAGGAATCAGGTATTAATAAATAGAGAAAATGTTGGGTGAGCTGAGCCCCCTAGGGTTACACCCAGAGCAGGTACTTGGGCAAGATCTTTTTAAATGAGAGAGCATTCGAAACAAATTGGATGGCCCCAAGAGTTTGTGTATGGCTAGATATGACTTAAACCGACCTGTGGCCAAGAGGAAAGGGTCAGGAATCAGGTATTAATAAATAGAGAAAATGTTGGGTGAGCTGAGCCCCCTAGGGTTACACCCAGAGCAGGTACTTGGGCAAGATCTTTTTAAATGAGAGAGCATTCGAAACAAATTGGATGGCCCCAAGAGTTTGTGTATGGCTAGATATGACTTAAACCGACCTGTGGCCAAGAGGAAAGGGTCAGGAATCAGGTATTAATAAATAGAGAAAATGTTGGGTGAGCTGAGCCCCCTAGGGTTACACCCAGAGCAGGTACTTGGGCAAGATCTTTTTAAATGAGAGAGCATTCGAACAAATTGGATGGCCCCAAGAGTTTGTGTATGGCTAGATATGACTTAAACCGACCTGTGGCCAAGAGGAACGGGTCAGGAACGGATAATCAATAGGGAACTGGGGTGAGGGTAGGGTTAAAGAGAGGTAGGGTCGATTGTCAATGCGAGGCCTGACCCCCCATTTTTTTTCTGTTGTGTGTGAGCAGTTTGCGATGTCTCGATTGCGCGTACTTGGTGTCTAGGGGGGTGCACATCCCGCGTTGGCCGGGAAGTACCACACATAGGACAACCGATACTTTCGTCTCTCTACCCTATGGCCACTGGTCACTTGCTGCCGAACTCCCCACCTTTCTCTTCTTTCCCTTTTTTTTTTTTCTTCTTGCTCATTTTCTCCCTCCTTCTGTTTTTTACCCTTTTCCCCCCTCTTTTTCCTTCGCTCCTCCCGCCTCCTTTATCCCTCCTTCGGCTCCTCTGCCTGCTGTCGTCCTTCCCCCTCTTTTCGCCCTTCCTTTTCCCTTTCTCCCCTTTTCTCCTTTTCCTTTCCCCCCCTTTCCTTTCTCCCCTTTCCTCTCCTTTCCTTCTCCCACCCCCTCCCCCCCCCCCTGGGCTCCTCAACTTGTTTCGCCTGCTCCCTCCCCCTTTTCTAACCACGCCCCTCCCTCTTGCTCCCCCCCGTCCCTGCCTCGACCCTGGGTGTTCCCCCTCTTGGCGTTCCTCCCCTTTTTTTTCTTCCGCTGTCGCTTTTTTCCGTCGGTTTCCCTTCTTCGTCTCCCCCACTATTCCGGGCCCAATCCTTAGCTCTTGTTTCTTATCCACCGCCCTTTCCGCACTGCTTGGGTTTCCCACACTTTTTTTCTTTTTTCCTTCTTTCCTTTACCTTCCCCCCTTTTTCCCCCCCTCCCCCACCCAACCCCCCCCCTTCCCTCTATCCATGCCCCACCCCTTAGATTCCTCTCCTCCTTTTTTCTGGTCTTTCTCCCTTTTCTCTTTCTCCTCTCTTTAATCCCTCCCCCTCCCCATATTATTTTTTCTTCCCCCCCCCTTCCTTGCCTTCTCCCTTCCCTCTTCCCCTTCTCTCTTCTCTTCCCATGGCTCTACCCCTCTCCCCTCCCAATTTGTTGCTTCTCCGCCCCCCCAAACCCTCGCTCTCATCCACTTTCTCCTGAACACATCCTCCCCATCTCTCCCCGCCTCCATCCCCTTCTCCAACTACCCACCCTGCCTTATCTCACTTCGATAGGTCTGTTCTCCCATCCCTCCCGTGTGCTGTCTACTTTGACTCCCATCCCAACTGTTTTTCACCTCACCAGCCTCACTCTCCCTACATTGTAGCACATCAAAACTCACTGTTTCCCCGGCTTGTATCACCACTCCCACCACTCTAGGCAACTTTCTCTTTCCGTCTCCTCCCCTCTTTTTTCCCTGGCTCAACTCGTCACTTTCTTCCCTCCCCCACTGCTCACACCGCTCACTTTTGTCTTCCCAACCCCCTTCTTTCCCCTCTTTTCTCCTCTTTTCTTTTCTCTCCTATCCATCTTTTATTCTTTTAGATATGACCCCTCTCTTTCTTTACTTCACCTTTCCCTCTTTTGTCTGCTTCTTTTTAGTAACCTGACCCCAACCTACTCTACCCCGCCCACCCCCCCCTTACCAACCCTCCCACATTAACAGTCACCTTATCCCCCAAACACAAGACCATTTACTCCCTCCGCCCCCCCCGCTCTCGCCTCCCTCCCCCCCCTACCCCCTCCTCAGCTCCCTACCCCACCCCTCTCCGCCCCCCCGCCCCGCCTCCCCGCCCTACATCCACCTCTCTGCAACCCCCACCCCCACTTTCACCCACCCCTTTGAGTTTCCCTCTCTCCCTGTCCTCTATACACTTCCCCCGCTCACAGACCCACCGCTTTTTACGACGTTTTCCCTACCACACAAGACACACCCCACACCCACTATCACCCCCACACAAATAAATGTTCCACCCATGCACACAACGCCCCGAATATGCGCTTATCCTCATAATTTCAACCCACCCACCCACCCTTATCCAAAAACCCCGTGTGTCTCCCCCCCACACCATCAAACACAATCTCGTCACTAAAACCACCCCTCAAAGCCTCACCCCCAACAATATCCTAGGATGACCTCCCCTCCTACTTATTTTTACAGTCCTCGTCCCCCTCCCCACACAAGTTCGTGGTGCAGACACATCGCATGAGCGACCCCCTTCCACTCCCCCCCTCCTGGGACCACCTCCTCCCCCTTCCTCCCCTTATCACCCACCATCCGTTGTCACTCCCTTACAGAACCCCAGATGACCGTGTTTCCAACACACATCACCACTCACCTACAACCCCTCCCCGAGTGAGCCAACACCCCGCTCTTTAAAAAGCGAACTGACCAAAAGAACCATCAAAGCAAACTAGCAACGAGACACACAACAAAAACAGCTTTTTGCTAAAACTCCACCTGGATGTTCCCCAACAACCCCGCCACCACATGCGAATGCCCAAAACCCCCCCTCCAACGACCTCAAGCATGGTCTCCCCCCTACCGTCACCCCCCCCATTCCTTACCACAAACTTACTCCCTCAATCCCATTCACCAAACATAGAAATCCCTCGCTAGTTCCTACCGTCGCGCTACACCCAGAAGCTCGGCAACCCCAAATTCATAACCGATCACCTATTCGACACAAACTACCCCCCACCCACAACTCTACAGGGGGCCACTTCACCCCCCCAAACCCCTTAGAATTCCTCCGCACCTGCCGCTCTCACCATACTTCCCACGATAATCTTACAAGACATACACCCCGTACTGACTCTTGGGCTCATGTACACGCGGGACGGCCTCCGCCTAAAACCAACCCCCCTTTTCCCTCTCTCCTCCTTCTCACCTCCCTGCTCTCCCGCCCGACTCTTCCTTTGAGAACCCCCCAACGGATCCCCACCGGTTTACCGAGTACCTCTCCTAAGCTCCCCACCAACATCTTGGGAGCCATCCCCCAATTGTTCCCGAACATGAACCCTACTCTCATTATCACCCCCGCTGCCCCCCCCGTCACCCCCTCGTGAGGTGTCCCCCTAAGGGGGTCCGCTCCACCCCCCCCCTCTTTTCATCCTGTCCTCCACACTGCTTCCTGACAACGTCCCGTACTCTTGGCTAACCCCGGTAACGGTTCCGTCCCACTCTCCGACCCACCTCACGACCCCCAACTATTGGGTCCCACTAGCACGTAACAGTAGATCGAACCTGCACATCACTTCCTTCAAAAAAACAACCAAACCAGACAACACCCCAACGCGACCCACCACCGACACTCCACAATCAGTGCTGTCGTGGGATTATGCAACAAGAGCAACCTCAGCAAAGAGGACGAGCTTCAGCACAAATCACCCAAAACACCCCCCACCCCCTTATTATCTCATTCACTGATACGTCCACACTCGCAACTTAACAGAGCCTTCACTAGGAACTAACCAAAGAAGCCCGAAACCCACGAGTCCCCAGGGACTCAGTCTCTTTTAAGCAACAAAACTCACCCCACAACCCCCACAAGAAACACGGGCGGCCACGCCCTCCCAAAAGAAACAGTGTACCGACCCCTTGTAACATAACATCACTATTTCCCCCCAGAACATTGCACCAACAACGGACACCACACTCTGAAAGTGTACCGCTCACCGGGGGCTCGACCCCCACCCCCCCTATTATAATTCTATTACACACCCTTACCTGAATCAATACGCAACACCAAGCATTCCCGCTGTGGCCCCAACAACGGTCGGTTTAAGTCCTCATTAGCCCATAACCCACCTCTTAGGGGCCATCCCCCCTTTGTTTCGCAATGCATCTCTCCTTTAAAACCTCTCATTGACACCCGTCACCTTGCTATAAGCGCGTGTACCACCTAGAGGGGCTCCGCCTCACCCCCCATCTTCGCCCTATTTATGCATCACCCTGCTTCATGACCTTTCTCTTGGCCCCCAGGCGTTTTCTTCCCTCTTCCTCCCCCCCCCTTTGGATTACCCACCACATACACACAATAAATGTGTACAAAAAAAGAAACAATGATGTAGTAAACTAACATCCAAATTCCCCCGCTTGTCCCCCAAGCACCCTGTTAGCTGCCCCCTCGGGGGCTACGGCTCCCCCCCTTTTTTACTTCTCCACTTTCTTTCCCCTTTTCCTTTGGTCCCCCCGTTCGGTTCTTCCGTCTCTCTCTGCCCCCCCTGGGGCCTTCCATTGTTTCCGTTCCCCCACTCCCTCTTTGCCCCTACACTTAAAGAAGTACGTGGATCCTCGAGCCGCCCCATCGCCACAACCTAGAACCGCGGAACGGTAAGTGCCACGATGACAAACAACACACAAAAACGAACACTCAAACCCACAACAAAAATAACCACACCACACCACCACCAAAACGTAGAAAAAACGGTCTATCACTCAAAAAAGAAAACGAATGTAAAACGTCAAGGTATTAATAAATAGAAAGAAAGAAAAAAAACATGAACACTTGAGAAACCAACATTGTCCTGAGACGATCGCACCCCACGGGAGTCCGAGTCAAATTGCCGTCTCCCAAACTCCAAGAGACAACCAGACAACACCAAAACAGAACAAACAATGAACACGAAGGGAGAAAGGGAATTCCAAAAAGGAACTGACATAAGACACAAAAAACACAAACGATGGCAACACGACACAAAACCACAACAAAAAAAGCCAAAACGCAACTAATCTTAGTTCAAATCAAGCACAACAACGCATGAACCAAATTAGCACCCACAACCAAAAGTACACACCACAACTAGCATGTGTCTGAAGATAGCTAACCACTTAGGAGGGGACTCCAGGCTGTGTCACAAAAACCACAATATAAAGTCTACTATTATAATATCGAATACACAACCGAAATTCAAACGTGACATTAGCCTATCCGGCCGCAGTCGATCCAGCATTTTAAGTACACCTACACTAAGTCATCTCATCCCCCAAACATCAGGGCGCGACACAATCCACATTGACATTAATCAAAAAAATCGAAATGTTACCTCCATTCTAAAAACGCACTACTCGCCCAAAGTAAATGCTCAGGGTGTAAACCCTTGGAGGGCTCCGCTCACCAACATTTTCTTCTATATTCATACTGCAAAATAATGCCCCCTTTACTTGGCCAAGGTCGGTTTAAAGTCAATCTCGCCATACACAATCTTTCGGGGCAATCCAATTGTTTAGACTGCTCCTTCATTTACAAAACAGGAATCCTACTGACACAACCGTACAAACGAGGGTGAAAAGGAAGAATCTAATACGCGTGACAGCGAGCCAGGCGTGTAAACCACAGACTCCTGTACGAGCCAGGCAGAGGACAGAAACAAAAGCTACAAAAACAACTTGCCCCCGAATCGAACGTGTGACACACAGAACCGACAACTCAAAAAAACTAACATCAAAAGGCTGATTTTCCTAAAAGCACAGTGTGAGTACAATTGGGTGTTAGAGATGTGTTTAAATTAATATCTTACTCTGTACCAAGTCTTGGGACCAACGAAAAGGGTATGGTGAGTCTCATGATCGAAATTCTTGCCCAAGTACCTGCTTTGGGTGTAACCCCAGGGGGAGCAGATAAGCTGCGAGCTTTCCGACGACAACTCCAAACTTGTTTTCTATTCTTGTCCTTCTGGTTATAGCTTTGTTTAAATTATATCTTACTGTATACCAAGTCTTGGGACCAACGAAAAGGGTATGGTGAGTCTCATGATCGAAATTCTTGCCCAAGTACCTGCTCTGGGTGTAACCCCAGGGGGAGCAAATAAGCTGCGAGCTTTCCGACGACAACTCCAAACTTGTTTTCTACTCTTGTCCTTCTGGTTATAGCTTTGTTTAAATTATATCTTACTGTATACCAAGTCTTGGGACCAACGAAAAGGGTATGGTGAGTCTCATGATCGAAATTCTTGCCCAAGTACCTGCTCTGGGTGTAACCCCAGGGGGAGCAAATAAGCTGCGAGCTTTCCGACGACAACTCCAAACTTGTTTTCTACTCTTGTCCTTCTGGTTATAGCTTTGTTTAAATTATATCTTACTGTATACCAAGTCTT
>JACBWV010000223.1:15415299-15421355 GCA_013435795.1 Chlamydomonas sp. ICE-L
ATTTAAAAAGATCTTGCCCAAGTACCTGCTCTGGGTGTAACCCTAGGGGGCTCAGCTCACCCAACATTTTCTCTATTTATTAATACCTGATTCCTGACCCTTTCCTCTTGGCCACAGGTCGGTTTAAGTCATATCTAGCCATACACAAACTCTTGGGGCCATCCAATTTGTTTCGAATGCTCTCTCATTTAAAAAGATCTTGCCCAAGTACCTGCTCTGGGTGTAACCCTAGGGGGCTCAGCTCACCCAACATTTTATCTATTTATTAATACCTGATTCCTGACCCTTTCCTCTTGGCCACAGGTCGGTTTAAGTCATATCTAGCCATACACAAACTCTTGGGGCCATCCAATTTGTTTCGAATGCTCTCTCATTTAAAAAGATCTTGCCCAAGTACCTGCTCTGGGTGTAACCCTAGGGGGCTCAGCTCACCCAACATTTTCTCTATTTATTAATACCTGATTCCTGACCCTTTCCTCTTGGCCACAGGTCGGTTTAAGTCATATCTAGCCATACACAAACTCTTGGGGCCATCCAATTTGTTTCGAATGCTCTCTCATTTAAAAAGATCTTGCCCAAGTACCTGCTCTGGGTGTAACCCTAGGGGGCTCAGCTCACCCAACATTTTCTCTATTTATTAATACCTGATTCCTGACCCTTTCCTCTTGGCCACAGGTCGGTTTAAGTCATATCTAGCCATACACAAACTCTTGGGGCCATCCAATTTGTTTCGAATGCTCTCTCATTTAAAAAGATCTTGCCCAAGTACCTGCTCTGGGTGTAACCCTAGGGGGCTCAGCTCACCCAACATTTTCTCTATTTATTAATACCTGATTCATGACCCTTTCCTCTTGGCCACAGGTCGGTTTAAGTCATATCTAGCCATACACAAACTCTTGGGGCCATCCAATTTGTTTCGAATGCTCTCTCATTTAAAAAGATCTTGCCCAAGTACCTGCTCTGGGTGTAACCCTAGGGGGCTCAGCTCACCCAACATTTTCTCTATTTATTAATACCTGATTCCTGACCCTTTCCTCTTGGCCACAGGTCGGTTTAAGTCATATCTAGCCATACACAAACTCTTGGGGCCATCCAATTTGTTTCGAATGCTCTCTCATTTAAAAAGATCTTGCCCAAGTACCTGCTCTGGGTGTAACCCTAGGGGGCTCAGCTCACCCAACATTTTCTCTATTTATTAATACCTGATTCCTGACCCTTTCCTCTTGGCCACAGGTCGGTTTAAGTCATATCTAGCCATACACAAACTCTTGGGGCCATCCAATTTGTTTCGAATGCTCTCTCATTTAAAAAGATCTTGCCCAAGTACCTGCTCTGGGTGTAACCCTAGGGGGCTCAGCTCACCCAACATTTTCTCTATTTATTAATACCTGATTCCTGACCCTTTCCTCTTGGCCACAGGTCGGTTTAAGTCATATCTAGCCATACACAAACTCTTGGGGCCATCCAATTTGTTTCGAATGCTCTCTCATTTAAAAAGATCTTGCCCAAGTACCTGCTCTGGGTGTAACCCTAGGGGGCTCAGCTCACCCAACATTTTCTCTATTTATTAATACCTGATTCATGACCCTTTCCTCTTGGCCACAGGTCGGTTTAAGTCATATCTAGCCATACACAAACTCTTGGGGCCATCCAATTTGTTTCGAATGCTCTCTCATTTAAAAAGATCTTGCCCAAGTACCTGCTCTGGGTGTAACCCTAGGGGGCTCAGCTCACCCAACATTTTCTCTATTTATTAATACCTGATTCCTGACCCTTTCCTCTTGGCCACAGGTCGGTTTAAGTCATATCTAGCCATACACAAACTCTTGGGGCCATCCAATTTGTTTCGAATGCTCTCTCATTTAAAAAGATCTTGCCCAAGTACCTGCTCTGGGTGTAACCCTAGGGGGCTCAGCTCACCCAACATTTTCTCTATTTATTAATACCTGATTCATGACCCTTTCCTCTTGGCCACAGGTCGGTTTAAGTCATATCTAGCCATACACAAACTCTTGGGGCCATCCAATTTGTTTCGAATGCTCTCTCATTTAAAAAGATCTTGCCCAAGTACCTGCTCTGGGTGTAACCCTAGGGGGCTCAGCTCACCCAACATTTTCTCTATTTATTAATACCTGATTCCTGACCCTTTCCTCTTGGCCACAGGTCGGTTTAAGTCATATCTAGCCATACACAAACTCTTGGGGCCATCCAATTTGTTTCGAATGCTCTCTCATTTAAAAAGATCTTGCCCAAGTACCTGCTCTGGGTGTAACCCTAGGGGGCTCAGCTCACCCAACATTTTCTCTATTTATTAATACCTGATTCCTGACCCTTTCCTCTTGGCCACAGGTCGGTTTAAGTCATATCTAGCCATACACAAACTCTTGGGGCCATCCAATTTGTTTCGAATGCTCTCTCATTTAAAAAGATCTTGCCCAAGTACCTGCTCTGGGTGTAACCCTAGGGGGCTCAGCTCACCCAACATTTTCTCTATTTATTAATACCTGATTCATGACCCTTTCCTCTTGGCCACAGGTCGGTTTAAGTCATATCTAGCCATACACAAACTCTTGGGGCCATCCAATTTGTTTCGAATGCTCTCTCATTTAAAAAGATCTTGCCCAAGTACCTGCTCTGGGTGTAACCCTTGGGGGCTCAGCTCACCCAACATTTTCTCTATTTATTAATACCTGATTCATGACCCTTTCCTCTTGGCCGCAGGTCGGATTTAAGTCATATCTAGCCATACACAAACTCTTGGGGCCATCCAATTTGTTTCGAATGCTCTCTCATTTAAAAAGATCTTGCCCAAGTACCTGCTCTGGGTGTAACCCTTGGGGGCTCAGCTCACCCAACATTTTCTCTATTTATTAATACCTGATTCATGACCCTTTACTCTTGGCCACAGGTCGGTTTAAGTCATATCTAGCCATACACAAACTCTTGGGGCCATCCAATTTGTTTCGAATGCTCTCTCATTTAAAAAGATCTTGCTCAAGTACCTGCTCTGGGTGTAACCTCAGGCGGAGCAAATAAGCTGCGAGCTGTCCGACGACATCTCCAAACTTGTTTTCTACTCTTTTCCTTCTGGTTATAGCTTTATTTAAATTATATCTTACTCTGTACCAAGTCTTGGGACCAACGAAAAGGGTATGGTGAGTCTCATGATCGAAATTCTTGCCCAAGTACCTGCTTTGGGTGTAACCCCAGGGGGAGCAGATAAGCTGCGAGCTTTCCGACGACAACTCCAAACTTGTTTTCTATTCTTGTCCTTCTGGTTATAGCTTTGTTTAAATTATATCTTACTGTATACCAAGTCTTGGGACCAACGAAAAGGGTATGGTGAGTCTCATGATCGAAATTCTTGCCCAAGTACCTGCTCTGGGTGTAACCCCAGGGGGAGCAAATAAGCTGCGAGCTTTCCGACGACAACTCCAAACTTGTTTTCTACTCTTGTCCTTCTGGTTATAGCTTTGTTTAAATTATATCTTACTGTATACCAAGTCTTGGGACCAACGAAAAGGGTATGGTGAGTCTCATGATCGAAATTCTTGCCCAAGTACCTGCTCTGGGTGTAACCCCAGGGGGAGCAAATAAGCTGCGAGCTTTCCGACGACAACTCCAAACTTGTTTTCTACTCTTGTCCTTCTGGTTATAGCTTTGTTTAAATTATATCTTACTGTATACCAAGTCTTGGGACCAACGAAAAGGGTATGGTGAGTCTCATGATCGAAATTCTTGCCCAAGTACCTGCTCTGGGTGTAACCCCAGGGGGAGCAAATAAGCTGCGAGCTTTCCGACGACAACTCCAAACTTGTTTTCTACTCTTGTCCTTCTGGTTATAGCTTTGTTTAAATTATATCTTACTGTATACCAAGTCTTGGGACCAACGAAAAGGGTATGGTGAGTCTCATGATCGAAATTCTTGCCCAAGTACCTGCTCTGGGTGTAACCCCAGGGGGAGCAAATAAGCTGCGAGCTTTCCGACGACAACTCCAAACTTGTTTTCTACTCTTGTCCTTCTGGTTATAGCTTTGTTTAAATTATATCTTACTGTATACCAAGTCTTGGGACCAACGAAAAGGGTATGGTGAGTCTCATGATCGAAATTCTTGCTCAAGTACCTGCTCTGGGTGTAACCCCTGGGGGAGCAAATAAGCTGCGAGCTTTCCGACGACAACTCCAAACTTGTTTTCTACTCTTGTCCTTCTGGTTATAGCTTTGTTTAAATTATATCTTACTGTATACCAAGTCTTGGGACCAACGAAAAGGGTATGGTGAGTCTCTATTCCGAAATTCTTCCCTCGTACCCGTTGCGTCGCCTTTACCTTTACAAGTTCTGATATATGAACACTTCTGAACGCAACTGCATCCTACTGCTGAGCACCTACGTAGATCGGGCGTTTTTTTTCAGATTTATGGCACCAAAAATCAGGACAATCAGACGTCAGGTTGATTTATGGGAATTATTATAAGTTTTTGCTGTCTGGCTGGGGTGTGGTTGGGGCCTGGCTGGAGCCCCAAAAGTAATACCAATGAACACATTTTCAGAGCCAAAACAGGGTGCTGGGGGTCAGAGGCCCCTGCGCCAGGGCTGGAAAAAAGGGAGCAGCCACTTAGGTTGGGTAGGTTCTGCTCTAAGGTCCACCTTATGTCCGGGGGGGAAGAGGAATGCGGCGTCGACCAAAAGCGGCTTTGAGTAGCCTCTGGGTTGCCTCACGGTAATCTCTGGGTTGTCTCACGGTTGTCTCACGGTAGTCTCACGGTACTATCACGGTAGTTCCACGGCAGAGGCCGCAAATGTTACCTAAAATGTAACCAAAATGCGGCGTCGGCCAGGTCTAGCTCACGGTAGTCCCCCACGGCAGTGCCACGGCTTGGGCCGCAAATGTTACCTGAAATGTAACCAAAATGCGGCGTCGGCCAGGTCTAGCTCACGGTAGTCCCTCACGGCAGTGCCACGGCCGGGGCCGCAAATGTTACCTGAAATGTAACCAAAATGCGGCGTCGGCCAGGTCTAGCTCACGGTAGTCCCCCACGGCAGTGCCACGGCCGGGGCCGCAAATGTTACCTGAAATGTAACCAAAATGCGGCGTCGGCCAGGTCTAGCTCACGGTAGTCCCTCACGGCAGTGCCACGGCCGGGGCCGCAAATGTTACCTGAAATGTAACCAAAATGCGGCGTCGGCCAGGTCTAGCTCACGGTAGTCCCTCACGGCAGTGCCACGGCCGGGGCCGCAAATGTTACCTGAAATGTAACCAAAATGCGGCGTCGGCCAGGTCTAGCTCACGGTAGTCCCTCACGGCAGTGCCACGGCCTGGGCCGCAAATGTTACCTGAAATGTAACCAAAATGCGGCGTCGGCCAGGTCCAGCTCCGGTAGTCACCTACCCCTCACGGCAGTGCCACGGCCGGGCCGCAAATGTTACCTGAAATGTAACCAAAATGCGGCGTCGGCCGTCTAGCTCACGGTAGTCCCCCACGGCAGTGCCACGGCCTGGGCCGCAAATGTTACCTGAAATGTAACCAAAATGCGGCTTCGGCCAGGTCTAGCTCACGGTAGTCCCCACGGCAGTGCCACGGCCGGGCCGCAAATGTTACCTGAAATGTAACCAAAAGGCGGCGTCGGCCAGGTCTAGCTCACGGTAGTCCCCCACGCAGTGCCACGGCCGGGGCCGCAAATGTTACCTGAAATGTAACCAAAATGCGGCGTCGGCCAGGTCTAGCTCAGTAGTCCCCCACGGCAGTGCCACGGCCGGGGCCGCAAATGTTACCTGAAATGTAACCAAAATGCGGCGTCGGCCAAACACAGCCGGGCTCTCACGGTCTCTGGGTTGTCACACGGTAGTCTCACGGTAGTCTCACGGTAGTCTCACGGTGTCTCACGGTTGTGCCACGGCTGGGGCCGAAATGTTACCTGAAATGTAACCAAAATCGGCGTCGGCCAAACACACCGGGTAGTCCCACGGTAGTCTTTGGGTTGTCTCACGGTAGTCTCACGGTAGTTTCACGATTGTGCCACGGTTGGGGCCGCAAATGTTACCTGAAATGTAACGC
>JACBWV010000223.1:15421855-15451855 GCA_013435795.1 Chlamydomonas sp. ICE-L
TATATCTAGTGGTTGGGTTGAGTCGATATCTGTCGAGGAAAGGAATGGCAGTCCCAAACACCGTATGTCCTTGTATATATTACGTCGTTATTAACGTAGCTGAGGTCGAAGTCCTAAGTCATACGTTGTGTTGGGTTGCTGAAGCACAGGAGTAAGCATTATTGCAAGGACCGTTTTAACGGACCCGCAACGGGTAGTCGAGGCAGGATGAGTATTAGCAGTAATGGATGAGCCTTATCTTGTTTGAGTGTGCCTTTTAAATAGGTTGTACTCAACTGGTGTTTAGCCTTGCTATTATTCTCTGCCGACATTCACAATGTGCAATAGTTGTTGGTTCCGTAGCCATTGTTCGAACATCAGAATGTGGACTATAACATAGCGGAATGTGGGAACTGAAGTGATTTTGTAACTTTCCAATTCTAGCTTAGGCTTTGAAATGGTTTATCAGGTGCAGCCTGCTTTACTTAACGGATTATCTCGACCGAGCTCAGGCAAGACACCCGCTGTGAAAATTAAGCTATCAAATAAGCGGGAGGAAAAGAAAACAACCAGGATTCCATTAGTAACGGCGAGTGAAACGGGAATAGCCAACCTTGAAAATCTTCTTGAAGAAATTGTAGGCTATAGAAGTTCCCTCTAAGGGGCAGCAGGGACTAAGTATATGCTGGAAGCAGCGTCCGCGAGGGGGATAAACCCCGTCGGTCTAGGGTTGTCCGTTCAAGATGGGCTTTCGAAGAGTCGATTGTTTGGGCAATGCAGTAGGCAAAAATGGGAGTGGTACATCCTTCTAAGGCTAAATTACTGACGAGAGACGATTAGCGAAACAAGTACCGTGAGGGAAAGATGAAAAGAATTTGAAAAGGAGTTACAAAGTGCTTTGAAATTGTTTAAAGAGGGAAGCGTTGCAGGGACTGGCAGTTGCACGTGCTTATGGCGTGTCTACGACCGTCTGGAGGCGCCGAGTGCTGGTCAGCAGGATTCGACTGGCGGGATAACAGCCCGGGGTTGTTTACCCGGTTCGATGCCGTCGGTCGGACGAGGTGTGATCGTCGCTCCGGTCCTTTTGGAAATGGAGGTCGGACAAGATGATGGCGAAAGCCTTTCACGGCAGTCTTGAGAAAAAGGGAAAGAGGGGTAAAAAAGTATGAGAGTTGGGGTGTGGTAAAAAAATTTAATACATAGCGTACCAGATTTGATAGTATGGGGAGCTATAAGTCGAGTGAGTTAACACCGACGCGCGAGGGCAGAAACATGGGCTCTTGGCCGAGCCTCGATCGCAATAATGCGTTCAAATCAGATTTAATGATTCGCGGAATTCTCCAATTCACACACTGTTTTACGCATTTCGCGGCGTTCTTTCATCGGTTTTACGAGAGCCGATTCCGTTGTTAAAGATCTTAGTTCCAGCAGGTCAATACGAACTAAGCCGATATAGCCCCATTCGTATTCCGACTTCAGGTAAGTTGTGTTGGGAGTTCAAGGTTAGGTAAAGGGCCGACTCCCACAGCTGGGCACTCCTTAAAAGGGTAACTGCCCTTTAGCTGTCAATCAATGCTGTAATGAAAGAGAAGACCTAACAACTGCTTTTGAAACTAGTTACCAAGCGACCATTCGTGTTAGTCATCTCACCCCTAACCAGAAACACCTTTAAAAATTAAAGGCTGATGGGTACACAAACAAGACTAACAACACGGCTGTCGGCAGTTTGACAGTCTGATCGGTATCATCTGCAAACGCGAGTCAAGACACCTACAAATACTACTTCGCAAGGAATGGCAAGGGAACCCTGATCTGGTCCGAATGAACCGACCAAGATCACCACGTTATTATCAGCGCTCCAACACCCAGTGGTGATAGACTAGAGCTACGTCACCAAGAGTGCAGACTGCAATAAAAACGATCAGGACAGTGACATTAGAGGTTCCAGGTGAGTTGTTGTTGTATTCGAAATGAAGATTCAATGATCCCCTTCCGCAGTTCACCTACGGAAACCTTGTTTACGACTTCTCCTTCTCCTCTAGGTGGGAGGGTTGGTAATAATGAAATCTTCTCAGTAGAAAGCCAAGTTGCCATCAACTACACCAATCAATCCGAACACTTTCACCGCCACAAAGCCCCAAATCGGGGTATGGGGGGGAGAGCGACGGGCGGTGTGTACAAAGGGCAGGACGTAATCAACGCTAGCTGATGACCTCGCGCTATTTACTAGCATGTCCTCGTGTGAAGACTAATAATTGCAATAAATCTATCCCCATCACGTGCAGTTTCAAGATTACCCGACCTCTCGGTCAAGGATAGGCGCGTATGAATGCAACAGTTTCCGCGCGTGGCGGCCCAAGAACATCCTAAGGGATCAACAGACCTTTTTAGTTGCCTGATCACAGCTTGCGCTTGCCCCCTAACACGACAATATCCCATTCTAAGAAGTCGGACGCTACAAAAGTAGTCCGTGACTATTTAGCAGCTGGGTCTTCGTTCGTACCGTTAGTAGAATACACGTAATAAACTCTAACAGGCAACCCACCAACTAATGAACGAGTGCCATGCACCACCTAACCTCAACGAGAATCACGAAAGAGCTCCCATCTGTCAACCTCCCCCATGTCCTACCTGGAATTTCCCCTTGTTGAGTCCAAATTAAGCCGCAGGCTCACGCCTGGTGGTGCCCTTCCGTCAATTCCTTTCAGTTTCAGCCTTGCGACCAGTACGCCCCCCTGGAACCCCCAAACTTGGAATTTCTCATAAGGTTGCTGCAGGTCACGAACCGCAAACCCTGCCATTCCCTAGTTCGCAATCGTTTAATTGTTTGAGACGGACGACTGTATCATATATCGTCTTCGAGCCCCCAACACTTTCGTTCTTGATTAATGAAAACTCCTTGCAAATGCTTCGCAAAGTTCGTCTTGTCATAATCCAAGAATTCACCTCTGACATGAAATACGAATGCCCCCGACTATGTCGCCCTCATTAATCATTACTGTTACTACGGTCTTACTAGACCAACAAGATAATGCCAGAGGCGTGTCGTGTTTATTCCATGCTAAATGTAATCACAGGCGAAACGCATTGCTTGTGAACATCCAAGATCTCATCTTACTTCAAGTAACCTACGTCGACTCCCGAGTCCCGGACATGAAGCCTCCAGAGCCCGCCCTCAGGACAATCAAGACTAGGCACACAGTAACACACAAGCCGAGACCGCTCAACCCACCCTGAAATCCACTACGAGCTTTTACTTGTAAAACCTGCAACACTTAAATTATACGCTATTGGGAGCTGGAATTCAACGCGTCGGCTGCTGGCACCAACTTGCCCCCCCAATGGATCCGCGTTAAGGGATTTAGATTGGTACTCATTCTCATTACCAGACATTAAATGCCCGGTAGTGTTATTTAGTAGTGGTCGCTACACCCGTTCCCCGTGTCGGGATTTTGTTAAATTTGCGGCCTGCTTGCCTTCCTTGGAATGTGGTAGCCGTTTTTCTCAGGCCTTCCCATCCCTCTCCGGAATTCTGAACCCTAATCCTCTCGTCACCCAACCCGTTACACCATACCATGTAGGCCTCATCCTGCCATCGGTAAAGTTGATAGTGGGCAAATTTGAATGAAAACAGCTGCGCCTGCACAAGAGAGGCAGTTCTATTCGTGAGTTATCTGAGTCACGCAGTCGAACAAAGTTTCTGCGCTGGCCTTTTAATCTGAATAATACGTCCTCTCCAGAAGTTCGGTGGATGTACGCAACGATTAGCTCTAGAATTACTACGGTTATACGAGGAATGTGGTACGCATCAAATAAACTCTACTGATTTAATGAGCCATTCCGCATTTTAACATCTAAAGCATTTATAATACTTAGACATGCAATGGCTTAAAAATCTTTGAGACGACGCATATGACTACTGGCAGGGATCAACCGTGATAGCTGATGCCGTGCAACGGACCAACAGTCAGCAAGCCAACAAGCAAGGGAACGCTGATCCTTACGACCAAAAGGAACGTATGGAATCAATAAATGCACGTTAGTGGCAGTCCATGGATGTGGATATCGCGTTGGACCAGCCAACGTCGCCTACATGGATAGGGGAAGAGTATTAGGCTTAAACGAATTAACGATCCGAACAGGTTAACACTCTGGTGAGTTCCTCGAGGCCTCTTCGTATTCAATCCCGGCTATACCAACGTGCAAGACATACACCCAAGCTGAACGCACTGTACGTAGCAAATAAACACTAGTCAGTGGACGTCATGGCAAGGTGAAGCTTTCGTAGGTGAAGCCATAGAGCTAGCAAGAGAACAACGTTGATCAAACCAAAGAGCGTGCAATGATTAGAAAGCACACAAACCAGTAAGGCCAAGCTGAACACTGTCGAAGCCTACGTTTAAAGATGAGACTATTACTGGATAACGTATTAATCAGACAAGGTCAACAAGGATCCCGCTCTCAATCGTTTCATACATCGGAGGGGACAATATAAACAAGGAGCAGCCGTAGCTTAACTCTATGATTATAATCACTGATGGACATACAAGGTAGCAACGATGCACTGAACCCGCTTGAAGCTTGCCCAATCAGTTGCAAACCCCCTTGACATGAAGACCACTCATGCGATTGGGATACAGGCGCAAAGATTATTCGCCTCACGGTCACTCGTCGTTTGATCTCCCACCGGTATCTAAGGCCACACACCTTAGGGATTTACCATCCATCCAGTTGTCAGCGTTGATCAAGGCAATATGTGGACTGCAGCTCTTGCCGCTAATCCAGGTTTTAAAAGCTAATTAGCGACCTGAAACATGTTACTACACCCGTTTCCAACACCACACAACTTTGGACTACCCCTAGATCACCGGTGAGACTCCGTGAGTTACAACCTGGCCCGACTGCCCAGCATTTTGTTCATTTTCAGGTAACATTTGCGGCCCCCACCGTGTGCCAATCGTGAAACTAAACCGTGGGACTACTGGGAGACCACCTGTGAACAACCCAAAGCCTACCGTGGGAACTACACCCAGCTGTGTTTGGCGACGCACCAATGCATTTTGGTTACATTTCATGTAACATTTATTCGGCCCCATCCGTGGCACAACCGTAGAGACTATACCGTGAGACTACCGTGGACACCGTGTGACCGACCGTCTTGACTCCGTACCTACGACCCAGAGACTACCGTTAGACTGTGACACCAGGCTTGTTTTTGTAGCCTACGCCGCATTAGGTTACATTCAGGTAACATTTGCGGCCCCGCCCGTGCACTGCCGTGGGGGCTACCGGTTTAGACTTGGCCGACAGCACGAATCGACTTTTGGTTACATTTCAGTTAACAATTTGCGCCTACCGCCGGCCGTGGCACTGCCGTGGAGGGACTTACCGTGCTGGCATAGACTGGCCGAGCGGCCGCAGTTTTGGTTACATTTCAGTAACATTTGCGGCCCAGGTCGTGGCATGGCCTTGTGGGACTCCGTGACTAGTGACCTCGCTGGCCGACGCCGCATTTTGGTTACATCTATCAGTAAGCACTTTGCGCCCCCGGCCGTGGGCACTCGACAGGTGAGGGACTACCGGTGACTATGCCTTTCGGGGCCGACCGCCCGCATTTTGGTTATACATTTCAGGTACACATTTGCGAAGCCTCGAGGTGGACCCGGCCGTGGCATGCCTAGGGGAAGGCCGTGAGGTACTCGAGAAAGACTGCCCGTGTCGCTCTAGTGACCCTGGCCCGAGCTGGAACCAAAAGGGCTGAACACCATTCCTTTTTGGTTGTACATAATCCGGTAAACATTTGCGGCCTCCGGGACCCCTCGGGTCACAGGGTACCCGTTGGGTTTGACTATCTTTACGCCCCGTAGACTACTACCCTGAGCTGCCAACATGTCCGCGAAGGCCGAGCAGTACCGCAGGGGACACCAGGCGAAATAAAGAAAGGGAGGAAACAGAAAATAAAAGAGAGTATAAAGCCGGGAAGCACCCATGTCCAGAAGGCGATCAATATTTTTGTATGTTACATTTCACTTTCGTCTACCCCATCGAGCGGATTTGCGGCCGGCCGGCCGACAGGCACTGGTCCGTAGGTAACTTACCTGTTAGCTAGGACCTGGCCGACGCCCCCCGAAGTTGCACAAACTCCTTTTTAATTTTAATATCAGTTACATTTGCTGGACCCCCTGCCGTGGCCAAACGCGAGCAAATACCATCGAAATAGGTAAGAGCCTAGTCGAATCGTGACTACCTCTTACCTTTGTCCGACCTATACCCTAAGTGGGTCCTCCGGAGGCCAGAAGGAGAATGGTGCGCAACAAGCAAGTGTTGTGTTAGCCATTTCCCAGGTAACATTTTAGTGCGCCACCGGCGCGTGCATCTTAGCCCTACTGGCCTGGGTGATGCGAACTGAGCCGTTAGCTAGACCCTGCGCCGAACGCTCCGGGGCCCCCTTTGGCTGGCTTGGCACTTGTTGGTTACATTTCAGGACGAATTTATCGGCCCTGCCATGCCCGTGAGCACCAAGACCTGGCCGAGTGGGTAGCGACTACCCGGCATTATGAGCTCTGACATGTGCCGACGGAGCCTCTGAAAGGAAGTACGTGAAAGAATCGCAATTTGGTTCATTTCAGGTAACATTTTGCGGGCCTTGTCCTTCTCGGCCGTTGGCACTACCGGAATAGTTACCTGAGAGCTAACCGTATCCGGTGAGATCATTACCGTGAGACACCGTGAGACAACCCAGAATATAACCGCCCGGAGGCCAATCCAGAGGGCTACTCAATAGCCGCTTTGTTTTGTATTTTTAGATGTTTTTCCGGATGTTTTTTTTTGTTTTTGTTGTTTAGTTTTTTTTGGTGCCTTCCTCTGTTGATTATATGGGCCTTATTGAAGTGTTGTGTTTGTTATTTTTTTTTTGAAGTTTTTTTTTTTTATATTTTGAGGTTTTGTTATCGATTTTTTTGTATTGTTGTCTTTTTATTAAGGAGATCTTTGGTGTACAGTGGGGATTTGGTTTCTCTTATTTTTACTTTAGTATTCGGGTTTTCATTTTTTAAACATTTTGTCTCTTTTTTTATTTCTTTTGGTGGCGGTTTTTTTTGTAGATGTAGATGTTTAGTTTGGTCTGGATTTTCCTGCTAATAGTGCATGCTTGTTAGTTTCTTTTCTATGTATTTGTTTTTTTGTTTATTTTTGTTTTTTTTTTGTTCTCAGAGTTCTGATTTTTTTTTGTGTGTTGATTGTTTTATAATTTTTTATGTAGTATTAGTTGTTAATTTTTTTGTATCACAAGGAACATCCACAGCCCAAGCCTTCCTCTTACACCCCCGCCGCCGCTAATGTGGCGCCGTTCTAGCATACCCTAACCCTACCCTAAGTTTTCTGTCACCCTTTGTTCCCCTCCCTAGCGCAGGTAAAGCCATCTAGACAAACCCCCTACGCCCGGCTATTTTGGGCCTCTGAAAATGGAGTGTTCATAATGGTAGTACTTGTTGGGGCCTCCACGCCAGGCCCCAGCCACAACAACACCCACAGGTCCGACACGCAACAACTTTACTACTTCCCATTGACCATTGAATCAACCTGACGTCTTATTGTCCTTAGTTTTGGTGTCCATCAATCTGGAAAACAAACGCGCTCGATCTACGTAGGTGCCTGCAGCAGTAGGTGATGCAGGTTTCGTGTTCAGTAGTGTTTCATGTATCAAACTTGTAGAGGTAAAGGCACGGCATAGATGGAACTGGTACGAGGGAAGAATTTCGGGATAGTACACTCACCATAACCCTTTTCGTGCAGGATTCCCAAGACTTGTTAATAAACTAGATAAGATATAATTTAAGGAACAAAGCGATAACCACAAAGGACAGAG
This sequence comes from Chlamydomonas sp. ICE-L, assembly GCA_013435795.1. Lineage (NCBI taxonomy): Eukaryota > Viridiplantae > Chlorophyta > Chlorophyceae > Chlamydomonadales > Chlamydomonadaceae > Chlamydomonas > Chlamydomonas sp. ICE-L. Next base: position 15,429,702 of record JACBWV010000223.1, read on the forward strand.
ATTCGAAACTCAGTTTGGAGTTGTTCGTCGGAAAGGCTCGGCGCTGGCTTATTTGCGCCCCCTGGGGTTACAAAACACCCAGAGCGGTAACTTGGGCAAGAATTTCGTATCATGAGACCTCACCATAAGAATTAAGTATAAGTGAAGGCTCTTGCTTCGTTTGGTCCCGGATAAAGACTTGCTTGAATACTGAAAAACAGTAGCATACAATAATTTAACCCAAATCTATAGCCCGAAGTCACTAGACCTAGCAAACAAGTGTAGTTTTCGTCAAGGAGAACTTCGGCAGCTTATTTGCTCCCCCTGGGGGATACATACCCAGAGCAGGTTACTTTCCATGGGCACGAATTTCGATCATGAGCTTCACCACTACGTTCACCCCTGTTACGTTGCCCAAGACTTGGTATATAGTAAGATATAATTTTAAACAAAGCTATCAAACCATAAGACAATAATAGGAAACCCAATTTTTGAGTTCTTTCGAAAGCTGCGCAGCTTTCTTCTGCTCGGCGGACCAACCTGTGGTGTGCATACACCGCAAACGAGTATAGCAGTGTACTTTGGAGCAAGACTTATCGATCATGAGACTCACCATATAACATACCCGTTTCGTTGGTCCCAAGACTTGGTACGAGTAGATATAATTTCCCCGGACAGCTATAACCAAGGACCAGCGTACGCCCCACAAAGTTTGGAGATTGTCTGTCGCGACCCAGCTTCGCCCCGCTTCGTTTGACTCCGCTGAGGTTTAACCATCCCAGACAGGTACACTAATGGGCAAGATCTTTTTTAAATGAGAGAGCAGCATCTAAGATAACAAATTGGATGGCCCCAAGAGTTTGTATACTGGCTAAGATATCTTAATTAACAACCCGACCTACCTGCGCAAGAGGAACGGTCATGATCAGTATTAAATAATAGAGAAAATTTGGGTGAGCTGAGCCCCCGTATGTTACACCAGAGCAGCGTCTCTGGGCAAGATCTTTTTAATGAGAGAGCAATTCGAAACAAATTGGAATGGCCCTCAAGAGTTTGGTTGTAGGGCTAGATATGACGTTAAACCGACCTGGTGGCCTAGGAGTAAAACCGTCATGAATCAGTGTATTTTAACAAATTAAGAGAACAAATGTTGGTGAGCTTGAAACCCCCTAGGTAGTTACACCTGAGCGGTACTGTGGTGAGCCAAGTATCTTTTTAAAGGGAGAGAGCATTCGAAACAATTGATGGCCCCCAAGGTTTGTTTATGGCTAGATATACTTATACCGACTGTGGCCAAGAGGAACGGGTCATGACTCAGGTTATTACTAAATATAGATATGTTTGGGTAGCTGAGCCCCCTAAGGGGTTTTATATTCCCCAATCATGACTGTACTCGGGCAAGACATGCTTTTAAATGGGTGTATAGCAACTTCGATCCGACAAATTGGATTGGGCCCCCAAGAGTGTGGTGTAATGGCACTATGTCCTTAAAACGCGACCTGTGGCCAAGGAGGAAAAGTTGGTCAGGAATCAGGTATGTGAATACATAGAGCAAATTGGGGGTGAGCTGAGGCCACCCAGGGTTATCACCCCCAGCAGCAGGTACTTGGGCGAAGATCTTTTTAAATGACGAGACATACGAAACAAATTGGATGGACCCCAAGAGTTTTGTTTATGGGCTAATTGACTTTATAAACCGACCTGTGGACCAAGAGGAAACAACGGTCAGGAACTCAGTTTAAATAAATAAGATAAAATGTTGGTGAGCTGAGCCCCCTAGGGGTTTTAACACCCCAGAGCAAGTACTTGGTCAACGATCTTTTTTTTAAACTGCTAGAGCAATGTCGAACAAATGGGAATGGCCCCACTAGTTTGTGTCTGGCCTAAATATGGACTTAATCCGATCTGTGGCCAATAGAAACGGTCATGACATTCAGGTATTAAAAAATAGTGAAATGTTGTGGTGGTCTGAGCCCCCTGGGTTCACACCCAGAGCAGGTACTTTTGGGCCGCTCTTTTTCCCTGCTCTCGCCTTCGCCCCCCCTTGGCTGGCCCCAAGAGTTTTTGTGTATGGCTAGATAGGACTTAACCGGACTGTGGCCAAGAGGAACGGTCATGAATCAAGGTATTAATACATAGCGAAAAATTTTGGAAGTGAGCTGAAGCCCCCTAGAGGTTAAACAAACAAAACACACCCAGAGCCGGTACTGTTGGGGCAAGATCTTTTCCTGCGCGCAGCCATTCGAAACAAATTGGGATGGCCCCACGATGTGGTGCTTGCTGAAGATTGGACTTAAACGGGGGGCGAACCCTGTGTCCAAGAGAAAGGTCAGGAATCAGTATTAATAAATAGATAAATGTTGGGTTGTGTGAGCTGAGGCCCCCTAGGGTTTTACACCCAGAGCAAGTTACTGAACTAGCTTTGGGCGAGATCTTTTTTAAATGAGAGAGCATTTCGAAAACAAACTTGATGGCCCCTAAAGTTTTTGTGTGGCTAGAATATGGACTTAAACCGACTGTATCCAAGAGGAACGGTCTGAATCGAAAGGTATAATGAAATAGAGAAAATGTTGGGGATTAAGCTGACTCCCAAGTGGTTACTTGAGTTAGAGGACCCAGAGGCAGTGGGTTTTACTAAACTTTTGGAGCAGATCTTTTTTTTAAATAGAGAGCATATCGAGACCAATTGGTCGTGGCCCCCCTACCCCCCAACCTCCCCCCCCACCCCCCCCCCCCCCCCCCCCCTCCCCCCCCCCCCCCCCCCCCCCCCCCCCCCCCCCCCCCACCCCCACCACCCAAACGATTTGTTGTATGGCTAGATTGACTTAAACCGACCTGTGGCCAAAGAGAAACTGTCATTAAATCGGTAGTAAAAATAGAGAAATGTTGGGTGAGCTGAGCCCCCTATGGTTAACCACCCTCACAAAGACCCAGAAAAGCAGGTACTGTGGGTGAAGAGGTCGTTTTTAATTGATGACGAGCATCATAAAGGTGCCCATTTAAGATTGTCGATACAAATTGGATGGCACCAGAGTTTGTGTATGGGCGAGATATTGACGTTAAACCTGACGTCGATGTGTTCCAGAGAAACGCGTCATGAATTAAGGTAATTAATAAAGTCTGAGTAAAATGGTTGAGTGGACAGCTGAGCCCCCTAGGTTTACACCCCAGACAGGTACGTTCGGTCACAGATCTTTGTTAACTGGAAGAGAGGCATGGTCGAAACAAATTGATGGCCCCTAAGTTCGAGAGTTTGTGTATGGCTAATATGAACTTAGCACCGACCGTGTTGGCCAAAGAGGAAACGGTTCTGTAATCAGGGCAATTACATAATAGAACTAAATCGTTGGGTTGATGGTCTGAGCCCCTTAGTGGAGTATACTCGCTCTAATGCAGTACTTGGGCAAGATCTTGTGTTAAATGGAGAGCGTTCGAAACAGATTTGATGGCCCAAAAAGGTTGTGTATGTGGCTAGTATATGACTTAAAACCGAAACCTGTATCCAAGAGGAAGGGTCATTTCGAAATCAGGTATTAATTAAATATTGAGAGAAATGTTGGGTGAGCTGAGCGCCCCCAGGGTTACAATGACACCGCGTAGAAGTCAAAGGATACTTCTTGGTCCAAGACTCTTTCTTAAATGAGCAGAATGCATTCGAAACAAATTGGGATGGCCCCAAGAGTTTGTGTAGGCTAGATATGGCTTGAGATGAAATACCAACCGGACCATGTTGGCCAAAGAGAAAGGTCAGGAGTTGAAGAACTGTAGGCCAGTACATTGTGGGCAATGAAGAGATGAGATCCTCTCGGTCTTACATCCCTCCCCTCCCCTGGTTGGCGTCGCGCTGCTCCCAAGCCGCGGGTTCCCCCCCGTCCGCCCGTTTCTTGGCGCCCGCTCTTTCTTCCCCCTTCGCGCGCCTGTTCGGCTGACCACATTGGCTGCTCGGGGCCACCTAAGCAGTTTGGTGTATGGCTAGAGTATGACTTACACCGACCTAGATGGAACCAAGAGGAAACGGTCAGAATCTAGGTATTAAATGGAAATAGAGGTAAATGGTTGGTGTGTGTACGCTGCACACCCCCATGCAGGTTTTACAACCACAGCAGGGTACTGGTGCTGAGGAAGCCTTTTTTAAAATGATACGATCGCATCATCGTGAGACAAATGGTGGCCCCAAGAGGTTTGTGGTAATGGCTAGATATGACTTAAACCGACCCTGTGGCCAAGAGGAACGGGTCTGATCAGGTAGTAATAAATAGAGAAAATGGTTTGGTGAGCTGATCCCCCTAAGGTTACACCCATAGCCGGTACTTGGGCAAGATCGTTTTTTCATAGAAGCATTTCGAAAACACATTGGACTTGGCCCCACGCAGTTGGGTTACTGGTGCGAGATATGACTTTAACGACCGACCTCGTGGCCCAAGAGGGGAAAAGGGTCAGGATATCAGGTATTGCAACAATAAAATAGTATCCAATGTTGGGTTATGCCTGAGCGCTCCCCTAGGGTTACAACCCAGAGCAAGTCTAGCTATGGTGCGATCTTCTTTGAATGAGAGAGCGATTCAAACAAATGTGCGCTGATGGCCCCATCAAGTTTTGCGAATCAGCTAATAATGACTAAACCGACCTGGTATCCAAAAGGAAACGGTCATGAATCAGGTATATAAATAGAGAAAATGTTGGGTGAGCTGAAGCCCCCCTAGTTAACAACCCAATGCAGACTGTGGCGCAAGATTTTTTTAAATGAGAGAGCATTACCCTCGAACAAATAAAATTGGAATGGCCCCAAGCTTTTGTGAGGGCTAATATGACTTAAATAAAACGCAACGACCTGTGGCCAAGAGGAAAACGTCATCCGAACAGGTATAATACACCGAGACAATGCTTTGGGTATGCTGAGCCTACCCCAACGGGGTTAGACAACGCCAGGCCGTGTAACTAGTTGTAGATCGACTTTTGTAAATGATAGAGCAGTGGTTAAAGTCGACCACACAAATTTGGGATCGGGACTCCAAAGGGAGTTACTTGTATGGCTAGATAATAGACTTACAAAACGTGACCTGTGTCCAAGACTGAGACGGCTCATGCAGTTTCAGAACAGTATTAATTAATAGATGAAAAATGTTGGGGTTGTGACTTGACGCCCCTAGGGTTACACCCAGAGCAGGTAACTTGGGGCAATCTTTTTAAATGAGAGAGCATTTCGAACAACAAATTGGATGGTGTGGTCCTGCCGAAGAAGATTTTGTTTGGTAATTGGCTGATATGACTTAAACTAAACCGGACCTGTGGGCCAAACGAGCAAACGGTCCATGCGATCAGGTACTATAATATAATAGAGAATAATTTGCAGGCTGAGGCTTAGCCCCCTATGCAGGATTGACAACCCTCCGTGAACCCAGACGCATGGGTCTGGTGTGGGCCACGATCTTGTTTTTAAAATGCGAGGAGGCATTGTGCGAAAAACAACTTGAAAATGGGCCCCAAAAGTTTGTGTATGGCTAGATATGACTTAAACCGACCTGTGGCCAAGAGGAAAGGGTCAGGAATCAGGTATTAATAAATAGAGAAAATGTGGGTGAGCTGAGGCCCCCTAGGGTTACACCCAGAGCAGGTACTTGGGCAAGATCTTTTTAAATGAGAGAGCATTCGAAACAAATTGGATGGTCCCCAAGAGTTTGTGTATGGCTAGATATGACTTAAACCGACCTGTGGCCAAGAGGAAGGGTCAGGAATCAGGTATTAATAAATAGAGAAAATGTTGGGTGAGCTGAGCCCCCTAGGGTTACACCCAGAGCAGGTACTTGGGCAAGATCTTTTTAAATGAGAGAGCATTCGAAACAAATTGGATGGCCCCAAGAGTTTGTGTATGGCTAGATATGACTTAAACCGACCTGTGGCCAAGAGGAAAGGGTCAGGAATCAGGTATTAATAAATAGAGAAAATGTTGGGTGAGCTGAGCCCCCTAGGGTTACACCCAGAGCAGGTACTTGGGCAAGATCTTTTTAAATGAGAGAGCATTCGAAACAAATTGGATGGCCCCAAGAGTTTGTGTATGGCTAGATATGACTTAAACCGACCTGTGGCCAAGAGGAAAGGGTCAGGAATCAGGTATTAATAAATAGAGAAAATGTGGGTGAGCTGAGCCCCCTAGGGTTACACCAGAGCAGGTACTACTTGGGCAAGATCTTTTTAAATGAGAGAGCATTCGAAAACAAATTGGATGGCCCCAAGAGTTTGTGTATGGCTAGATAGACTTAAACCGACCTGTGGCAAGAGGAAAGGGTTCAGAATCAGGTATTAATAAATAGAGAAAATGTGGGTGAGCTGAGCCCCCTAGGGTTACACCCAGAGCAGGTACTTGGGCAAGATCTTTTTAAATGAGAGAGCATTCGAAACAAATTGGATGGCCCCAAGAGTTTGTGTATGGCTAGATATGACTTAAACCGACCTGTGGCCAAGAGGAAAGGGTCAGGAATCAGGTATTAATAAATAGAGAAAATGTTGGGTGAGCTGAGCCCCCTAGGGTTACACCCAGAGCAGGTACTTGGGCAAGATCTTTTTAAATGAGAGAGCATTCGAAACAAATTGGATGGCCCCAAGAGTTTGTGTATGGCTAGATATGACTTAAACCGACCTGTGGCCAAGAGGAAAGGGTCAGGAATCAGGTATTAATAAATAGAGAAAATGTTGGGTGAGCTGAGCCCCCTAGGGTTACACCCAGAGCAGGTACTTGGGCAAGATCTTTTTAAATGAGAGAGCATTCGAAACAAATTGGATGGCCCCAAGAGTTTGTGTATGGCTAGATATGACTTAAACCGACCTGTGGCCAAGAGGAAAGGGTCAGGAATCAGGTATTAATAAATAGAGAAAATGTTGGGTGAGCTGAGCCCCCTAGGGTTACACCCAGAGCAGGTACTTGGGCAAGATCTTTTTAAATGAGAGAGCATTCGAAACAAATTGGATGGCCCCAAGAGTTTGTGTATGGCTAGATATGACTTAAACCGACCTGTGGCCAAGAGGAAAGGGTCAGGAATCAGGTATTAATAAATAGAGAAAATGTTGGGTGAGCTGAGCCCCCTAGGGTTACACCCAGAGCAGGTACTTGGGCAAGATCTTTTTAAATGAGAGAGCATTCGAAACAAATTGGATGGCCCCAAGAGTTTGTGTATGGCTAGATATGACTTAAACCGACCTGTGGCCAAGAGGAAAGGGTCAGGAATCAGGTATTAATAAATAGAGAAAATGTTGGGTGAGCTGAGCCCCCTAGGGTTACACCCAGAGCAGGTACTTGGGCAAGATCTTTTTAAATGAGAGAGCATTCGAAACAAATTGGATGGCCCCAAGAGTTTGTGTATGGCTAGATATGACTTAAACCGACCTGTGGCCAAGAGGAAAGGGTCAGGAATCAGGTATTAATAAATAGAGAAAATGTTGGGTGAGCTGAGCCCCCTAGGGTTACACCCAGAGCAGGTACTTGGGCAAGATCTTTTTAAATGAGAGAGCATTCGAAACAAATTGGATGGCCCCAAGAGTTTGTGTATGGCTAGATATGACTTAAACCGACCTGTGGCCAAGAGGAAAGGGTCAGGAATCAGGTATTAATAAATAGAGAAAATGTTGGGTGAGCTGAGCCCCCTAGGGTTACACCCAGAGCAGGTACTTGGGCAAGATCTTTTTAAATGAGAGAGCATTCGAAACAAATTGGATGGCCCCAAGAGTTTGTGTATGGCTAGATATGACTTAAACCGACCTGTGGCCAAGAGGAAAGGGTCAGGAATCAGGTATTAATAAATAGAGAAAATGTTGGGTGAGCTGAGCCCCCTAGGGTTACACCCAGAGCAGGTACTTGGGCAAGATCTTTTTAAATGAGAGAGCATTCGAAACAAATTGGATGGCCCCAAGAGTTTGTGTATGGCTAGATATGACTTAAACCGACCTGTGGCCAAGAGGAAAGGGTCAGGAATCAGGTATTAATAAATAGAGAAAATGTTGGGTGAGCTGAGCCCCCTAGGGTTACACCCAGAGCAGGTACTTGGGCAAGATCTTTTTAAATGAGAGAGCATTCGAAACAAATTGGATGGCCCCAAGAGTTTGTGTATGGCTAGATATGACTTAAACCGACCTGTGGCCAAGAGGAAAGGGTCAGGAATCAGGTATTAATAAATAGAGAAAATGTTGGGTGAGCTGAGCCCCCTAGGGTTACACCCAGAGCAGGTACTTGGGCAAGATCTTTTTAAATGAGAGAGCATTCGAAACAAATTGGATGGCCCCAAGAGTTTGTGTATGGCTAGATATGACTTAAACCGACCTGTGGCCAAGAGGAAAGGGTCAGGAATCAGGTATTAATAAATAGAGAAAATGTTGGGTGAGCTGAGCCCCCTAGGGTTACACCCAGAGCAGGTACTTGGGCAAGATCTTTTTAAATGAGAGAGCATTCGAAACAAATTGGATGGCCCCAAGAGTTTGTGTATGGCTAGATATGACTTAAACCGACCTGTGGCCAAGAGGAAAGGGTCAGGAATCAGGTATTAATAAATAGAGAAAATGTTGGGTGAGCTGAGCCCCCTAGGGTTACACCCAGAGCAGGTACTTGGGCAAGATCTTTTTAAATGAGAGAGCATTCGAAACAAATTGGATGGCCCCAAGAGTTTGTGTATGGCTAGATATGACTTAAACCGACCTGTGGCCAAGAGGAAAGGGTCAGGAATCAGGTATTAATAAATAGAGAAAATGTTGGGTGAGCTGAGCCCCCTAGGGTTACACCCAGAGCAGGTACTTGGGCAAGATCTTTTTAAATGAGAGAGCATTCGAAACAAATTGGATGGCCCCAAGAGTTTGTGTATGGCTAGATATGACTTAAACCGACCTGTGGCCAAGAGGAAAGGGTCAGGAATCAGGTATTAATAAATAGAGAAAATGTTGGGTGAGCTGAGCCCCCTAGGGTTACACCCAGAGCAGGTACTTGGGCAAGATCTTTTTAAATGAGAGAGCATTCGAAACAAATTGGATGGCCCCAAGAGTTTGTGTATGGCTAGATATGACTTAAACCGACCTGTGGCCAAGAGGAAAGGGTCAGGAATCAGGTATTAATAAATAGAGAAAATGTTGGGTGAGCTGAGCCCCCTAGGGTTACACCCAGAGCAGGTACTTGGGCAAGATCTTTTTAAATGAGAGAGCATTCGAAACAAATTGGATGGCCCCAAGAGTTTGTGTATGGCTAGATATGACTTAAACCGACCTGTGGCCAAGAGGAAAGGGTCAGGAATCAGGTATTAATAAATAGAGAAAATGTTGGGTGAGCTGAGCCCCCTAGGGTTACACCCAGAGCAGGTACTTGGGCAAGATCTTTTTAAATGAGAGAGCATTCGAAACAAATTGGATGGCCCCAAGAGTTTGTGTATGGCTAGATATGACTTAAACCGACCTGTGGCCAAGAGGAAAGGGTCAGGAATCAGGTATTAATAAATAGAGAAAATGTTGGGTGAGCTGAGCCCCCTAGGGTTACACCCAGAGCAGGTACTTGGGCAAGATCTTTTTAAATGAGAGAGCATTCGAAACAAATTGGATGGCCCCAAGAGTTTGTGTATGGCTAGATATGACTTAAACCGACCTGTGGCCAAGAGGAAAGGGTCAGGAATCAGGTATTAATAAATAGAGAAAATGTTGGGTGAGCTGAGCCCCCTAGGGTTACACCCAGAGCAGGTACTTGGGCAAGATCTTTTTAAATGAGAGAGCATTCGAAACAAATTGGATGGCCCCAAGAGTTTGTGTATGGCTAGATATGACTTAAACCGACCTGTGGCCAAGAGGAAAGGGTCAGGAATCAGGTATTAATAAATAGAGAAAATGTTGGGTGAGCTGAGCCCCCTAGGGTTACACCCAGAGCAGGTACTTGGGCAAGATCTTTTTAAATGAGAGAGCATTCGAAACAAATTGGATGGCCCCAAGAGTTTGTGTATGGCTAGATATGACTTAAACCGACCTGTGGCCAAGAGGAAAGGGTCAGGAATCAGGTATTAATAAATAGAGAAAATGTTGGGTGAGCTGAGCCCCCTAGGGTTACACCCAGAGCAGGTACTTGGGCAAGATCTTTTTAAATGAGAGAGCATTCGAAACAAATTGGATGGCCCCAAGAGTTTGTGTATGGCTAGATATGACTTAAACCGACCTGTGGCCAAGAGGAAAGGGTCAGGAATCAGGTATTAATAAATAGAGAAAATGTTGGGTGAGCTGAGCCCCCTAGGGTTACACCCAGAGCAGGTACTTGGGCAAGATCTTTTTAAATGAGAGAGCATTCGAAACAAATTGGATGGCCCCAAGAGTTTGTGTATGGCTAGATATGACTTAAACCGACCTGTGGCCAAGAGGAAAGGGTCAGGAATCAGGTATTAATAAATAGAGAAAATGTTGGGTGAGCTGAGCCCCCTAGGGTTACACCCAGAGCAGGTACTTGGGCAAGATCTTTTTAAATGAGAGAGCATTCGAAACAAATTGGATGGCCCCAAGAGTTTGTGTATGGCTAGATATGACTTAAACCGACCTGTGGCCAAGAGGAAAGGGTCAGGAATCAGGTATTAATAAATAGAGAAAATGTTGGGTGAGCTGAGCCCCCTAGGGTTACACCCAGAGCAGGTACTTGGGCAAGATCTTTTTAAATGAGAGAGCATTCGAAACAAATTGGATGGCCCCAAGAGTTTGTGTATGGCTAGATATGACTTAAACCGACCTGTGGCCAAGAGGAAAGGGTCAGGAATCAGGTATTAATAAATAGAGAAAATGTTGGGTGAGCTGAGCCCCCTAGGGTTACACCCAGAGCAGGTACTTGGGCAAGATCTTTTTAAATGAGAGAGCATTCGAAACAAATTGGATGGCCCCAAGAGTTTGTGTATGGCTAGATATGACTTAAACCGACCTGTGGCCAAGAGGAAAGGGTCAGGAATCAGGTATTAATAAATAGAGAAAATGTTGGGTGAGCTGAGCCCCCTAGGGTTACACCCAGAGCAGGTACTTGGGCAAGATCTTTTTAAATGAGAGAGCATTCGAAACAAATTGGATGGCCCCAAGAGTTTGTGTATGGCTAGATATGACTTAAACCGACCTGTGGCCAAGAGGAAAGGGTCAGGAATCAGGTATTAATAAATAGAGAAAATGTTGGGTGAGCTGAGCCCCCTAGGGTTACACCCAGAGCAGGTACTTGGGCAAGATCTTTTTAAATGAGAGAGCATTCGAAACAAATTGGATGGCCCCAAGAGTTTGTGTATGGCTAGATATGACTTAAACCGACCTGTGGCCAAGAGGAAAGGGTCAGGAATCAGGTATTAATAAATAGAGAAAATGTTGGGTGAGCTGAGCCCCCTAGGGTTACACCCAGAGCAGGTACTTGGGCAAGATCTTTTTAAATGAGAGAGCATTCGAAACAAATTGGATGGCCCCAAGAGTTTGTGTATGGCTAGATATGACTTAAACCGACCTGTGGCCAAGAGGAAAGGGTCAGGAATCAGGTATTAATAAATAGAGAAAATGTTGGGTGAGCTGAGCCCCCTAGGGTTACACCCAGAGCAGGTACTTGGGCAAGATCTTTTTAAATGAGAGAGCATTCGAAACAAATTGGATGGCCCCAAGAGTTTGTGTATGGCTAGATATGACTTAAACCGACCTGTGGCCAAGAGGAAAGGGTCAGGAATCAGGTATTAATAAATAGAGAAAATGTTGGGTGAGCTGAGCCCCCTAGGGTTACACCCAGAGCAGGTACTTGGGCAAGATCTTTTTAAATGAGAGAGCATTCGAAACAAATTGGATGGCCCCAAGAGTTTGTGTATGGCTAGATATGACTTAAACCGACCTGTGGCCAAGAGGAAAGGGTCAGGAATCAGGTATTAATAAATAGAGAAAATGTTGGGTGAGCTGAGCCCCCTAGGGTTACACCCAGAGCAGGTACTTGGGCAAGATCTTTTTAAATGAGAGAGCATTCGAAACAAATTGGATGGCCCCAAGAGTTTGTGTATGGCTAGATATGACTTAAACCGACCTGTGGCCAAGAGGAAAGGGTCAGGAATCAGGTATTAATAAATAGAGAAAATGTTGGGTGAGCTGAGCCCCCTAGGGTTACACCCAGAGCAGGTACTTGGGCAAGATCTTTTTAAATGAGAGAGCATTCGAAACAAATTGGATGGCCCCAAGAGTTTGTGTATGGCTAGATATGACTTAAACCGACCTGTGGCCAAGAGGAAAGGGTCAGGAATCAGGTATTAATAAATAGAGAAAATGTTGGGTGAGCTGAGCCCCCTAGGGTTACACCCAGAGCAGGTACTTGGGCAAGATCTTTTTAAATGAGAGAGCATTCGAAACAAATTGGATGGCCCCAAGAGTTTGTGTATGGCTAGATATGACTTAAACCGACCTGTGGCCAAGAGGAAAGGGTCAGGAATCAGGTATTAATAAATAGAGAAAATGTTGGGTGAGCTGAGCCCCCTAGGGTTACACCCAGAGCAGGTACTTGGGCAAGATCTTTTTAAATGAGAGAGCATTCGAAACAAATTGGATGGCCCCAAGAGTTTGTGTATGGCTAGATATGACTTAAACCGACCTGTGGCCAAGAGGAAAGGGTCAGGAATCAGGTATTAATAAATAGAGAAAATGTTGGGTGAGCTGAGCCCCCTAGGGTTACACCCAGAGCAGGTACTTGGGCAAGATCTTTTTAAATGAGAGAGCATTCGAAACAAATTGGATGGCCCCAAGAGTTTGTGTATGGCTAGATATGACTTAAACCGACCTGTGGCCAAGAGGAAAGGGTCAGGAATCAGGTATTAATAAATAGAGAAAATGTTGGGTGAGCTGAGCCCCCTAGGGTTACACCCAGAGCAGGTACTTGGGCAAGATCTTTTTAAATGAGAGAGCATTCGAAACAAATTGGATGGCCCCAAGAGTTTGTGTATGGCTAGATATGACTTAAACCGACCTGTGGCCAAGAGGAAAGGGTCAGGAATCAGGTATTAATAAATAGAGAAAATGTTGGGTGAGCTGAGCCCCCTAGGGTTACACCCAGAGCAGGTACTTGGGCAAGATCTTTTTAAATGAGAGAGCATTCGAAACAAATTGGATGGCCCCAAGAGTTTGTGTATGGCTAGATATGACTTAAACCGACCTGTGGCCAAGAGGAAAGGGTCAGGAATCAGGTATTAATAAATAGAGAAAATGTTGGGTGAGCTGAGCCCCCTAGGGTTACACCCAGAGCAGGTACTTGGGCAAGATCTTTTTAAATGAGAGAGCATTCGAAACAAATTGGATGGCCCCAAGAGTTTGTGTATGGCTAGATATGACTTAAACCGACCTGTGGCCAAGAGGAAAGGGTCAGGAATCAGGTATTAATAAAGAGAAAATGTTGGGTGAGCTGAGCCCCCTAGGGTTACACCCAGAGCAGGTACTTGGGCAAGATCTTTTTAAATGAGAGAGCATTCGAAACAAATTGGATGGCCCCAAGAGTTTGTGTATGGCTAGATATGACTTAAACCGACCTGTGGCCAAGAGGAAAGGGTCAGGAATCAGGTATTAATAAATAGAGAAAATGTTGGGTGAGCTGAGCCCCCTAGGGTTACACCCAGAGCAGGTACTTGGGCAAGATCTTTTTAAATGAGAGAGCATTCGAAACAAATTGGATGGCCCCAAGAGTTTGTGTATGGCTAGATATGACTTAAACCGACCTGTGGCCAAGAGGAAAGGGTCAGGAATCAGGTATTAATAAATAGAGAAAATGTTGGGTGAGCTGAGCCCCCTAGGGTTACACCCAGAGCAGGTACTTGGGCAAGATCTTTTTAAATGAGAGAGCATTCGAAACAAATTGGATGGCCCCAAGAGTTTGTGTATGGCTAGATATGACTTAAACCGACCTGTGGCCAAGAGGAAAGGGTCAGGAATCAGGTATTAATAAATAGAGAAAATGTTGGGTGAGCTGAGCCCCCTAGGGTTACACCCAGAGCAGGTACTTGGGCAAGATCTTTTTAAATGAGAGAGCATTCGAAACAAATTGGATGGCCCCAAGAGTTTGTGTATGGCTAGATATGACTTAAACCGACCTGTGGCCAAGAGGAAAGGGTCAGGAATCAGGTATTAATAAATAGAGAAAATGTTGGGTGAGCTGAGCCCCCTAGGGTTACACCCAGAGCAGGTACTTGGGCAAGATCTTTTTAAATGAGAGAGCATTCGAAACAAATTGGATGGCCCCAAGAGTTTGTGTATGGCTAGATATGACTTAAACCGACCTGTGGCCAAGAGGAAAGGGTCAGGAATCAGGTATTAATAAATAGAGAAAATGTTGGGTGAGCTGAGCCCCCTAGGGTTACACCCAGAGCAGGTACTTGGGCAAGATCTTTTTAAATGAGAGAGCATTCGAAACAAATTGGATGGCCCCAAGAGTTTGTGTATGGCTAGATATGACTTAAACCGACCTGTGGCCAAGAGGAAAGGGTCAGGAATCAGGTATTAATAAATAGAGAAAATGTTGGGTGAGCTGAGCCCCCTAGGGTTACACCCAGAGCAGGTACTTGGGCAAGATCTTTTTAAATGAGAGAGCATTCGAAACAAATTGGATGGCCCCAAGAGTTTGTGTATGGCTAGATATGACTTAAACCGACCTGTGGCCAAGAGGAAAGGGTCAGGAATCAGGTATTAATAAATAGAGAAAATGTTGGGTGAGCTGAGCCCCCTAGGGTTACACCCAGAGCAGGTACTTGGGCAAGATCTTTTTAAATGAGAGAGCATTCGAAACAAATTGGATGGCCCCAAGAGTTTGTGTATGGCTAGATATGACTTAAACCGACCTGTGGCCAAGAGGAAAGGGTCAGGAATCAGGTATTAATAAATAGAGAAAATGTTGGGTGAGCTGAGCCCCCTAGGGTTACACCCAGAGCAGGTACTTGGGCAAGATCTTTTTAAATGAGAGAGCATTCGAAACAAATTGGATGGCCCCAAGAGTTTGTGTATGGCTAGATATGACTTAAACCGACCTGTGGCCAAGAGGAAAGGGTCAGGAATCAGGTATTAATAAATAGAGAAAATGTTGGGTGAGCTGAGCCCCCTAGGGTTACACCCAGAGCAGGTACTTGGGCAAGATCTTTTTAAATGAGAGAGCATTCGAAACAAATTGGATGGCCCCAAGAGTTTGTGTATGGCTAGATATGACTTAAACCGACCTGTGGCCAAGAGGAAAGGGTCAGGAATCAGGTATTAATAAATAGAGAAAATGTTGGGTGAGCTGAGCCCCCTAGGGTTACACCCAGAGCAGGTACTTGGGCAAGATCTTTTTAAATGAGAGAGCATTCGAAACAAATTGGATGGCCCCAAGAGTTTGTGTATGGCTAGATATGACTTAAACCGACCTGTGGCCAAGAGGAAAGGGTCAGGAATCAGGTATTAATAAATAGAGAAAATGTTGGGTGAGCTGAGCCCCCTAGGGTTACACCCAGAGCAGGTACTTGGGCAAGATCTTTTTAAATGAGAGAGCATTCGAAACAAATTGGATGGCCCCAAGAGTTTGTGTATGGCTAGATATGACTTAAACCGACCTGTGGCCAAGAGGAAAGGGTCAGGAATCAGGTATTAATAAATAGAGAAAATGTTGGGTGAGCTGAGCCCCCTAGGGTTACACCCAGAGCAGGTACTTGGGCAAGATCTTTTTAAATGAGAGAGCATTCGAAACAAATTGGATGGCCCCAAGAGTTTGTGTATGGCTAGATATGACTTAAACCGACCTGTGGCCAAGAGGAAAGGGTCAGGAATCAGGTATTAATAAATAGAGAAAATGTTGGGTGAGCTGAGCCCCCTAGGGTTACACCCAGAGCAGGTACTTGGGCAAGATCTTTTTAAATGAGAGAGCATTCGAAACAAATTGGATGGCCCCAAGAGTTTGTGTATGGCTAGATATGACTTAAACCGACCTGTGGCCAAGAGGAAAGGGTCAGGAATCAGGTATTAATAAATAGAGAAAATGTTGGGTGAGCTGAGCCCCCTAGGGTTACACCCAGAGCAGGTACTTGGGCAAGATCTTTTTAAATGAGAGAGCATTCGAAACAAATTGGATGGCCCCAAGAGTTTGTGTATGGCTAGATATGACTTAAACCGACCTGTGGCCAAGAGGAAAGGGTCAGGAATCAGGTATTAATAAATAGAGAAAATGTTGGGTGAGCTGAGCCCCCTAGGGTTACACCCAGAGCAGGTACTTGGGCAAGATCTTTTTAAATGAGAGAGCATTCGAAACAAATTGGATGGCCCCAAGAGTTTGTGTATGGCTAGATATGACTTAAACCGACCTGTGGCCAAGAGGAAAGGGTCAGGAATCAGGTATTAATAAATAGAGAAAATGTTGGGTGAGCTGAGCCCCCTAGGGTTACACCCAGAGCAGGTACTTGGGCAAGATCTTTTTAAATGAGAGAGCATTCGAAACAAATTGGATGGCCCCAAGAGTTTGTGTATGGCTAGATATGACTTAAACCGACCTGTGGCCAAGAGGAAAGGGTCAGGAATCAGGTATTAATAAATAGAGAAAATGTTGGGTGAGCTGAGCCCCCTAGGGTTACACCCAGAGCAGGTACTTGGGCAAGATCTTTTTAAATGAGAGAGCATTCGAAACAAATTGGATGGCCCCAAGAGTTTGTGTATGGCTAGATATGACTTAAACCGACCTGTGGCCAAGAGGAAAGGGTCAGGAATCAGGTATTAATAAATAGAGAAAATGTTGGGTGAGCTGAGCCCCCTAGGGTTACACCCAGAGCAGGTACTTGGGCAAGATCTTTTTAAATGAGAGAGCATTCGAAACAAATTGGATGGCCCCAAGAGTTTGTGTATGGCTAGATATGACTTAAACCGACCTGTGGCCAAGAGGAAAGGGTCAGGAATCAGGTATTAATAAATAGAGAAAATGTTGGGTGAGCTGAGCCCCCTAGGGTTACACCCAGAGCAGGTACTTGGGCAAGATCTTTTTAAATGAGAGAGCATTCGAAACAAATTGGATGGCCCCAAGAGTTTGTGTATGGCTAGATATGACTTAAACCGACCTGTGGCCAAGAGGAAAGGGTCAGGAATCAGGTATTAATAAATAGAGAAAATGTTGGGTGAGCTGAGCCCCCTAGGGTTACACCCAGAGCAGGTACTTGGGCAAGATCTTTTTAAATGAGAGAGCATTCGAAACAAATTGGATGGCCCCAAGAGTTTGTGTATGGCTAGATATGACTTAAACCGACCTGTGGCCAAGAGGAAAGGGTCAGGAATCAGGTATTAATAAATAGAGAAAATGTTGGGTGAGCTGAGCCCCCTAGGGTTACACCCAGAGCAGGTACTTGGGCAAGATCTTTTTAAATGAGAGAGCATTCGAAACA
The DNA here is from genome assembly GCA_013435795.1 of Chlamydomonas sp. ICE-L. NCBI lineage: Eukaryota > Viridiplantae > Chlorophyta > Chlorophyceae > Chlamydomonadales > Chlamydomonadaceae > Chlamydomonas > Chlamydomonas sp. ICE-L. Next base: position 15,447,053 of record JACBWV010000223.1, read on the forward strand.
AATTGGATGGCCCCAAGAGTTTGTGTATGGCTAGATATGACTTAAACCGACCTGTGGCCAAGAGGAAAGGGTCAGGAATCAGGTATTAATAAATAGAGAAAATGTTGGGTGAGCTGAGCCCCCTAGGGTTACACCCAGAGCAGGTACTTGGGCAAGATCTTTTTAAATGAGAGAGCATTCGAAACAAATTGGATGGCCCCAAGAGTTTGTGTATGGCTAGATATGACTTAAACCGACCTGTGGCCAAGAGGAAAGGGTCAGGAATCAGGTATTAATAAATAGAGAAAATGTTGGGTGAGCTGAGCCCCCTAGGGTTACACCCAGAGCAGGTACTTGGGCAAGATCTTTTTAAATGAGAGAGCATTCGAAACAAATTGGATGGCCCCAAGAGTTTGTGTATGGCTAGATATGACTTAAACCGACCTGTGGCCAAGAGGAAAGGGTCAGGAATCAGGTATTAATAAATAGAGAAAATGTTGGGTGAGCTGAGCCCCCTAGGGTTACACCCAGAGCAGGTACTTGGGCAAGATCTTTTTAAATGAGAGAGCATTCGAAACAAATTGGATGGCCCCAAGAGTTTGTGTATGGCTAGATATGACTTAAACCGACCTGTGGCCAAGAGGAAAGGGTCAGGAATCAGGTATTAATAAATAGAGAAAATGTTGGGTGAGCTGAGCCCCCTAGGGTTACACCCAGAGCAGGTACTTGGGCAAGATCTTTTTAAATGAGAGAGCATTCGAAACAAATTGGATGGCCCCAAGAGTTTGTGTATGGCTAGATATGACTTAAACCGACCTGTGGCCAAGAGGAAAGGGTCAGGAATCAGGTATTAATAAATAGAGAAAATGTTGGGTGAGCTGAGCCCCCTAGGGTTACACCCAGAGCAGGTACTTGGGCAAGATCTTTTTAAATGAGAGAGCATTCGAAACAAATTGGATGGCCCCAAGAGTTTGTGTATGGCTAGATATGACTTAAACCGACCTGTGGCCAAGAGGAAAGGGTCAGGAATCAGGTATTAATAAATAGAGAAAATGTTGGGTGAGCTGAGCCCCCCTAGGGTTACACCCAGAGCAGGTACTTGGGCAAGATCTTTTTAAATGAGAGAGCATTCGAAACAAATTGGATGGCCCCAAGAGTTTGTGTATGGCTAGATATGACTTAAACCGACCTGTGGCCAAGAGGAAAGGGTCAGGAATCAGGTATTAATAAATAGAGAAAATGTTGGGTGAGCTGAGCCCCCTAGGGTTACACCCAGAGCAGGTACTTGGGCAAGATCTTTTTAAATGAGAGAGCATTCGAAACAAATTGGATGGCCCCAAGAGTTTGTGTATGGCTAGATATGACTTAAACCGACCTGTGGCCAAGAGGAAAGGGTCAGGAATCAGGTATTAATAAATAGAGAAAATGTTGGGTGAGCTGAGCCCCCTAGGGTTACACCCAGAGCAGGTACTTGGGCAAGATCTTTTTAAATGAGAGAGCATTCGAAACAAATTGGATGGCCCCAAGAGTTTGTGTATGGCTAGATATGACTTAAACCGACCTGTGGCCAAGAGGAAAGGGTCAGGAATCAGGTATTAATAAATAGAGAAAATGTTGGGTGAGCTGAGCCCCCTAGGGTTACACCCAGAGCAGGTACTTGGGCAAGATCTTTTTAAATGAGAGAGCATTCGAAACAAATTGGATGGCCCCAAGAGTTTGTGTATGGCTAGATATGACTTAAACCGACCTGTGGCCAAGAGGAAAGGGTCAGGAATCAGGTATTAATAAATAGAGAAAATGTTGGGTGAGCTGAGCCCCCTAGGGTTACACCCAGAGCAGGTACTTGGGCAAGATCTTTTTAAATGAGAGAGCATTCGAAACAAATTGGATGGCCCCAAGAGTTTGTGTATGGCTAGATATGACTTAAACCGACCTGTGGCCAAGAGGAAAGGGTCAGGAATCAGGTATTAATAAATAGAGAAAATGTTGGGTGAGCTGAGCCCCCTAGGGTTACACCCAGAGCAGGTACTTGGGCAAGATCTTTTTAAATGAGAGAGCATTCGAAACAAATTGGATGGCCCCAAGAGTTTGTGTATGGCTAGATATGACTTAAACCGACCTGTGGCCAAGAGGAAAGGGTCAGGAATCAGGTATTAATAAATAGAGAAAATGTTGGGTGAGCTGAGCCCCCTAGGGTTACACCCAGAGCAGGTACTTGGGCAAGATCTTTTTAAATGAGAGAGCATTCGAAACAAATTGGATGGCCCCAAGAGTTTGTGTATGGCTAGATATGACTTAAACCGACCTGTGGCCAAGAGGAAAGGGTCAGGAATCAGGTATTAATAAATAGAGAAAATGTTGGGTGAGCTGAGCCCCCTAGGGTTACACCCAGAGCAGGTACTTGGGCAAGATCTTTTTAAATGAGAGAGCATTCGAAACAAATTGGATGGCCCCAAGAGTTTGTGTATGGCTAGATATGACTTAAACCGACCTGTGGCCAAGAGGAAAGGGTCAGGAATCAGGTATTAATAAATAGAGAAAATGTTGGGTGAGCTGAGCCCCCTAGGGTTACACCCAGAGCAGGTACTTGGGCAAGATCTTTTTAAATGAGAGAGCATTCGAAACAAATTGGATGGCCCCAAGAGTTTGTGTATGGCTAGATATGACTTAAACCGACCTGTGGCCAAGAGGAAAGGGTCAGGAATCAGGTATTAATAAATAGAGAAAATGTTGGGTGAGCTGAGCCCCCTAGGGTTACACCCAGAGCAGGTACTTGGGCAAGATCTTTTTAAATGAGAGAGCATTCGAAACAAATTGGATGGCCCCAAGAGTTTGTGTATGGCTAGATATGACTTAAACCGACCTGTGGCCAAGAGGAAAGGGTCAGGAATCAGGTATTAATAAATAGAGAAAATGTTGGGTGAGCTGAGCCCCCTAGGGTTACACCCAGAGCAGGTACTTGGGCAAGATCTTTTTAAATGAGAGAGCATTCGAAACAAATTGGATGGCCCCAAGAGTTTGTGTATGGCTAGATATGACTTAAACCGACCTGTGGCCAAGAGGAAAGGGTCAGGAATCAGGTATTAATAAATAGAGAAAATGTTGGGTGAGCTGAGCCCCCTAGGGTTACACCCAGAGCAGGTACTTGGGCAAGATCTTTTTAAATGAGAGAGCATTCGAAACAAATTGGATGGCCCCAAGAGTTTGTGTATGGCTAGATATGACTTAAACCGACCTGTGGCCAAGAGGAAAGGGTCATGAATCAGGTATTAATAAATAGATAAAATGTTGGGTGAGCTGAGCACCTTGGGGTTACACCCAGAGCAGGTACTTGGGCAAGATCTTTTTAAATGAGAGAGCATTCGAAACAAATTGGATGGCCCCAAGAGTTTGTGTATGGCTAGATATGACTTAAACCGACCTGTGGCCAAGAGGAAAGGGTCAGGAATCAGGTATTAATAAATAGAGAAAATGTTGGGTGAGCTGAGCACCTTGGGGTTACACCCAGAGCAGGTACTTGGGCAAGATCTTTTTAAATGAGAGAGCATTCAAAATGAATTGGATGGCCCCAATAGTTTGTGTATGGTTAGATGTGACATAAAAGAAGCTGTTACCAAGAGGAGATGAGTGGGAAATGAATTTGAGAGTGTCGCGCAAGCCTTTTCAGACCCTGACCCAGGTGTTACACCCTGAGCAGGTACTTGAGGAAGGATTTTTATAAAGAGAGCCACCATGCATGGATAGATTGTCCTAAGAGTGTGTATATGGTTAGATGTGATTGAAAACAAGCTGTAGCCAAGAGGAAGGGAGTAGAAATGGAATTGAGAGTGTCGCGGTAGGTTATTGCTGACCTGAACCCCTGGTGTTACACCCTGAGCAGGTACCTGAGGAAGCATTTCTCAAGAGAGAGAGTCGCCCTGCCTCAAAATGTTTCCTCCCAAAACTTTGTAAGCGCTCAGATGATATGCATACTGAGTTGTGCCCAAGGGGACAAGAGTAGAGCACGAGTATGGAAGTCCCACAGAACGAAAAGGTGACTAGAAGGAAGCATAACCCACATAGCAGAATGTTTGGGTGAGCATGCCACTAACTATAGACTAACGCAGCCTAATAATAGCCCTACAACACCTTAGGGTAGCCTGTAAAAGCATAAACATAGCCTGGAACAGCCTGGAACAACATGGAAAAAATTAGACCGAAAGGGAGTGAAATAGACGGACTCACTGACGTGACATATCGGACAATATCGGACAATATCGGACAAGTAACGGACAACATGGGACAAGTATCGGACAATATCGGACAATATCGGACAGTATCGGACAATCATCGATAAATAGCCTGGGGAACGGTGAACTGACGTGCGAGGATCGATGAAATAGCCTGGAATAGCCTGAAATAGCCCGAAATAGCCCGAAATAGCCTGAAATAGCCTGACATAGCCTGGAAGACGGTGATTTAACGTGCGAGGATCGATGAAAAGCCTGAAATAGCCTGAAATAGCCTGGAAGACGGTGATTTAACGTGCGAGGATCGATGAAAAGCCTGGAATAGCCTGAAATAGCCTGGAAGACGGTGATTTAACGTGCGAGGATCGATGAAAAGCCTGGAATAGCCTAAAATAGCCTGAAATAACCCGAAATAGCCTAGGAGACGGTGAAGTATCGGGCAAGTATCGGAAAATAGCCTGGGAAAGCCTGAAAAAGACCGAAATAACGCAAAATAGCCTGAGTTAGCCTAGGGATTCGTGGAGTATCGTGCAAGTATCAATGAAAATCAGAGTGCCTCACGGGGTGCCTCACGGGGTGCCTCACGGGGTGCCTC
>JACBWV010000223.1:15461881-15589381 GCA_013435795.1 Chlamydomonas sp. ICE-L
ACCACACAACCTTTGGACTACCCCTAGATTACCGTGAGACTCCGTGAGTTCACCTGGCCGACGCCGCATTTTGGTTACATTTCAGGTAACATTTGCGGCCCCAACCGTGGCACAATCGTGAAACTACCGTGAGACTACCGTGAGACAACCCAAAGACTACCGTGGGACTACCCCAGGCTGTGTTTGGCCGACGCCGCATTTTGGTTACATTTCAGGTAACATTTTCGGCCCCAGCCGTGGCACAACCGTGAGACTACCGTGAGACTACCGTGAGACTACCGTGAGACTACCGTGTGACAACCCAGAGACTACCGTGAGACTGCCCCAGGCTGTGTTTGGCCGACGCCGCATTTTGGTTACATTTCAGGTAACATTTGCGGCCCCGGCCGTGGCACTGCCGTGGGGGACTACCGTGAGCTAGACCTGGCCGACGCCGCATTTTGGTTACATTTCAGGTAACATTTGCGGCCCCGGCCGTGGCACTGCCGTGGGGACTACCGTGAGCTAGACCTGGCCGACGCCGCATTTGGTTACATTTCAGGTAACATTTGCGGCCCAGGCCGTGGCACTGCCGTGGGGACTACCGTGAGCTAGACCTGGCCGACGCCGCATTTTGGTTACATTTCAGGTAACATTTGCGGCCCGCCGTGGCACTGCCGTGGGGACTACCGTGAGCTAGACCTGGCCGACGCCGCATTTTGTTACATTTCAGGTAACATTTGCGGCCCCGGCCGTGGCACTGCCGTGAGGGACTACCGTGAGCTAGACCGGCCGACGCCGCATTTTGGTTACATTTCAGGTAACATTTGCGGCCCGAGGCGTGGCACTGCCGTGAGGGACTACCGTGAGCTAGACCTGGCCGACGCCGCATTTGGTTACATTTCAGGTACATTGCCCTAAGCTACGATATGATCTCTATTAACAATACGAACTACTATACTCGAGCTACTCATTATATCCCTATTGTAACCCATACCGAACTACTATACTCTAAGCTACTCAGTATGATCCCTATTGTAACAATACCGAACTACTATACTCTAAGCCACTCAGTATGATCCCTATTGTAACCATACCGAACTACTATACTCTAAGCTACTCAGTATGATCCCTATTGTAACATTAACGAACTACTATACTCTAATCTACTCAGTATGATCCTATTGTAAACAATCCGAACTACTATACATCTAAGCCACTTCATATGATCCCTATTGTAACCATACCGACTCCTATACTCAAGCTCCTCAGTATGATCCCATTGTAACATTAACGAACTACTATACTCTCAGCTACTCTTTTAACTGGGGCCCTGAGTTCGTGCTTCAGTGATAATTTAATTCTACAATAGAATTCAATCATCATCTCAGCTGGGATGATAATTTAATTGTGCGATTACTATCGATTTGTTTTATAAATTGTATTCGGTATTTCCATCCTTCAAAGGAATCAGGCTTCATGACCAGCTTCATAGTGGAGTTTTTATCCACCAATTGAGTTTCAGTGTTAATTTTATCATGTTTTTCTATCCTCAGCGTATAACGGACATTCTAATATGAATGAATTTGACCCCCCCCACCACCACCACACACACACACACATCACACTCCAACATAACCACAGACCCCCCACGCATATACACCTAACCACACACACAGTATCTAATCCCCCCTGACCCCCCCCCCCCCCCCCCCCCCCCCCCCCCCCTCAACACACACACACTCCCTAACTCCCCCACCATCCCACCCCTACACATTCACCCCCTGACCTCCCCCACCCCCCCCCCCCCCCCACAATCACACACACAGACACTCCCTGACCACCTCCGCCCCACCACCACACCCAACACAAAACACATACTCCCTGACCCCCCCCCACCCCCCCCACCCCCCACCCCACCCCCCCCCACACACACACCCAAACAATCTGACCTCCCCCTTCCCCTCCCCCCCACCACCACCACACCACCCACACTCCCTGACCCCCCCCACCCCCACCACACACCACCACCACCACCACATACCACACAACACTCCCCTGACGCTCCCCCCCCCCACACATCACACACAACCATATACACACATACACTCGTTGAAGACCTACCCCTATCCCCACCCCACACACACAACACACACACACACACTTGACCTCCCCACCCCGCCACACAACACTCACCCACCCACAACCCCCAAGCACCACCCCCCGCCATAACAAAACCACACTCCCCCTTTAACCACCGCCAACCCCACCCCACCCCAACCCCACACACAAAATACATTCCCTACCCCCCCCGCCCCCCACCCCCCTTCCCCACCCCACACACACATACATACGCTCCCTGATAACTCCCCACCCCCCACACACACATACACCCCCCCACCCACACAAAACACCCACACACTCCCTGACCTCCCCACCACCACACACACACACTCTCTGACCTCCCCCACCACCACACACAAACACACATACACTCCTTAAACTCTCCCACCACCACCACCACCACACCACACACCACAACACACAAACACTCCCTGACCCCCCACACCCCACCCCACCCCACCCCACCCCCCACTCCATCCCCCCACCACCACACACACATACCACCACCATACACACACACCACCACCACACACACACACAAACACTCCCTGACCTCCCCACCACCACCACACACAACACTGCCTGACCTCCCCCACACCCCACACCCACCCCCCACACACAACCATATACACACATACACTCTTGGACCTCCCCTACCACCACCCCCCACACACAACACACAATCAAACACACACACACTCCCGGAACTCCCCACCACCACCACCACCACAGACACACACACACATAAACTCCCTGAGCTCCCCCCACCCCCGCACCCCCCCCCCCCCCCCACCCCCCCCCACACACACCACCACCACCACCCCTCCCACACAACAAACACATACACTCCCTGAACTCCCCCCCCACCCCACACCCCACCACCACCACCACCACCACCCACACATACATACACCCACCCACCCACATACACCCACACACCCCACACACACAAACACACACATACACTCCCTGACCCTCCCCACCACCACACACACACACACTGCCTGACCTCCCCCACCACCACACGCAAACACACATACACTCCCTGAACTCCCCCCCCCACCACCACCACCACCACCACCACACACACACCACACACAACACACTCCGTGACCCCCCCACTTACCACCACCACCCCACCACCACACACAAACACTGCCTGACCTCCCACACACCACCCCCACCCCCCCCACTACCCCCACCCCACACACACAACCATATACACACATACACTCCCTGACCTCCCCCCCCACCCCCACACAAACACACAAAACACACAAACAAACACACACAAACAATCCCTGACCCCCCCCCCCCCCACCACCACCACCACCACCACCACCACCACCACCACGACCACACACACACACACACACACATACAAACCCACACACACCCACACACAAACCCACACACACTCCTTGACCTCCCCCCCCCCCCCCCTCAGACTGTTGTATTGAAGATGTCATCACCGAATTGGTCGCTATCGTCCTTCCCACCCATCTCACACCGCTCACTCGAGCGTCGGCCCTGGAATAGTGAGACGACTGGCTGCCAATAGGAAGAAAGGTGCACGAAACAGCAGGGCCAATGATTCGCTACAGAGATAGAAATTCGACTTCAAGTTTTTTGCGCCGAAAGGGTGTCGGGCGCCCTTCCCAGGCCTGTTGGGTTCCGAATCTTCGTTTTCGTACCGCTGTTGGGTAGTACGATTTGGAGTATATCCTTCATGGACCCGGGGCGGGGGCGGGGGCGGGGGGCGGGCGCAGGGCGTGCGGCAAGAGCGATAGTAGGTAGCAGCAGAAGGTAGAAGGGTTGTTCAGGACGCTACGTCCTGAGTCACAGATGCAATGTCGAAGGTTCCGCTGCGACCTGAGAAGCAACGTTGGGAGGGTCCGTTGCGTCTCAGACGCTGCTTCAGCGTGTTGGTTGCGTCGCAGGACACACACACGCAGACACACACAGTCACACACCACTCACTGACACACACACCCACACAGACTGCTGCATCTAACTCACCAGATGTAAACGTACGCTACGCTTAGGTACAAATCCTATGCATGGCGTACGTTTGCCCGACGGCATCCATAGCCCCAACGTACGCGTAGCATACGTTCGCCCACCTCGAAGCCAACCCAAACGTATGATATGCATACGTTCGCCCCAAAGCATAACCAGCCCAAATAGTAGGGGGCCCTGGCGGGTCCCCTGGAGGTCGGCTCCGGGGTGGTGTACGGAGAACAATGGCTTCTTCGAACTTAGTTCAGTTGTCTAAAATTGTTACAATTTGTTTGAACGTTGAAATATATGTAACAGTTGTCCATGCCAAGTGAACAAAGTGCAGTAAGATGCTTTTGCAAATTGGAATTGCCAAGAACTGTGTACAGTTGTCTATTTACACGTATAGTTTTCATACTGAAAATAAGTATTAATTAGAAAAGCTTAAAAGCGGGTCAACAAGGTGAAGCTTGCATGGGAATCATGTGTGTATGTGAATTGAATGCATAATGTAGCGTGAGCTGCAAACAAAACCCACCAACCGACATGTAATAACTTAGCACTCACGCACACAACATGTGGGTGTTTCATTTGTTATTAAAATACATGTTGTACCGGTACATAAACTTCTAATTTACCAAATTGTACAAACACACATCTGCAAGAAAACAGTAAAAAGAAACAGATTTTTGTTTTTGCAGTGCTGGGGTGTTGTGGATGTACATTGCTGCAGCAACACACACTAAATTGCCAAGACATGAGTCAGGCAGTTAGGCTAGTATTCATGACAGTGATTTGCTGAGTGCGGTACACTGTAGTCTGCTCGGCTGCTTCAGCAAGCATGCATATAGAATGAGGTTACCTTCGCATCTGGAAGCAACGATGGAACACAAGGGTTGCGCAGCAGTGGTATTGATACGCCTATGCCAGGCTGGGGCACGGAGTGTTGCGTACAGCTAATCGCGAGCAGAATGCCGAGAGCTCCTGCAAGAGTTACGGATCTCACTCAATTATGTAGGTTAACGATAAGGATACAGTTCGCGCTTGGCTGCTTTTATTGTCCCGAGCAGTGCCTTTCCGAACTTTGGCGATTTAAGCTGCCCGAGTTCCGGCGGTTGCCCAATCGTAGTGTTCGCATCGTAATTAGCGCAGCTGCTGCTGCTGCTGCTGCTGCTGTTGTTGGCTGGATTTCCAGCGGGGAGACAGATGTTGCGTATTGGACCACCATGCAAACTGCTTTGCACGTATTTCGCTGCAAAACTTGAATATACAGGGATAGCAACTGTTCATCGAGAAGATACAGAGGTGGAGGAGAAGAACGATAGAATCGAGCACGACTCGCTTAGACCTCAGAGTACTGATTTGACCGGCTGATTTGACCGGCGTTCTTGGGAAATGTGAAGATTTGAAGATGTGAAAAAACGGAGGGGGGAAGTTAGTCTGGGGGCTCTTGGTCCGGGGGCTAAATTCAATATGGAGCTCGGACCAAGAGCCCCCGGACTATAATAATAATCTGGCAGGGATATCAGCACATCAGATCTCCTGTTCGAACGCACGTGGCGCACCGTTTGAATTGAAGCACGCAGTTCAAGGGGGGAAGCTGCCTGCCTCGGACATCGCACGTCAGCTGAGCGACACCCGGCCTCTTACCGCTTATCTCGGAAATCCTGCTGCTGCGCGTGCACGAGCTGAAGAAATGATTTCCCGCAACCTTGCATCTTGCATCCGAGTGGCTAGGTCGGATACTAGCTAATTTTAATCAGCCTCCCTCCCTCGACAACTCGGCACCACCAGCTTCCTCGTAACTTGGGGCAAGCCAAGACGTGGGCGCGCGTGGTTGACAGAAGGGACAGTTTTGCCGTCCGATCAAAATGGTAGGAAGAAAGAAGGGAGGAGGGGGCGCATGGCAAGGGATAACACTATGGAAAGAGAGTTGGTGTGGGCAGAAAAATGAAATTCGAAAGGGAACGAGGCGATGTCCGAGTCAGGCAGCTTCCCCCCTTGAACTGCGCGCTTCAATTCAAACGGTGCGCCACGTGCGTTCGAACAGGAGATCTGATTTGCTGATATCCCTGTCAGGGCCTGTTTCCACATGAGTTAGGAAAGTTATAGTTCCGGTACACCGGCAATACAGAATCGAAGCGCAGTTATGATAACTTTCCGTAAAACGGCATGTGGAAACACGAGCCCAGTTATCTCGCCGGACAGCCTGGACAACCAACAAATGTCCAACCAGCTCTCTAATTCGTTCAGCTGGAATTGTTCTTTCCTCTTTTATCCTTCGCACGTCTTGCTTTTTAACCTGGCCTTCTGTCGTCGCGAAAATGCAAGACAAATTCAACTTATTTCTGCGACTGTCAAATTGAAGGATGGTGCAAAGGCCGGAAGGCACCGATCAAGGAATAGCAAGCACGCATGCAGGTCTATGCAGTGGACTCGCCTGACTAGCGCTCGCTGCCGGGACGATGAAAGGATTGAAGGCTGATCTGGCGGGTTCCGGAACTATCGGCAGGCCGGGCAGGCCCCCAGTTCCAGCGTTTTCCATGTTTGCGAGCCCGCTGCGAATGCTCGGGGTGATTAAATTAAACTCTATTGTAATCAAGCCTAATCCCGAGGCTAATCTGCAGAAATCCAAACAGCGCGCAGCTTTTAAAAAACCATTGACGTGGCACCTCCGGATCCTACGTGGCACATAACTGCGAGCGTAGTTATCATAACGGAGCCCCCCCACCTCCGTTCCATGACCACGCTCGCAGTTAAGGGTTTAGCCAGAAGATTTACCCTAAACTGCGCTGGCATTCGAGTGTTTCCGACTGTCATGCAAGTTATGACTAATAACTGCGCTCATAACTCATGTGGAAACAGGCCCTCAGATAGCCCCCGGAACAACTTCCCCCCAGCTGAAAAAACAACTACACGATACGGCGTAAGTATCGCATAGGTCTGTCCCCCTAAGGGGGCCGACCAACCGACCAACGTAAGCAAAGCATACGTTTGCCCCAGCTCGAAGCCAACCCGAACGTACGCCTAGCATACGTTCGCCCCACCTCGAAGCCAACCCAAACGTATGAATAGCATACGTTCGCCCACCTTGAAGCCAACCCAAACGTAAGCTGCGCATACGTTCGTCCCTCGGCATAATCTGCCCTAACGTATGGTATGCGTAGCATACGTTTGCCCCACCTTGAAGCCAACCCAAACGTATGCATAGCATACGTCCGCCCCACCTCGCAACCAGCCCGTACGTATGCTATGCCTACGTTCGCCCCACCTCGAAACCAGCCCGAACGTACGCATAGCATACATTCTTCGAACCGTGAAACCAGCCCAAACGTACCCCTAGCATACGTTAGTCCCACCTCGAAGCCAACCCCGAATGCACAGCATACGTTCGCCCCGCGGCATAGCCAGCCCAAACGTATGCATAGCATCCGTTCGTCCCACCTTGAAACCAGCCCAAACGTACGCATAGCATACGTTCGTCCAACGGATTAACCATCCCAAACGTATGCATTTTGTACGTTCGCCCCACCTCGCAACCAGCCCAAACGTGTGCATAGCCGAACCTGGGGGGGAACTGCCATGCATGCATGGGGGTTTCGTGGGCACTGCCATGGCTGTGAAAGGGTTGGGGGGGCCCTGCCATGGCTGCAGAGGGGTTGGGGGGCCCTGCAAGGCTGCAATGGCTGTGAAGGGGTTGGGGGGGGCCCTGCCATGGCTATGAAGGGTTGGGGCGGCCCTGCCATAGCTGTGCAGGGGAAGAGGGGCACTGCCATGGATGTGCAGGGGTGAGGGGGCTCTGCCATGGCTTTGGAGGGGTTGGTGGGGCCCTGCCATGGCTGTGTAGGGGTGGGGGGGGGCCTGCCATGGCTCTGCATGGGTGGGGGGGGGCTGCCGTGGATGTGTAGGGGAGGAAGGGCACTGCCATGGATGTGCAGGGGTGAGGGGCTCTTCCATGGCTTTATTTGGAGGGGTTGGAGGGGCCCTGCCATGGCTGTGTAGGGGTGGGGGGACCCTGCCATGGCTCTGCAGGTGTGGGGGGGCCCTGCCATGGCTTGGATGTGTAGGGGTGAGGGGGCTCTGCCATGGCTTTGGAAGGGTTGGTGGGGCACTAGCATGGCTGTGTAGGGGTGGGGGGCCCTGTCATGGATTTGTAGGGGTTGGGGGGGCCCTGCAATGGCTTGTGTAGGGGTGAGGGGGCCCTGCCATGGCTGTGTAGGGGTGGGGGGGCACTGCCAAGGCTCTGCAGGGGTGGGGGGGCACTGCCAAGGCTGTGTAGGGGTGGGGGGGCAATGCCATGGCTGTGTAGGGGTGGGGGGGCACTGCATGGCTGTGTAGGGGTGGGGGGGCACTGCATGCCCGTATTGGGGTGGGGGCTCTTGCCATGGATGTTTAGGGGTGATGGGGCTCTGCCATGGCTGTGTAAAGGTGGGGGGGCCACTGCCATGGCTGTGTAAAGGTGGGGGGGCACTGCCATGGCTCTGCAGGGGGTGGGGGGGGGCACTGCCATGGCTGTGTAGGGGTTGGGGGGGCACTACCATGGCTGTTTAGGGGTAGGGGGGCACTGCCATGGATTGCATTGGGTGGGGGGCACTGCCATTGCTGTGTAGGAGAGGGGGGGGCTGCCATTGATGTGTAGGGTGTGTGTGTGGGGGGGGGGGGGTAGGTGGGTGGGTGGGGTGTGTGTGGGGCTCTGCCATGCCTGTGGAGGGGTGGAGGGGCACTGCCATGGATTGTATTGGGGTGGGGGGCACTGCCATCCATTGCTATGTAGGGGAGGGGGGGCTGTCATTGATGTTTAGGTGTGTGTGTGTGTGCGTGGGGGGGGGGGGGGGGGGGGGACTGCCATGGCTGTGTAGGGGTTGGGGGGGGCACTGCCATGGCCGTGTACACTATGAATTAATCAGGATTCTACTATACTCGATTCTGACTAGTTTTTATTTTTTACGACCCCATGGTTGTTTGTGTTGCATTTACTAGTTTTTTTTTACACGATAGGGGTAGTAATTGTGTATACGATAGGGGTAGTAAACCATCAGATGGTGTAGTAAACCGTCAAATTTGTACTAGCCCTCGTACTAGCCCTAGTACATTACCCTAGTAGATTCGTTACCTAGTAGATTCCGGGTTAAGAATTCTACAAGAATCCGTGTAGAATTATGGGGTAAGAATTCTACTAGAATCCGGGTAGAATTATGGGGTAAGAATTATACTTGAATTCGGGTAGAATTCTGGGGTAAGAATTCTGAGGAATTCTTGGGTAAAATTCAGGGGAAATTCAGGGGAATTCTGGGGGAATAAATTGGGCAAATTTGGGGGGATTCTGGTGAATTTGAGGGGAAATTTGGGGGAATTCTTCGATTCAGGGTAGAATTCTGGGGTAAGAATCTTACTATAATCCGGGTACAATTCATGGGGTCGGGTAGAATCCGGCTAGAATTTTGGGTTTGGGGAATTCGTACCTCGCTTTCCATCCTCGGATGGCCTGGTAGGAGCAGTGCTTGCACTGTAGATATATTTAAATAATAAATAATAATATACATAAATAATAGAGAATAAGTTAGCTTATAGATACAGAGGTAGCTGTGGGGAACATGGCATGGAACATCTTTGAATAGGAGGCAAATGCGATGAACCCTTAAATTGAAGAGGATTGCACTAATCGATTACGTAAATAGTGAGAAGGAGAGACTCCCAACACCTATGACAATAGTGATGACCATGACCGCCAAAACACCCTATGACACTAGTAATACATAGACCTGCCAACACCCTATGACACTAGTTATGACATAGACCTCCAAAAACCCTGACACTAGTGATGACATAGCCTCCAACACCCTATGACATAGTGAGACATAGACCCGCACATCCTACCCAAACGACACCACAATCATAACCGGCAACCCACACAACCACCCAACACGGGATTAGAAAGAAAGAAAATGTGTGGAAAAAACAAAAAAGGAAGAAAAAAAAACTACCACACCACAGACCAAACCCCACCTCCCCAACAACCCCCCCACCCCGGAACCATCCCCCTAGAAAACCAACACACCCGACACAAGACACCGTCACCCAAAACAAAAACACGGACACACCAAAAACCATCACGCCCCACCGTACACCCACACCGCCGCCCTCCCCCCCCCAAACCACCCCACGACCCACACACGAACCGGCACCCGTCGCCCCCGAACCGCACACAACACAGAAACACGAACGACACCCACCGACAGAACCCACAACGAACCACCACCCGCCCAGCCCGAAGAAGCACCCACACGCCAAAAAAATCACAGGAACACACAACCAACAGGACACCCGAAAGAAAGAAAACAAACAAAAAAAACAAAAGAGAAAAAACAAAGGGGGCAAGAAAAAAAGCACACAAAAACCAACCGGCACCCCCCCACCACCCGAACAAAAACAACCCCACCCCCAACACCCCACAACAATCCGCAAACCCAGAACAAAAAAAAAACCAAACCACAACGGACCAAAAAAAACAGAACAAAAGAAAACCCCCTAACAAACACAAAGAAAAAAAAGAAAAAAAACGGAATAAGAACAACCCCCCCACCCCCCCCCCCTCCCCCCTCCTTCACCCCTTCCAACACCATATGACACTAGTGATGAATTAGACCTCCAACACACTAGACACTAGTGATGACATAGACTCCAAACACACTATGGGACACTCGTGATGACATTAGACCTCCAACACCCTATGACATAGTGATGGACATAGGACCTCCAAACCCCTTGCCTAGTTGATGACATAGACCTCCAACACCCTATGACACTAGTGATGACATAGACCTCCAACACCCTATGACACTAGTGATGACATAGACCTCCAACACCCCATGGCACTAGTGATGACATAGACCCCCAACACCCCATGACACTAGTGATTACATATACCTCCAACACCCTATGACACTAGTGATGACATAGACCCCCAACACCCCATGACACCTGTGAGACAACGACCCACTAACCCCCATGAAACTAGTGATGACATAGGACCCACAACACCCCGCAATAGTGATGACATAGACCCCCCAATCACCCCATGACACTAGTGAGGACATTAGACCCCCAAACACCATGACACTAGTGAGGAAATGAGACCCCCAACCACCCATGACAATTTTGTAATGGACATTTGACCCCCACACCCCATGACACAGTGATGAAATAGACCCCCAACACCCATGACACTAGTGTGACATAAACCCCAAACACTATGACCACTAGTGATGCATGGCACCCCAAAACCCATGCACTAGTATGACAGAGACCCCCAAACACCCCCTGGACACTAGTGATGGACATAGGACCCCCAACACCCCATGACACTAGTGGAAATAGACCCCCAACAACCCCATGACAATAGTGATGACATGACCCCCAACACCCCATGACACTAATGAGACTAGTAGGGTGGGGGGGGCATGCCATGCCTGTATGGGGGTGGGGGGCAACTGCCACGCTGGGGTTAGGGTAGGTTTAGGGGGGCACTGCCAAGTGCTAAGAGGGGGGGGGGGGGGGGGGGGGGGATCACTGCCAGGTGCGTAGTGCTTGGGGGGGAACTGCCATGCTTGTGAAGGGGTTGGGCGCGAATTGCCATGGCTGCGTAGGGTTGGGGGGAGGGGGCACTACGATGGCCGTTGTTGTTGTAGGGGTGGGGGGCACTGCCATTGATCTAAACCCAATCTTTCGTCCAAGACGGCCGAATCGAAAAAGTAAGGAACAACGAGAGTTAATTTTCGCCCCCTCCGCCTGCCTACCAATTTGAAGATGAAACTAAATTCCGTGAAATACACCGCAGGCCCTGCGGGAAGGGAAATCCGAAACTGAACAGAAGGTGGTGATCTGGCGACACACTAAGTCACAAACCAGCTCCTTGTCTGACACCACCTGATAAGTGGATCCCGCTGTGCCGCACCATGCATGCGTCTCTACCGCTTCCACCCGAACTAGAGATTGACATCCTTCTTCCATTCGCACTCGCTCTTCGACTGGAATTCCCTTTTGGCGACGTAAACACCATCTGTCGCGCCTGGCAGTTGATCGTCTCTCAAAACATTGGCCAGATCTTGCTGCACAGGTTCAATAGCCATCTGCATGCTGCCCTCCCTCATGCCTGTCGGCACGGCAAGCTCGACGTTGCTACTTGGTTAGTCTCGAGAGTGGCATCGTTGACGGACTCCAATCGCGCCCTGGTGGCGGTTGCTTATACAGGACATGTCGAGCTGGCCAGGCTTCTGCTAACTGCACCAAAGCATGCCGCCCATGCAGATTACTATCAGCATGAATTGCGGTGCACTCAATCGTTTTATGACTTGGTGACTACTTAAGTACTTCCTTAGAACTATCGGCTCTGACAGTACTGTGCCAGCTTCCCGTAGACTGTGTCATTCTTCATGACACAGTGACAGCTTCCTGTAGGCTGCGTCACCGGTTCCCCTGACACGCGCTGTATAGCCTGTACCCTTATTAGGTTCCAGGCTGCCGCCCCTTCCACCGCTGGTGCTCCTTGATGGGTCTCCAGTGCTTGTAACGTTATTCTCGTCTCCGTGTATAGATTGGCGCGTCTGACCGCTGGAAGCATCTCTGTCCACTCTCTGAAGTGTATTAAGCTGATAATTACCACGATGGGAAAGCAATGACGATTGCGGCAAAGCGTGGTCACATTGAGGTAGTCCGCTTGTTGCTGGGTGCCCCAAAGCATGCCCCTCGTGCGGACTATCAAGGTCAGTGGTCTCTGGGGGGTGCCGCATTTAGAGGCCACACTGAGGTAGTCCGCTTGTTGCTGGATGCCCCACAGCATACCCCTCATGCGGACTGTACACGTATGTGGAATCTAGGGGTGCCGCAAGTAGAGGCCACTGTGAGGTAGTCCGCATGCTGCTGGATGCTCCACAGCATGCCGCCCATGCTGACAGTCATGAATCAGATG
Source organism: Chlamydomonas sp. ICE-L (assembly GCA_013435795.1). Classification (NCBI taxonomy): domain Eukaryota; kingdom Viridiplantae; phylum Chlorophyta; class Chlorophyceae; order Chlamydomonadales; family Chlamydomonadaceae; genus Chlamydomonas; species Chlamydomonas sp. ICE-L. The sequence continues at coordinate 15,474,951 of JACBWV010000223.1, forward strand.
CTCTAGTGGTTACCTCTAAATTTGGCCACAGTGAAGTAATTCGAATTTTGCTGGATGCCCCGCAGCATGCTGCCCATGCAGATCGCCAAAATGGGTTGGCGCTACTATGGCCTGTATCCAATAATGGCTCCATTATTGAGATACTCAGCATATTACTTGGTGCCCCACAGCATGCTGCCCATGCTAACTGCCGTGGTGGGATAGCACTAGCAGATGCGGCAGAGAATGGCCACAATGAGGTAGTGGGCATGTTACTGGATGCTCCACACCATGCTGCCCATGCAGATTGCTGAGGTGGGGAGGCACTTGTGAAAGCGGCATCGTGTGGTCACTTGGGGATTGTACGTAAGTTGCTCGGTGCCCTTCAGCATGCTGCCCATGCTGACCTCCGTGATGGAAGAGCACTGGTGTGTGCGGCAGAGAATGGCCACAGTGAGGTAGTGGGCAAGTTACTCGGTGCCCCACATCATGCTGCCCATCCTGACTGCCGCGATGGAATGGCACTACGGAATGCGGCAGAGAATGGCCACAGTGAGGTAGTGGGCATGTTACTGGATGCCCCACAGCATGCCGCCCGTGCTGACTGCCAGCCATGGTGGGATGGCACTAGTGGATGCGGCAGAGAATGGCCACAGTGAGGTAGTGGGCATGTTACTGGATGCCCCACAGCATGCTGCCCATGCTGACTGCTTTGCTGGGTTGGCACCACGGAATGCGGCAGAGAATGGCCACTGTGAGGTAGTGGGCATGTTACTCGGTGCCCCACAGCATGCTGCCCATGCTGACTGCCGTGGTGGGGAGGCACTCCTGAAAGCAGCTCGTCATGGTCACATTGGGATTGTACGTATGTTGCTTGGTGCCCCACAACATGCTGCCCATGCTGACTGCTGCTGCGATGGAAGAGCACTAGTGGATGCGGCAGAGAATGGCCACAGCGAGGTAGTAAGCATGTTGTTGGATGCCTCTCAGCATGCCACCAGCAGGGTTGTGTAGTATATATAGATACCGATACGGTACGAATACGGAACGGGTTTTATCCCCATTAGAAGTGAGTACGTTTTCAGTACGGTACGGTTTTGAGCACAGGTTTTTTCCAATGCGGGGGTGAGGCGGTTTCTACGGCGGCTGTGGATGAACTCGAAGTTGCTCCAAGCACCCTCCATTGAGCCACCAGCAGACGAAATGGCTCCGGTGCATCGCACAGCACAACAGCAACTCCGGGGCTGCTTTCCCATAGACGTGCCACTATTTGTGTGGAGGCCATGTCTTTGCCGCCTCCCACATCATCTTGTACGATACCCAGCTTCGTCATCAGAAAGGGCCCTTGCTGAGCTACAGCTCATATTCCCTAAACTGCTTGAGTGCCAAGCAGGGTACTACACAGCGTTGACCAATTTGACGTTTGTGCGCTTTAAGCGCTGACCAATTTGACAAAATGTAGTACCCTGCTCCGGGGCTGCTTTCCCATAGACGTGCTACCATTTCTGTGGAGGCCATGTCTTTGCCGCATCATCTCGTACGTTACCCGGCTTCGTGATCAGAAAGGGCCTTTGCTGAGCTACAGCTCATATTCCCCAAACTGCTTGAGTGTCTAGACCACCTTTTCTAGATGGGCTCATCAGGGTTGACAGCACTATTCTGAAGCCAGTCATGACCTCCCCGTCTGCATCCTTGCCCAGGCTTTCCAAGTGGTCGTGAAACCCTTGATCAAGGACGTAGGATGCAGAATAGAAGTCCGAGTGCAGGAACTCCCACCTTTCCCTCACTATCTTCACCACTTCCTGCCCCACCTCCTTACTTAGGCTGGGTGGCGCCAAGGGCCCACTAGTTGGAAACAGACGCACAACAGCACGATCACCCATGCAGGCCTTAACCCACTCCGTAAGTTGGAAACAACGGACGTACACCTTGCTGATTACTATTGGCAGCCGTCCATCATGATGGAAACTTAGGGAACGTTAGTTAAGGGCTAGTCTCCGTTGTCATATCTAGTGATCAGGAAGCTTTCGTAACTGTTTGCAGTCCTTTTACAGATAGACCTGGTTGCCAGCCACCTGGGTAAAAGCTCTGTACCGAAGGACTTACAGACTTGTTGCAGACATTTACAGAGGCACGAGTCCTCTCTGTCATTTACAGACCTTGTTACATACCTTTTACAAAGGGAACTCTGTAAATGGTCTGTAACGAGTTCTGCCTGAATGGCTTGAATACTGCTAGTGCTTGCAAGATATCCAGAAGCACTCGTAGCCTGTAAAGTTCAACAATAATGCATGTCCGGAGAGGGGGGGGGGGGGGGGTATTACAGGTAATCTAATCCCCAATGGTCTAGACAACACAGTTACACAGTCCATTGGCTAAATTCAATCCTCATGGTAGACTTACTAGTGTCAGCCAGGCAGAGGTAGGACTTGGACCATCGGGGTGCACAGTCGCACCAACGTTTGCATTGTCTCAGCTAGGTCAACATCGTTGAATGTCGCCTTGAACCCTTTGGCTGCCTCTCTTTTTAGCTTGTCTTTGGATGCCTTGCCTGCAGCTACCGCTGCCCTTTTGCAGTTAGCTTTTTTGTTAAGGTGACGCATGGGCCAGCCAAATTGAACAGAATCCCCCCCCCCCCCCCCCCAACCCCAACCCCCCTGGGCTCCGCGCTTCACGCTACGCGGGGTTTGGGAGGCAGCGCATCGCACTGGGGTCGCACCGAGTCCCTAAAGTTGCGACGCGTCGCAAGAAAACTAACAGTGCAGACCGATGCAGGTGAAAGCTCTGGGCTTGACCCAGTGCTAGGCTATTGGAGCTGGCTGGAAGCTGCCTTGTGTAGCCCCCAAAAGAAACAATGCTATGCTACACTGAGGTCGGAGCGAGGGTGTGTGGCTACATATATATAGAGAGGCTTGAGGGGTTGTAGGTAGTGGGCTGTATGTAGAGGTAAGGGGGCACACATGTATGTATATGTTACAGTCCAGGGGTAGGCAAAATAGGCTAAAGGGCATGTAGCTATTCAGCTATATAGGGGGTTTAGGGGGCAGGTGTACACGCAGCAGCGTTTTATGCTACACCCCAAGAGGCCTTGTTTTTATTTTCATAGGCAGCTCTGCTCCCCCGTTGTTTAGGCAGCTCCCCCGTTCCTGGACCAGATCCCCCCTCCCTTTTCAACTTGTACCCAGGTATTTCTAGCTTTTATAAGTGAGTTGTTTCACCTTGACATTGAGAGATCACAGCGTCTCGGTGGGGCGATTCCATTGGCACTGTCGCGGTCGTCATACATTGCCTGTAAGGGGGGGGGGGGGGGGGGGGGGGGGGGGGGGGGGGGGGGTCGCGACCATGTATGTGTGATGAGGCTGTTTTAGGGGTACTGCTCGAGGGGTTCACGACGACTCTTAGAAGGTAGTCGACTTGCCATCCAAAGTTGCGGTCTGTAAAGATATAGATGGCTCGGTGAACTATCTCGTCATGATTTGACTGATTTTCAGCACTCCAATGCAGGAAACTACATTTTGTCGAGTTGGACAGCGCTTTGTAGTGCAAAAAGCGCAAAAACTGCGCGCTGTGCCCACTGGGGGTTCGAAAATCTCAACTCAAAAAGCATGCGCGACATCGTGCTGCCGCACGCGCTTTGTAGTACCCTGCTCCAATGACACCACCCAACTTGGCTGACTGGGTATGGGCTATGTTTGTTTAGATGTGGCTTGAGTACCATGTTCCAATCCAAAATCAAAAATCTGAGTGTTATCAAATGCTCGTCACTAAATCAGCCCAAAATGAGACATTTTTACAGTTATGACAGGGTTGTGAAAGGTATTTCACCCCAGGAGGTAAGTCTCCTTACACGAACCAAAGACACCGCGGATAAAGCCTGAATGGCGTTACCACTCCTACAAAAGATATGGCGCACTTTTGGGCGGCGGGAGATAACCCACGACAAGGAAACATGCCTGATGATTTAAGCGCAGGTCAATCAACTTAATGTTCATTAAAACCACTCGCCTGTGAAACCTAAACAAAACCGCCTACCCCCCAAACAGCACTAGCCTATCATCAGACCCAGGAGACCGACCCCACTTAGCAGACCAACTAAAGTACACATTACATTAAATTACATGTTAAAGTCTGCTTGACACCGCGAGGGTGTATGAGACTCTGTGCTTTGAACAAAAAGAAAAAGCACCCACAAAGCAAAAAAACCCATTACACAAGTCAACATGAGTGCCAAACACTATTACAGAAAACCAGTGGAAGCAAATGTAGTATTGACGTGCTCCTACAGCCATGGGCTTAGTTCGCTCTATGGTTTCCATGGGTATCGCTCGAGAGAGACTTGGCACTGGAAGGTGGTGAGCAGGCCATGGTTGGCTGAAACACCACGTAACAATCCAATCCAAGCCAAAGCCATGCATGTGGTCCAAAAAGTTTGTTCCAGATGTGACCTACTATTGTTTTAAATGGGTTATCAACCCAGGAGGTGAGACCCTTATATTTGTATCCCCAAAAATTATAAATTAAGTGGCAACCACAGTTGCAAGTAGCATTCTTCTCATACAAGCATTTGCCGCTTCCCCCACAGAGGAGTCAGTGCAATATCCTTCCGTGGCAACCAAAGTTGCATGAGGCTTTTTTCTCCTGAAAGCCTTCGCCACATCCATATAAGATTCCGTGCAATGTGCTTCCGTGGCAAACCTCAGTTGCAGGAGGCATTCTCCTCCTCACCGCCTTTGCCACTTCCCCCACAGAGGGGTCAGTGACATGTCCTACCGTGGCAACCACAGTTACACGAGGCATTCTCCTCCTGAACGCCTTTGCTGCAACCCCCACAGAAGATTCCATGAAATGTGTTCAAGTGGCAACCACAGTTGCACGAGGCATTCTCCTCCTAAACGCCTCTGTCGCCTCCTCCCCAGAGGAGTCCGTGAAATGTGTTCAAGTGGCAACCACAGTAGCACGAGGCATTCTCCTCCTAAACGCCTTCTCTGCCTCCCCTACAGAGGAGTAAGTAAAATGAGCCTAAGTGGCAATGTGCCGCGTCCCCCACGGAGGATTCTGTGAAATGTGTTCAAGTGGCAACCACGGTTGCATGAGGCATTCTCCTCCCCCGAGCCAGGTGGTGGTACATCCACAGAGGCGTTTAAGTTGCAACCACAGTTGCACGAGGCATTCTCCTCCTGAACGCCTCTGCTGCCTCCTCCCCAGAACCAGGTGGTGGGGCATCCTCGTCCGAGCCTGGTGGCGGGGCTTTGTTCCCCGAACCTGTTGCATCTGCACCAGCACTCTCAGTTGCCATCACCGCCGCCGCCGCCGCCAGCTTGTCAGCTGCCTCACCCTTCCTTACACGGTCAATGTTGCGCATCTCGGCTGTGCTGAAGGGACGGTCACCCAGCAGCTCGTCGATATCGTCCAAGCCGATGACCTGAGAGAGTGGGGGCAGGGTCAGGGGGGGGGGTTCATTTTTAACAACAAAGATTTCCGCCTCGGAAGGGTGTGTCTAGGTTTGAGAATGGGCATAGGATTAGGCCAGGACAAGACCATCAATACCGAAAACATGAAAGAGAAAGTGGAAGTATGCGTTGGAGAGGCCAACGCCCAACAGCTCGTCGATATCATCCAAGCCGATGACCTGAGAGAGTGGGGGCTGGGTCAGGGGGGGATAGGATCAGGAAATTAAAGGACCTGATGCTAAAATAAAAAACGAGAACGCGAGAGAGAAAGTGGGCTTTTGCACTGAGGGGGCAAACGCCCAGCAGCTCAGAGATATCGAACAAGCTGATGACCTGAGAGATAGGGGGCAGGGTCAGGGGGGGATAGGATCAGGACAGTCCAGGGCAGGATAATCAAGACCTAGACTGTTAGAGAGAACGTCAGCGTGTGTGCTGAAGGGGCAAACGCCCAGCAGCTCATAGATATCAACCAAGCCGATGACCTGAGAGAGTGGGGGCAGGGTCAGGTTGGAGATAGGATCAGGACAGTAAAGGACTTGATGCTTAAAGAAAAACGAGAACGTGAGAGAGAACGTGGGCTTTTGCGCTGAGGGGGCAAAAGCCCAGCACCTCATCGATGTCGTCCAAGCCGATGACCTGACAGATTGGGGGCAGGGTCAGGGGGGGATAGGATCAGGACACTAGAGGGCAGGATCATCAACACCAAGTGCGAGAAAGAGAACGTGGGCGTGTGCGTTGAAGGGGCGAACGCCCAGCAGCTCATCGATATCGTCCAAGCTGATGACCTGAAAGAACCGGGTGGGGGATTTTATTTTTTACAAGGATTTTTGACCCCAAGGGTGTGTCTTCGTCTTCGTCTGAGCAAAGGATCCCTGAGGCAGAACAGGACCATCAATATAAACAAGTGAAAACTTACCTCCTTTTTAAGCAGTGTGGTGGCCATAGCTGTGATCCTGTCCTTGTGTAACTCCACCAACGCCAGCGTCTTCTTATACGCACCGTCCACGAATAATCGGACCTGGTGTGTGACAGTGTGAGAGTGTGTGTGTGAGAGAGAGAGAGAGAGAGAGAGAGAGAGAGAGAGAGAGAGAGAGAGAGAGAGAGAGACAAAGAGAGTCCCAGGTAACCCACAGTACCCCCCCCCCCACACACACACACAACACACCCCACACAGCACCCACCCACTGTACCCCCTCACACCCACACACACACACGTACCCCCCCAACCCAACCCACCCTAAGTACACCCCACCGCACTCACCCACAGTACCTCCCCCAACCCCCAACGCATCCACCCACAGCACTAAGTACAACCACCCACAGCTCACACTCACCTCATCATCAATCATGCGAGCAGTCTCATTGCTGTAGGGCTTATCGAAAGCATCTTTGTCCATGCGATAGGACAGCAGTCCGATCTTGTCATTCATACCTGAATCATGTGTACAGGTGGTGTGGTGAGGTGAGGTGTGGTAAGGTGTGGTAAGGTATGGTGTGTGGGGAGGTTCGTGTGTACATGTGGTGCGAAGGGGAGGGGTGTGTGTCAGGGTGGGAGGGGATGGGTTAGGACTTCCTGGTTGGGCTTGTCAATGGGTTAGGACTTCCTGGTTGGGCTTGTCAATGGGTTAGGACTTCCTGGTTGGGCTTGTCAAAACATCCTTTTCAATGGGGTAGGACAGCAGTCCAATCTTGTCATTCATACAGTCATACCTGAATCATGTGTCTAGGTGGAGGTGTAGTGGTGTGGTGAGGTGTGGTGTGTAGGGAGGTTAGTGTGTAAATGTGGTGTGAAGGGGAGGGGTAAGGGAGAGGAGGGGATGGGTACCCCCCCCCCCCCCCCCCCCCCCAAACACACACACACACTCACGCACACACACGCAAACTCACACACACAAACATAAACTCACACACATCATCTGTATCACCTTCATCATTCACAGCACTGGTATAACCCACACTTGGCTAAAATGTAATGGTAATGATAACGCCTAGTGAGGCACGGTATTGAGGGAACCCGTCGTACGCGGGTAGAGAGCGGTCTTCTACCTCAACTGGACAAGCTACCATCGCGGTTGACAACGACCTGCAACGCTCAGGGCGACCGTAGGGGGAATCGAACCCCCGACCCTGCATCCTCAAAGCGATTTGGTGTACCACTAGACCAATTGATTCGCTGAAAGGGGCTTGCTAAAATGTAATCAATGTCATGTAAGCAATGTAATGTGACGTAATGTAATGTAATCAATACAATGTGACGTAATATAATCAATGTAATGTAACGTAATCAATGCCATGAGAAGTAATGTAATCAATGTGCAGTAATGTATTCAATGTGCAGTAATGTTATCCATGTGCAGTAATGTAATCAATGTGCAGTAATGTTATCAATGTGCAGTAATGTTATCAATGTGCACTAATGTTATCAATGTGCACTAATGTTATCAATGTGCACTAATGTTATCAATGTGCAGTAATGTTATCAATGTGCAGTAATGTTATCAATGTGCAGTAATGTTATCAATGTGCAGTAATGTTATCAATGTGCAGTAATGTAATCAATGTGCAGTAATGTTATCAATGTGCAGTAATGTTATCAATGTGCAGTAATGTTATCAATGTGCAGTAATGTTATCAATGTGCAGTAATGTTATCAATGTGCAGTAATGTTATCAATGTGCAGTAATGTAATCAATGTGCAGTAATGTAATCAATGTGCAGTAATGTAATCAATGTGCAGTAATGTTATCAATGTGCAGTAATGTAATCAATGTGCAGTAATGTTATCAATGTGCAGTAATGTTATCAATGTGCAGTAATGTTATCAATGTTCAGTAATGTTATCAATGTGCACTAATGTTATCAATGTGCACTAATGTTATCAATGTGCAGTAATGTTATCAATGTGCAGTAATGTTATCAATGTGCAATAATGTAATCAATGTGCAGTAATGTAATCAATGTGCAGTAATGTTATCAATGTGCAGTAATGTTATCAATGTGCAGTAATGTTATCATGTTCAGTATTTTCAATGTGCAAGTAATTTTATCAATGTGTCAGTAATGTTATCATTCAGTAAATGTAATCAATGTGCGTTGTAATCACTTGCAGTTAATCTAATCAATGTGCAGTAATCTAATCAATGTGCAGTAATGTTATCAATGTGCAGTAATGTTATCAATGTGCAGTAATGTTATCAATGTGCAGTACTGTTATCAATGTGCAGTAATGTTATCAATGTGCAGTAATGTAATCAATGTGCTGTAATGTTATCAATGTGCAGTAATGATCAATGTGTCCGTAAGTTATCAATGTGGAGTAATGTTATCAATGTGCATTATGTTATCAATGTGCAATAATGTATCAATGTTTGCAATAATGTATCAATGGTGCAGTATGTTACATGTTGCAGTAATGTTTCAATGTGCAGTAATGTTATCAATGTGGCAGTAAGTTTAATCAATGTGCCGTAATGTTATCAATGTGGCAGTTGTTATCCATGTGCAGTAATGTTATCAATGTGCAGTAATGTTATCAATGTGCAGTAATGTTATCAATGTGCAAGTAATGTTATCAATGTGGCAGTAATGTTATCAATGTGCAGTAATGTAATCAATGTGCAGTAATGTAATCAATGTGCAGTAATGTTATCAATGTGCAGTAATGTTATCAATGTGCAGTATGTTATCAATGTGCAGTAAATGTTATCAATGTGCAGTCATGTATCCAATGTGCAGGAATTATCATGTGCAGTAATGTTATCAATTGCAGTAAATGTTATCCAATGTGCAGTAATGTAATCAATGTGCAGTAAATGTATCAATGTGCAGTATGTTTATCAATGTGCAGTAATGTTTCAATGTGCAGTAATGTTATCAATGTGCAGTAATGTTATCAATGTGCAGTAATGTATCAATGTGCCGTAATGTTATCATGTGCAGTAATGTTATCAATGTGCAGTAATGTTATCAATGTGCAGTAATGTTTATCAATGTGCATTAATGTTATCAATGTGCAGTAATGTTATCAATGTGCAGTAATGTTGATCAATGTGCAGTAATGTTATCAATGTGCAGTAATGTTATCAATGTGCAGTAAATGTATCAATGTGCAATGGCAGTATGTTATCAATTGCTGCAAGTAATGTTATCAATGTGCAGTAATGTTATCCATGTGCAGTAATGTAATCATGTGCCGTAATGTTAATCAATGTGCAGTAATGTTATCAATGTGCAGAAGTTATCAAGTGCAGTAATGTTATCAATGTGCAGTAATGTAATCGATTTGCAGGAATGATATCAATGTGCAGTAATGTTATCATGTAATATATGTAATATAATGCAATGCCATGTAGTCAATGTAATATAATGTAATATGATGTAATATAATGCAATGCCATGTAATCAATATAAATCCGGGACTTACCGTACACAGCGACCTGGGAGTACGCGATCTGCGTCACCTTCTCCAGATCATTCACAGCGCCGGTGCTGATCTTGCCCAGTAGCACCTGAGTGTCAGCAGAAAACAAAATTTAAAGGAGAATGTGAAGGGGATTTGAAGGGGGGGGGGGGGGTTCTGCAGAATTTCTTTTTTAAGGGGGAATTTCTCCACAGAATAAATAGTAACAGATAACAGTACGGAAAAGTACAAAATAGTAACCTTCTCCAGATCATTCACAGCGCTCTCCTCTCCTCCCCACCTGCTCAGCCGCCCTACCCCCCAGTGTGGCCATCACCAAGCCCAACATCTGCTCCTTGTTCATCCTCCCCCTCTTCTTCCCCCCGCTCCTCTCTCCCTCTCCATCCCCCCTCCCCTGCCCCTCCCCTTCAGCCCCTGTCATTCCCCTCTCCTTTTACCTGCTCAGCCGCCCCTACCCCCCAGTGTGACCATCTTTCAGCCCAACATCTGCTTCTTGGTCATCCTTCCCCTCCCCCCTCCTCTTCCCCCCTCTCCCTCTTCCTCCCCATCCCCCCTCCCCCCCTCTCCAGCCCCTTCCCCCCATACACACACCCACTCCCTGTTATTTCCCACCTGCTCAGCTGCCCTACCCCCCAGTGTGGCCATCACTCAGTTCTACAACTGCTGCTTGGCCAGCCCCCCCCCCCCCCCCCCCCCATCCCCTTTTCCCCTCCCCCCCAGCCCCTGTTTGTTTTCTCTCCTCTCACCTGCTCAGCCACCCTACCCCCCAAGCAACACTCGACTTTACAGCTGCTCCTTGGCCAAACTCCCCCCCCCCCCTTCCCCCCTCTCCTTCCCCTCCCCCTCACTCCCTGTCCTTTCCATCTCCTCTCACCTGCTCAGCCGCCCTACCCCCCAGTGTGGCCATCACTCGGTCCAACAGCTGCTCCTTGGTCATCAACAGATTCTCGTTGGGCAGGTACTGAGCAAAGCCAAGGACATTGGATCCTCGGGGCACAATGGAAACCTACAGCATTGAAATACATAAATAAATACATATAAATAAGTGCATGTTCACATGTTGTTGATGGATAAGGAGGGCCGTTGCATAGGTGAGGGATGGGTGGGGATGGGTCAGGTGGCAACTTGTGTGCAGGATGGGTAGGGATGAGCTGAGTGACAACCCTCATACACCCCCCCTTGTCTACATTCATAACATCCTTTCTTTAAACAGTCCTATCCCCAGGCTATCCTCCGACCTCCAATAAAAGCTAGTACTGGATGAAGCAGAACACCACACAACAGCATGGCCTGCCCCATGGAAGGCAGGGTGTCAACCCTCATACCTCCTTTTCATGTAAATCCACTCAATTCTCTCAACAAATGGTACTATCCCCATCTATCTCTGTACCTTCAACAAGAGCTCGGCGTTCTTGCAGAACCATGACACAACAGCATGGCCTGCCCTCATGGAAGGCAAGGTGTCAACCCTCATAGCCCCCCCCCCCCCTCCCCCCCCCCCCCTTCGCCCCTCGTGCACACCCATAACATTCTCTCTGTAAACAGTATTATCCTTTCCTCCCACCTTCAACAATGGCTCAGCGTTCTCGCAGAACCATGACACAATGGCATGGCCTGCCTCATGGAAGGCAGGATATTAACCCTCATACCCCCTCCCCCCCCCCCCCCCCCCCCCCCCCCCCCTTCCCCCATATAAATGGTACTATAAATGGTACTATCCCCCGATTATCCTCCCACCTTCAATAAGGGCTCGGCGTACTCGCAGAACCATGACACAACAGCGTGGCCTGCCTCATGGAAGGCGACTGTCCTTCGCTCCTCTGGGCTGATCACCTGTACCGCACGGCAGCAGATGGATGGGTTTAGGGTTTAGGGTTTAGGGCTTGCACTGATCACCTGTACCGCACAGCAGCAGATGGATGTGATGTGATGGGTTTAGGGTTCAGGGTTTGAGGGTCTGCACTGATCACCTGTATCGCACAACAGCAGATGGATAGGTTCAGGGTTTAGGGTCAACACTGGTCACCTGCTCTGATCACATGTGCCGATCAACAGCAGATGGATAGGTTCAGGATTTAGGGTCAACACTGGTCACCTGCTCTGATCACAAATGCCGATCAACAGCAGATAAATGGGATAATACGTAAATGTCATTTTCCTGGTGCCCTGCTGGACTCCAAGTGTGCCCGCAGCCTGACAAAGTCAAGGGGGACTTATGTTGGGGGGAATAGTGTAGAGTAACACACATACCCACACTGTATACCTTGTGTGTGGGTGAATGGGCAGACGTGGAAGTGAAGGAGCGTGTGGGAGAGAGTGAGTGGAAGAGTGTGGGTGGGTGTAGAAAAGTGTGCGTGGGAGAGAGTGTGGGAGAGTGGGGGAAGGTGGGCCACATCCCTTAGTTGGTTTCAACACTGCACTCCTTTAACACACGTGCACACAAACACACACGCCACCAATAAACGGCAACAGGTAGACTGACACATCTCATCACATACCTTGTTGGTCTTTGCAGCTCCTCCGATCACACGGTCAATGGCATGCTCAAAGTCGACCATGCAAATCGACTTCTTATTGTTGCGTGCCGCCACCTACGCCAAGGGTGTAGGGGTTAAGGGTTTAGGGTTTAGTATCCTGGTGAGGGTGAGTGGAAAGGGGAATGGGGTAGGGTGGGGGTAGGGAGGGGGAGGGGAGTGGGCGCCCATGTGTATGTTTGCTCAAACTGACTCTTACATCCCCACCCATACAAATTATATACACATTTTAGACAAAAAGTATACTTATTGTTGTTACATGCCGCCACCTTTGACAAAGATAGGAATAGGGGCTGGGTACATTAAAAAGGAAAAGAGGAAAGGAACCGGTGTCTTAACGTAGCACTACAGGAACCGGTGTCTTAACGTAGCACTACAGGAACCGGTGTCTTAACGTAGCACTACAGGAACCGGTGTATTAACGTAGCACTACAGGAACCGGTGTCTTAACGTAGCACTACAGGAACCGGTGTCTTAACGTAGCACTACAGGAACCGGTGTCTTAACGTAGCACTACGGTGCTCCTACTAGCCTTTGGGGTGCTACGAGCAGCTTCCTGCCCCCCCAAAGGAACACCAACAGGCTCTACCGTTTTCCCCATAAAACACCAAGGTACGTAATGCTGCAATCTCCCCATCCAAACACACTCAGCACAACCACAAACACCAAGGTGCGTGATGTTGCAATCTACCCTCCCCCCTCCCCCCCCCTCAGCCCGCCCACAAACACCACACAGCCCCAGTCATAAACTAACCAAAAGTAACCCCAAAAAGGTAAGCTTTAATGTAGCACCCCTAAAAGACCAAAGTACACGATGCAGCACTCTTTCCATAGCACCCCTAAAACACCAAGGTACGTGATGTTGCAATCTCCCCACCCCCCCACCCCCCTACACTTTCAGCCCGCCCACAAACACCACAGAGCCTCAGTCATTAATTAACCAAAAAGCGACTCCCAGAAGCTAAGCTATAATGTAGCACCCCTTAGCATCGAAGTAAACAATGTAGCCCACTTTCTCCCCGACTTCCTCAACCCACCCACAAACACCACAGGGCCTTGGTCATTAATTCACCAAAAAGTAACCCAAAAGAGGTAAGCTTTAATGTAGCACGCCATATACAGCGGAGTACGCAATGTAGCCCTCTTTCTCCCCAACTTCCTCACCCCACCCACAAACACCACAGAGCCCCAGTAATAAGTTAGCGATACCAGCGCAGCCTAGATACTAGCTAACCCTACAAGACACAGCACCAGTCGCTTGCTAACCCTACAAGACACAGCACCAGTCGCTAGCTAACCCTACCAAACAGAATCTCGGCCATTAGTTGTACCTACCAGGGCAGCCTCGTTACAGATGTTGGCCACGTCAGCACCGGCCATGCCAGGTGTCAGGGCAGCTAGGCGCTCTGAGTAGAACTCAATTGGCTTGGCCAACTTCAGATTGCCTAGGTGCACTCTGCAAGGGTTGAGGGAGTGTAGGTGTGGTTGAGTGAGTGTGGTAGTGAGTGGGTGAGTGTGGGTATGAGTGAGAGTGAGTAGTTTTAGCACCCTAAATATTTGTTCGCGGCCCTTCAAAAGGTAATGATAACGCCTGGTGGGGCGTGGTATTAAGGGAACCCGTCGTGCGCGGGTAGAGGGCCGTCTTCTACCTCAACTGGACAAGCTACCATTGCGGTTGACAACAACCGCAACGCTTAGGGCGACTGTAGGGGGAATCGAACCCCCGGCCCTACATCCTCTAAGCGACTTGGTGTACCACTGATGCGGCCCTTCACATCTGGAATGGAAACAGTGATCATGCGATCAACCCTTCACCGCACAAACACATTCAGACGAATACATACAATCAAGTGTTTAACAAATGGCTTTGGTGGTCGGCCCCAGTGCAAGCAAACGAGCTGGCCCCCTCAACCCAAGCCTCGTAACAAGGCGTACGATTTATATATTTATTGATTTATGTACAACTGGCTTACCTGAATATTTGTTCGTGGCCCTTCACACCTGGGATGTCAACAATGATCATGCAATCAAACCTTCATCATACGCATACATAGACACATATGCATACATACATACATACATACATACATACATACATACATACATACAATCAAGTGTTTAACAAATGGCGCACCTGAATATGTGTATATTTATTTATTTTTTCACAAATGGCGCACCTGAATATTTGTTCGCGGCCCTTCACATCTGGGATGTCAACGGTGATCATGCGATCAAACCTTCCAGGGCGCAGCAAGGCCTTATCCAAGATGTCAGGCCTGTTGGTGCCAGCTAGCACCACCACTCCAGTGGTGGTGGAGAACCCTGCAGGCAGCACAGAGAGTGCGTGAGTGACAGCCTGGCGTGTGTCTGGCTCTCACCCATTATTACCTCCTCTACCCTCCCCCTGCCCCCCCCCCCCCCCCCCCAACATAAATACAAACTCCAACACAAACACAAATCCTAACCCCAACACAACCCCAACCCGGTTCAGCTCCCACCTCAACTGGACAAGCTACCATCGCGGTTGACGACGACCTGCAATGCCAAGAGCGACCGAAGGGGGAGTCGAGCTACTGATTACCAACTAGCATTGACCTACTACGCAAACACTCATTTCCATTTCTATAAATAGCTGATCCAATGCAATCTCTCGCTCATCTTCGCCTCCCATGCCCGACCGTGAACAAATCCAAACCTAGTTCCACTACCACTGACCCACAACGAGGGCTTTGCTCTCACCGTCCATTTCTACCAACAGCTGGTTCAATGTATTCTCTCGCTCATCATTGCCTCCCATGCCTCCACCGCGACCACGAGCTCGACCAATGGCATCGATCTCATCAATGAAGATGATGGAGGGGCTGGACTGACGTGCCTGCAATGCGAATGGTTTTGGGAGGGTTGGGTAGGGCTTGGTTGGGTTGGGTTGGGCTGGTTTGGGTTGGTTTGGTTTGGTTTGGTTTGGGGCTTGGTTTGTTTGTTTTGGGTTTGTTTTGGGTTTTGTTGGGTTGGTTTGTGCTGTGTGGTGTGGATGTGGTTGGGCATCAAACCAACCAAATTTAACCGGCCAACCAACTTGACCAAAACACAGATCAACCAAATTACCCTCCCCACACACACGCACTAATAAAAGAAAAGGAGACAACAAATGCGCATTATGATTTATGAACAAGTTCTATGCAGCGTCGCCTGCGACGCTGAAAATTGGCAGAGAGTGATCGCGACGGATCGACAGGTGGCGACGGAAGCGAGCTAGTTACCAGACGTGGCTGACGTGTCAGGCTTCATCACAGTCAGATGGATGGATGGTCGAACGGACAAATGGGTAACACTGGGGGCTCCCACCCCCCAGAAGGGGGGGCTCCGCTAAAAAGCACACCTGAGCAAACTAGTCTAGCATGGCCCACAACAAAAAATTTCACCATGGAGTTTGGTCCTGACATGGGCGTGAAGGCACACACGCACACACACACACGCACACAAACCAACCAAATTACGCTACCCCCACACATGCACGCACATAAAGAAAAAGAAAAAACTGCCCATTGTGATTTATTAAAAAACGCACTTGAGCAAACAAGTCCCTAACACTGGCAGGGCCACCACCAACAAACAACTCCACAAAGTCAGATCCGGAGATAGACACAGAAGGTACTCACAAACTAAACAACCAACCAACCGACTTGAATTCCCCCCCCAACCCCCAACCACAACCACAACCTACACCCTACCCACCCACAAACAAAAAAAAGCCATTATGTAGAGCCCCTGAGCAAACAAGTCTCTGACCCTTGCAGGGCCTTCACCAACAAGCATCTCCCTGAAGTCAGGACAAACTAAACAACCAACCAGCCAACCAACTTGAATACCCCCCAACTCGCCCCCCAACCCACACCCTAACCACCCATACAAAACAAACCATACTAAGCAACTGCACATCATGAAAGAGCGCACCTGAGCAAAAAATTCCCTGACCCTATCGGGGCCGACACCAACAAACATCTCCATGAAGCCAGATCCAGAGATAGGCATGAAAGGTACACAGAAACTAAAAAAAAAACTTGAATCCCCCCCCCCCCCCCCCCCCCCCCCCCAACCCAACCCAACCCACCCACAAACAAAAAAGCCATCATGAAAAAGCGCATCTAAGCAAACAAGTCCCTGACCCTTGCAGAGCCCACACCAACAAACATTTCCATGCACTCAGATCCAAACACCAACTTGAACCACCTCAAAACAACTACTGCACACAGCTGCACATCATGAAAAAGCGCACCTGAGCAAACAAGTCCCCGACCCACACCAAATAACACCTCCATGAAATCAGATCCAGAGATGGACATGAAAGGTACACACAAATTAAACTACCAAACAAACAACTTTAATCCCCCACCCACCCACCCACCCACCCACACCCAACCCAACTCACACCCCACCCACCTGAGCAAAGAGGTCCCTGACCCTAGCAGGGCCTACACCAACAAACATCTCCATAAAGTCAGATCCGGAGATAGACATGAAAGGAACCTCAGCCTCTCCTGCAGTAGCCTTGGCAAGCAATGTCTTGCCGGTGCCGGGAGGACCGACAAGAAGAGCACCCTGGACATAGGGGAGCGAGTGTGAGTGAATGAGTGTGTGTGTGTGAGTGGGTGTGAGTGGGAGTGAGTTAGAGTGGGTGTGAGTGAGTATGGGTGTGAGTGAGTATGGGTGTGAGTGAGTATGGGTGTGAGTGAGTGAGTGAGTGAGTGAGTGAGTGAGTGAGTGAGTGAGTGAGTGAGTGTGAGTGAGTGAGTGAGTGTGTGTGTGAGTTTGAGTGTGATTGGGTGCGAGTGAGTGTGTGTGTGAGTGAGTGCGGATGTGAGTGAGAGAGAGTGGGTGTGAGTGAGCCTGTGAGCCTGTGAGCCTGTGAGCCTGTGAGTGAGTGAGTGAGTGAGTGATTGAGTGTGTGTGTGTGTGTGTGTGTGTGAGGGGGTGTGTGTGTGAGGGGGGGTGAGGAAGTGTGGGTGTGAGTGAGAGAATGAGCGGTGCCAGGCAGATAACAAGAAAGGCACCCTGGGCAGGGGGAGGGCGAGTCAGCAAAATCCATGATCCCCACGTTGGCCTCGTCACACCCCCCCCCCCACACACACACACACACACATACACACACATAAACACACACCCAACATACACACCAGCTCTATGACCTCCACGTTGGCCTTGTCACAACCCCCACCCCACCCCACCCACATACCCCCCCACACATACGCCACCACCCTACCACCAACCCCACCACACACACACACCACCCAGCTCACCTTGGGGATCCTGGCACCCAAGTCCCTTCACTTTCTCAGCTTCTTCAGGAAGTCAATTAAGTACATGATCTCCACCTCACCCACACACACCCACCCCACCACACAAACGCACACACACCACCCAGCTCACCTTGGGGATCTTGGCGCCCAGATCCTTGTACTTTCCAGGTTTCTTTAGGAAGTCAACAAACTCCATAATCTCAATCTGCAAAGCACATTTACGGTTCAGGGTTTAGGAATGTAATGCAGTAGGGGTTTCTTTGGGACGTCGACAAACTCCATAATCCCAATCTGCACAGCACACTTAGGTTTAGGGTTTAGGAATGTAATGCAATAGGGGTTTCTTTAGGAAGTCGACAAACTCCATAATCTCAATCTGCACAGCACATTTAGGGTTTTGGGTTTAGGGAAATGTAATGCTATGTAATAGAGGGGTTCTATAGGAAGTCGACAAACTCCATAATTTCAATCTGCGCAGCACATTTAGGGTTTGGTGTTTCGGGGAATGTAATGCAATGGAGGTTTCTTTGAGACGTCGACAAACTCGATCATTTCAATCTGCACAGCACATTTAGGGTTAAGTGTTAAGGGAAATGTAATGCAATAGGGGTTTCTTTAGGAAGTCGACGAACTCCATGCTCTCAATCCGCACAGCACATATAGGGTTCAAGTTTTAGGGTTTAAGGAAATGTAATGCCATGTAATAGGGGGTTTCTTTAGGACGTCGACAAACTCCATAATCTCTATCTGCCCAGCACATTTTAGGGACGAGGGCTTAGGGTTCAGGGAAATGTAATGCAATGTAATAGATTTGTTTGTAGGACGTCGACAAAATCCATAACTGAACCTGCACAGCACATTTTAGGGTTAAGGGCTCAGGGTTCAGGGAAATGTAATGCAATATAATGCCATGTAATAGAGGGTCTCTTTAGGAAGTT
The DNA here is from genome assembly GCA_013435795.1 of Chlamydomonas sp. ICE-L. Taxonomy (NCBI): domain Eukaryota; kingdom Viridiplantae; phylum Chlorophyta; class Chlorophyceae; order Chlamydomonadales; family Chlamydomonadaceae; genus Chlamydomonas; species Chlamydomonas sp. ICE-L. The sequence goes on from JACBWV010000223.1 coordinate 15,493,569, forward strand.
GACAAACTCCATAATGATAACTATTGACCACGGTGACTATAGCTAGCTCCGACTTACGCTATGGTGTCCTTAACTTCACGTCCTGTGAGTAACTGTATTACAAGGATGTAACAATTTCAATTTCGATACCTATTGACCTGTGCTAGCTTGAAGGTGCATTAGGTTGCATTAGGTTAAGCTGACTAGACTTTCAAGAGAGCTGCTTTTGTTGTTTGTATGAATAGATTGGATCAAACATATTTTGATTGCAATTCTTTGATTTTAATTGATTAAAAAATATAGTTTGATTATAAAATTGTAGTTTAATTACCGTATACAAATATGGTTTGATTATAAAAATATAGTTTGATTTTAATGATTGGATTTGAACTGATTATATAACTGCCGAAGACAGCGAGCGGCCTTCAAGGCTGGAGCCACAAGTCCAAGTCCAAGTCCGTGCTCAAGTTCAAGTCCAAGTCCAAGTCCAACTTCAAGTAATCAAGTCCAAGTCCAAGTCCAAGTCTGTGCTCAAGTTCAAGTCCAAGTCCAAGTCCAACTTCAAGTAATCAAGTCCAAGTCCAAGTCCAAGTCCAAGTCCAACTTCAAGTAATCAAGTTCAAGTTCAAGTGACCACAATCTGCAACAACCTTGCAAGTGAAATCAGTGGGTCGCCTTGCTTATACATCAAAATGTAATTGTACCTCACTTATACCTCACCTTAGCCTCATCACAACCAGCCACATCCTTAAATAGGATCTTGTCCTTGGCTGCCTTGTCAACAGTGCCTGTGTTGGCTTTGGTCTGAAGAACAAAAGGGAATGGAGGGAAGTCAGTACAGTTTTCAGTACAGTTGTCTGTACGGTTGCCAGGACAGCTGGGAGTATAGTTGTCAGGACAGCTATGGGCTGGCTTTGGACAAGACAGCAGAAAGCAATGGAGGGGAGTTAGTACAGTTGTGAGTACAGCTGTAAGTACAGTTATCAGTACAGTTGTGAGTATATTTATCAGTACAGCTGAGTGCAGTTGTCAGTACAGCTATGAGTGCAGTTGTCAGTACAGTTGTCCATCAAGCTTTGAGTTCAGTTGTCAGTACAGCTGCGAGTACAGATGCTGGTACAGCAGCAGTACATACCGTAATCGGGCCAGTAGTCTTTAACAAGTCAGTCTAGAGGTGGTGGTGATGGTGGTGGTGGTGGGTGAACCATGGACGGTGAACTATATGGACATAGAGTATGTAATTGAAAGCTTATATACAGCCTAACATATATATACTAGCTTATTTACAGCCTGACATATACAAGATATATATTACGTACACGCAGGTTCAAAGGTACTATGTAAATATAAGCTTATACTAGGACGCCCACCACCCATGATGCAGGCAAGTAAACAGAGTGGGTACTGACCATGCCAAAAAAGCCTCCCTGACCTCCTCCCATGCCTCCCATGCCCACCAACACCAGTACCACCTCGCCCACCACCACCTCTACCACTACCACCACCACTTCCACTACACCATGCCCACCACCACCACCACAAATACCACCCTCGTGGCCAGGCTTAGCACTAGGACGCCTACCACCCATGATGCAGGCAAGTAAACAGAGTGGGTACTGACCATGCCAAAAAAGCCACCCTGACCTCCTCCCATGCCTCCCATGTCCACCAACACCAGTACCACCTCTACCACTACCACCACCACTTCCACTACACCATGCCCACCACCACCACCACAACTCCACCCTTGTGGCCAGGCTTAGCACTAGGACGCCTACCACCCATGATGCAGGCAAGTAAACTTAGAGGGTACTGACCATGCCAAAAAAGCCTCCCTCACCTCCTCCCATGCACACCATGCCCACCACCAGCACCACCACCAGTACCCCGACCACCCTTGTGGCCAGGCTTAGCACTAGGACGCCCACCAGCCATGATGCAGGCAAGTAAACCGAGTGGGTACTGACCATGCCAAAAAAGCCTCCCTGACCACCTCCCATGCCTCCCATGCCACCCTTCTGGCCAGGCTTGGCACCAGGGCGTCCACCACCACCCATCGCGCCCATCTGTCGGCTGATCAACCTGAGGATAGGTTGTGTGAGGCAAGGGAGTTGTGTGAGGCAAGGAAGTTGTGTGAGGCAAGGAAGTTGTGTGAGGCGAGGGAGTTGTGTGAGGCAAGGGAGTTGGGTGAGGCAAGGGAGTTGGGTGAGTGAGCAGGAATGTGACCAGGACAGTGACTAGGTGAGTGACCACGAGAGTGACCGGGAGAGTGACCAGGAAAGGGGTGTGAGGTAGGGTAATGTGGAGTTTTCGTGTACCATGTGGTGGTGGTGGTGGTGGGTATGGTGGGCATGGTGGTAGTGGTAGCGGTGGTGGTGGTGGAAGTGGTGGTGGGCCTGGTGGTGGTGGCAGTGGTGGCAGTGGTATTGGTTTTGGCAGTGGTATTGGTAAAGGTGGTGGTGATGAGCGTGGTGATAGTGGTGGTGGCAGTCGCAGTGGTGGTTGTGACGTATGGAGGGAGAGAGACTGAGGGGCTCCCAATATTGCGAAATGGATTTTTTGTGTGGTATATGGGGGGGGGGGGGGGGGGGCGAGGTGGTAGTTGTGGTAGTGGTGGTGGTGGGCGCGGTTGTAGTTGTGGTGTTTGTAGTGACGAGCGTGGTGGTGGTGGGTGTGGTGGTAGTTGTGGTAGAGGTGGTGGTGGGCATGGAGATGGTGGGTGTGGTGGTAGTGGTGGTGGTGGTGGGCGTGATGCAGGGAGGGAGAGAATGAGGGGCTCGAGGGTGTGAGTTTGAGATAGGGTTTGGGGGGGACTGGAAGAGAGAGAGATTGTGTGTGTATGCGTGTGGTGAGTTGGCATGCATACACGCAAACACACCTAAAACATGCATACGCGCACATATGCGCATACGCGCACACATGCCCATATAAACATAACACTGATCATTCTGGGGCTACTCATCGCAGCTTCCAGCAACTGCATCAATCCCATAGCTTTCATCTGCATTAGAATGCATGTCATGTAAGCTTCCAGACACATTACCTAGCTTTAGGTTCAGCCGAAGGACGCAGAAAGGGAGCTGTCTAGAAGCTGCTAAACGTAGCCAAAAACGGACACAGTGGCACAGAGGCAGCGTAGAAGTTCGATTTACACAGGAGGAGGATGGTGGGCAGCAGGCCCATCATGCCAGCTAGGGTGCACACACACACACACACACACACACACACACACACACACAAATACACACGCATATACACAGAAGCCACGTACCAGTAGGATCCTCCCAGGAGAAGGATGGTGGGCAGCAGCTCCATCAAGCCAGCTAGGATGGACACCTCCCGCACATACTTGACAGACAGGTGAGAAGCTGATGGAATGCCTAGCTCACGCTGTGCATCATCAAGCTTGCGCTCAAAACTCTCCACAGAGCCGATTTGGAAATAGTAGCGCATCACTGAGCCGGCGGCAGTAGAGCTGCTGGCTGCACCTACACCAAGACGTTGTGTGTGGGGGGGTAAGATAGGATGGGGGTGAGGGGGAGGGGAAGGAGGAGGAGAAGGAGGAGAAAGAAGGGAGAAGGAGAAGGAGAAGGAGAAGGAGAAGAAGTGGAAGGAGAAGGAGAAGGAGAAGGAGAAGGAGAAGGAGAAGGAGAAGAGAAGAAGGAGAGAAGGGAGGAGAAGGAGAAGAGAAGAGACGGAGAAGGAGAAGGAGAGGAGAGAGAAGGAGAAGGTAGAAGGAGACGCGCTGTAGCCGCCGGCTAATGAGACGGGCCGGCAGCGGAGCTGTAAGGCGAGTCTAGTCTCTGAAGCTTCGTCTCCCGGTCTCTGCTCCTCTCCTGGCATCCGGCTCCAGGCTCCGCGCCGCCTTTCGCTAGTCGCCTTCGGCTCCTTCTCCGTGCGAGGCGAGGCGGAGGGGCCTGCTCCTGCCCTTGGAGCCGGCGCTCCGTCGCGTCTCCTGCTCCGTCGCGATCATTAGCCTTCTCCTTCGCCTTCTCCTTTCGCCTTCATCCTTCTCAGTCTCCGTCGTCTTCTTCTCCTTCTCCTGCGCCTTCTCCTTCTCAGTCTCGTCTTCCTCTTCCTTCGCTGCTCTTTCCTTCCTTTTTCATCCTTGCGTTTTCTCCTTTACCCCCTTCTTTCCTTTTTTTCCTGTTTTTTCTTATTTTTTTTTTTTTTTATTTTTTTTTTTTTTTTTTATTGTGTTGTGTTTATTTTTTTTTGTTTTTTTTTTTTTTTGGGTTTTTTGTTCTTTTTTTTTTTTTTTTTTTTTTTTTCTTTTTACCTTCCCATCCCTTATTTTTTCTATCATATCTTTCCTCACCCCCCCCACCCACCCACCATACCTACCGCTACCCACCACCACCCACCCACATGAACAACAGCACCTACCCACCCCTTACCCACCCACACAAACACCAGCTCCAGCCACCTACAAAACATCGCTGCACCTACCTGGCAGAGCACCTAGCTAGACCTACCTGGCTGGGCACCTAGCTACACTTAGCTACACCTACCTTGCAGGGCACCTAGCTACACTTAGCTACACCTACCTGGCAGGGCACCTAGCCACACCTAGCAACACATACCTGGCAGGGCACCTAGCTACACCTACCTAGCAGGGCACCTACCTACACCTAGCTACACCTACCTGGCTGGGCACCTAGCTCAACCCCATCTCCCACTGCGGCGAGAGAGGAAGCTGCATCCAGCTTCACATAGACTCTGACAAAACATTGAAGGCCATCTAGCTACACCTTGTTACACCCAACTGGCAGGGCACCTAGCTACACCTAACTACACCTACCTGGCTGGGCACCTAGCTACATCTAGCTACACCTAGCTACACCTACCTGGTTGGGCACCTAGCTACATCTAGCTACACCTAGCTACACCTACCTGGCTGGGCACCTAGCTACATCTAGCTACACCTAGCTACACCTACCTGGCTGGGCACCTAGCTACACTCAACTGGCAGGGCACCTAGCTACACATAGCTACACCTACCTGGCTGGGCACCTAGCTCGCCCCCGTCTCCCACTGCGGCGAGAGATGCAGCTGCATCCGGCTTCACATAAACTCTGACGAGATTGTTGTTGGCCACCTCCAAGCGCGTCACCACACCCTGTGGTTTGGATGGAGGTGAAGTTTAGAGTTAGGGTTAGGGACAGGGACAGGTATGCGGATAGGTGAAGGTTGGGGTTGGGGTTGGGGTTTGGGATAGGGTTTGGGATAGGGGTAGGGTTTGGGATAGGGTTTGGGGTAGGGTTTGGGGTAGGGATAGGGTCTGGGGCATAGATAGGGTTTGAGGTAGGGTTTGGGGTAGGGATAGGGTCTGGGGTATAGATAGGTGTTGGGGTAGGGATAGGGCTTGGAATAGGAATAGGGTTTAGGATAGGATACTGAAGCCTACAAAGAAAAACAAACTATCCTATAGCTCTGTCAGCCAAGGTTTACTGAGGGAGGAAATATAGGTGTCTTGGCATAGCACCATGATGCTCCTGGTGGCCATCGGGGTGCTACTGGCAGCTGTTTTGCCGCTAAAACTCAGTCTCAGAGGCTTTTGCACAGCACCATTGTGCTCCTGGTGGCCATTGGGGTGCTACTGCCACCTGTATTGCCCCTAAAAAGCAGTCCCAGAAGGCACGTTCATAGCACCATGGTGCTCCTGGTGGCCATTGGGGTGCTACTGCCACCTGTTTTGCCCCTAAAAAGCAGTCCTGGAAGGCACGTTCATAGCACCATGGTGCTCCTGGTGGCCATTGGGGTGCTACTGCCACCTGTTTTGCCCCTAAAAAGCAGTCCTGGAAGGCTCGTTCATAGCATTGAGCTCCTGGTAGCCATTGAGGAGCTACTGGCAGCTGTTTTGCCCTAAAAATTAGTCCCAAAGGCTTTTGCATGGCACCATGGTGCTCCTGGTGGCCATTAGGGTGATACTGGCAGCTGTTTTGCCCCTAAAAGCAGACCTCAAATAATATAATGCTCTTACATACCACTCCAAAACACCGAGGTAAGTTAAGTGCCACTTGTGCTACAAGTAGTACTAGTATCATTAGAAGAAGTAGCACCTCCACCAAGTACGGGAGTACCACTAGTACAAGTAACACCTGGCTTCAAATAAACGAAATAATAATAATAATAATCTTGCGTCGCAACTTAAGCAAGTCGGTGCAACCCCAGAATACACGCAGCTTTAGTAGGGATTTGTTTTTTGCCCCAAATAGCCTTATACAGCCCAAAATAGCCCAAAATAGCCCTAAACAGCCCTAAATAGCCCCAAATAGCCCTGAATAGCCCCAATTAGCCCCAAACAGCCCTAACAAGCTGTAAACGCTGTCCCTGGAGGAGGTCTTAAACCATGGGGCTAGAAAAACCTACTAGCAGATTTGAAAAAAGAATCCCTAAGCCCTGCAAACCCCGCGGAGCACAAAGCACAGAGCCCAGGGGGTTCAGGGGACATTTCTGACTAGTTTAGCCATGCGTCGCCATGCAGGGATGGAATGGAGACGTGTCCCACAAAAACAAACAGTGCAAATAAAAGCATGCTGTCTACCTACCTTGGCCAGCAGCTTTGCCTTGAAGTCCTGAAAGCTGATTTCGTGAGTCTTAGTGTTAGCAGAGCCGTCGGTCGTGTAGGACCATATGTAATATGCAGCCACAGCCAGCCACAGGTAATTTAGGGAAGCCATCAGGTCCACCTGGCCTGGATCTGAGTGGGTGGGCGGACAGGTGTGGGGGGAGGGTGGGGGTGGGGGTGGGGTTTCGGGGGTAGGTTGTGTGGGTGTGTGGGTGTGTGGGTGTGAGGAGGGGGGGGGGGGGTAGGGGGAGGGGGGGGGGGGGGGGGGGGGGGGGGTAGGTTGTGTGGTGTGGGTGGGTGGGTGGAGGGGGGGGGGGGGGGGGGGGGGGGGGGGGAGGTCTAAGAAGCAGAGCCGTCAGTCGTGTAGGACCATATGTCATACGCAGCCACAGCCAGCCACAGGTTAGTTTAGGGAAGCCATCAGGTCCACCTGGCCTGGATCTGAGTTTGTGGGTTGGACAGGTTGGGGGGGGAGGGTGGGGGGTGGGGGGGGTAGATTTAGATGTGTGGCTGTGTGGCTGTGTGGGTGTGAGGGGGGGGGGGGAGATCCAAAGAAGCAGAGCCGTCAGTTGTGAAGGACCATATGTAATACGCAGCCACAGCCAGCACCCAGGTTAGTTTAGGGAAGCCGTTCAGGTCCACCTGGCCTGAATCTGAGTGGGGGTGTGGACAGGTGAGGGGGGGAGGGTGGGGGAGGGAAGGGTAGGTTGTGGCTGTGTGGGGTGTGAGAGGGGGGGGGGGGGGGGGGGGGGGGATCTAAGAAGCCGAGCCGTCGGTAGTGGAGAGAACTAGACGTCATACGCGCAACCGCTTGCCACAGGTAGTTAAGGGACGCCATTAGTTCCACCTGGCCTGGATCTGAGTGGGTGGGTGGACAGTTGTGCGTGTGTGTGTTGGGGGGGTGGGTGGGTGGGTGGGGGGGGGGGGGGGGGGGCTGCAAGTACAAACTTACCAAGTAGAGTGGATCAACGCTTGACAGTTAAATGTACACACACAGAGTTGCTCACACTCACCCTTGCCTTGGGTGGCTGGGTGGGTGGGTGGGTTACATACATGCACAGATTTGCTTAGCTTTACCCTTGCCCTTGCCACTTGGGCGTTATTCAAGGCATCCACCCATCCGAGACCCACAATCTTATCCCCCAAACATGGGTGCTGGTGTGGGTATGGGTACGGGTGTGGGCATGGGTATGGGGTGGGTTTGGGTGCGGGTTTGAATGTGGCATCCACCCATCCGAGACCCACAATCTCGTCTCCCAAATATGGGTGTTGGTGTGGGTATGGGTGTGGGTGTGGGTATGGGTATGGGGTATGGGGTGGATTTGGGTGCGGGTTTGGGTGCCGCATCCACCTATCCCAGACCCCCAAAATCTCGTCTCCCAAAGATTGCAATTTTGGTTGATTCTTCCAAAATCTGCTTTAACACATATCGCTGGTTCCGAATTTCAGGCGGTAGCACACCTAGACCCACGCCCCTGCCCCTACCCCCACCCCAAATTTGCTTGCTTCTTCCAAAATCTGCTTGCCAAAAAAGATGATGTCCAGCGTGTTCTTCCTCATCTTGTACCACCTGATCATTCCGATCATGAGGCTGGTGAAGACACAATCAACCCAACCCAACCCGACCCCACCCACCCACCCAACCCAAGCAACATACACCACCAGTTCCAAATTGCATGCAGTACCTCACCTAGACACCCTCCCCCCGCTCCCTCCCCCGCCCCACTGCGCTAGTCTCCGCGGCCATGCAAGTGCTGACTGTAACGTACATGTGGGTGTGGGTGTGGGTGTGGGTGTGGGTGTGGGTGTGGGTGTGGGTGTGGGTGTGGGTGGGGGGGTGGGGGGGGGGGGACTGCAAGTTCAAGCTTACCAATTTGCACACATATTTGCTTACCTTTACCCTTGCCTTTGCCCCTTGGGCCACCGCTGCCACCCCCTGCAGCCTTGGACGCAGCCCCCTTGCTACCATGCCCCTTGGGGATAAAGTTCTCAAAACCTGGATGGTAGGAAGGTAGGAGTTACATGTAGGAAGGTAGAAAGGTAGGAAGGTAGGAAGGTAGGAATTACATGTAGGAAGGTAGGAAGGTTGGAATTCAATGTAGGAAGGTTGGAAGGTAGGAATTCAATGTAGGAAGGTGGGAGGGTAGGAATTTGTTGTATGAAGGTAGGCATTAAATGTAGGAAGGTAGGAAGGTAGGAATTTGTTGTATGAAGGTAGGCATTAAATGTAGAAGTGGATGGACGGTAGGAATTTGTTTTGAAGTAGTCATGAAATGTGGAAGTGGAGTGGAATATGTTGTCTGAAGGTAGGCATTAAATGTAGGAAGGTGGGAAGGCAGGAATTTGTTGTATGAAGGTAGGCATTAAATGTAGGAAGGTAGGATGGTAGAAAGGTAAGCAGGTAGGAATTTGTTGTATGAGGTAGCATTAATGTTAGGACGGTGGGAAGGTAGGAATGTTTGTATGAAGGTAGGCATTAAATGTAGGAAGGTTGGGAAGGTAGGAATTTGTTGTATTAAGGTAGGCTTAATGTAGAAGGTGGGAAGGTAGAATTGTATGAGGAAGGCATTAACTGTGGACAAGGTGGGCAGAGGAATTTGTTGTATGAAGGTAGGCATTAAATGTAGCAAGGTGGTAGAAGGTTAGAAAGGTAGCAGGGTAGGAATTCAATGTAGGAAGCACGAAGTCAATGTAGAAAGCACAACATTTGCCTTCAGAGGGCTGCTGAACACTTCTTAATATCACCAACACCAACACGGACCTCAGCTCTTAGGGTGAGCTGCTGAAAACGGTTTAATATCACCGACACCAACACAGACCTCAGCTTTGGGGTGAGCTGCTGAAAACTGTTTAATAACACCAACACCAACACTGGCCTTTGCCTTTGGGTTACCTGCTGAAAACTGTGTAATAACACCAACACCAACACGGACCTCAGCTTTAGGGTGAGCTGCTGAAAACGGTTTTATATAACCGACACCAGCACAGCCCTCAGCTTTGGGGTGAGCTGCTGAAAACTGTTTAATATCACCGACCCCGACACAGACCTCAGCTTTGGGGTGAGCTGCTGAAAACTGTTTAATAACACCAACACCAACACTGGCCTTTGCCTTTGGGTTACCTGCTTAAAACTTTTTAATGTCACCAACACCTATGCCATACAACAACGTACCAACAAGAAACATGCATACACCAACACCAACACTGGCCTTAGCTTTGGGGTGAGCTGAAGAACACTTTTCAATATCACCAACACCGACAATGGCCTTTGCCTTAGGGTTCCCTACTGAAATCTGTTTAATATCACCAACACCTAAGCCATACAACAACATACCAACAACAAACATGCATACACCAACACCACTGGCCATTGCCTTTGGGTGAGCTGCTGAAAACTTGTTAATATCACCAACACCAAGGCCATGTAACAACCTAACATGCATACACCAACACCAACACTGACCTTAACCTTTGCCTTTGCCTTAGGGTTACCTACTGAAAACTGTTTAATATCACCAACACCTAAGCCATACAACAACTTACCAACGACAAACATGCATACACCAACACCAACACTGGCCTTTGACTTTGGGCGAGCTGCTGAACACTTTTTAATATCACTACAACCAACATTGGCCTTTGCATTTAGGGTTACCTGCTGAAAACTGTTTAATATCACTAACACCAACGTCAGACAACAACATACAAACAAGAAACATGCATACACCAACACCAACACCAACAGTCACCTAAGCCTTTGGGCGAGCTGCTGAACAATTTTGAACTTCACCAAGACAAACAATGGCCATTGCCTTTGGGTTAGCTGCTGACCACTGTTTAATATCACCTACACCAACGACATACAACAACAAACATGCATACACCAACACCAGCACCGACCTTTGCCCTTGGGTGAGCTGCTGAAAGCTTGTTAATATCAGAACCAACACCAACGCCATGCAACAAAAAACATGCATACACCAACACCAACAGTTACCTTAGCCTTTAGGCGAGCTGCTGAACAATGTTTGAACACCACCAAAACCGACAATGGACTTTGCCTATGGATCAGCTGCTGGACACTGTTTAATATCACCTACACCAACGCCATACAACAAGAAACATGCATACACCGACAACAAACATGCATACACCAACACCAACACCGAGACCGACCTTTGCCCTTGGGTGAGCTGCTGAAAGCACGTTTCCACAAGTGGAGCAGAGACCATGATCCACCACTCTGCAAGCAGTGGTTCAGGGTTTTGGAAGTGGGCATATTGGACTTAAGTGTGTGTGTTTGTTTGTATGTGAGGGGTGGGGGGTGAGGGTGGGTGGGTGGGTGGGTTGGAGGGGTCTGTGTGAGAGTTCAGGAGAGACCATGATCCACCATTCTGCAAGCAATGGTTCAGGGTTTTGGAAGTGGGCGTATTGGACTCTTATGCGTGTGTTTATTTGTGGGTGGGTGGGTGGGTGTTTGAGTTGGGTGGGTGGGTGGGTGGGTGGGTGGGAGGGGGGGGTGGGGGTGGGGGGGGGTGGGGGGGGGGTATACATGTGCATGTATATTTATATATGCATATGAATGTGACAAGAATACACAGACATGATCAACCCAATTAATTATTGCAGCCAGTTCAGTGGGGTTCTTGACTCAAGAGCCCGTCCTCTAACCCCCTGCATGTAACTGACACACACATACACAAGAAAAGAACATTTATTTTCAGGTGGACAAGTTACAAAGCATATCTGGCTAACCCTGGCGTGTTACATTTCCACGAATGTCATGCATGCATGGTGTGTGTGTAGGTGCTTGCATGCATGGTGTGTGTAGGTGCTCGCATGCATGGTGTGTGCGTGCATGCATGCGTGGTGTGTGTGTAGGTGCTTGCATGCGTGGTGTATGTGCAGGTGCATACATGCATGGTGTGTGTGTAGGTGCTCGCATGCATAATCCGTGCGTGCGTGCATGCATGGTGTGTGCGTAGGTGCTTACATGCATGATGTGTGCGTTGGTGCATGCATGCATGCATGCATGGTGTGAGTGTAGTTGCATGCATGCATGGTGTGTGTAGGCATGCATGCATGGCGTGTATGTAGGTGTGTGCATGCATACATACATGCATGGCATGCGCGTTGGTGCATGCATGCATGGTGTGTGCGTACGTGCATGCATGCATGCATGCATGCATGGTGCGTTTGGGTGCTCGCAAGCATGGTGTGCGTGTGCGTGCATGCATGGTGTGTGCGTGCGTGTATGCATGGTGTGTGCGTACTTGCATGCATGCATGCATGCATGGTGTGTGTAGGTGCTTGCATGCATGGTGGGTGCGTGCATGCATGCATGGTGGGTGTAGGTGCTTGCATGCACGGTGTGTGCGTGTGTGCATGCATGGTGCGTGTGTAGGTGCATGCATCAAGGTATGTGTAGGTGCTTGCATGCATGGTGTGTGCATGAGCATAGGTGCATGCGTGCATGCATGATGAGTGTAGGTGTGCGCATGCATGCATGCATGCATGCATGCATGGCGTGTGCGTAGGTGTGTCCATGCATGCATGGTGTGTATGAAGGTGTGTGCATTCATGCATGGTGTGTGTGTAGGTGCGTGCATACATGCATGCATGGCGTGTGCAAAGGTGTGTGCATGCATGCATTGCGTGTGTGTAGGTGTGCGCATGCATACAGGATTTAAATGCATGCACGCACACACACACACCAAGTATGCTCAAATCAGTGTATTTAAGAGCGCAGGACATTCCCACAAATTACAGCTTTAGTCATGCCATTTCCCCATGAGAGCATTCTTTATTGGTGAAGCACAGGATACATTTTACTGTTGCTCAGTAGAGGTGGTGTGTGTGTGTGTACGTGTGTGTGTGTGGTGGTGGTGGTGGTGGTGGTGGGGGGGGGGGGGGGGGGGGGGGGGGGGGGGAGGGGGGTAATGCTTATCTGCCCGGCCTTCTTGTCTATGGGGCATTGGTACAAGGTGGGTGGGGGTAGAGGTGGTGGTGGTGGGTTAATCGTCACTGTTGCCCTCCTAGTTTATAAGATGGCGGAAACCACACCATACTGGTAGTGCTGGTTAAGACTCGTGGTTATCTCCTGTGTTCAGCATGTGGAGCATCATACATCATCTGCCGGGATGAGATAAGTCTGTGCTTCATTTAGAGTGCGCCTCGATCAAGTCGGAAAAAGGTGTGCGGACTCATGCAATTTATTGCTGCTTCTATGCTTTCTTGTTCTGTTGCTTTAACCCTTTGCTTCTTTGCTTTCTTGCTATACCTTTTGCTTCTCAGTCAGTAAAGAGTGGATTCAAGAACCCATTGTTCCCTTGGGGGCACTCGTAGCAGCTTCTAGGCAGCTCCCTGTCCCCGTCTGACATGACAGGCACTTCAATGAGCTGAAAGCTTGGAGCTTAACCCAGTGGAGAGCAAATGGAGCTGGCCAGAAGCTGCCATGTGTAGCCAAAAAAAGAAACAGTGGAAGAATCCCCCCCCCCCCCAGTGCTGAAGAGAAGACTCCTCTGGTCTCATCAATTGCATGTCTTTGTCAATGTAATGCAGTGGTATTGGGTTTGACCACATTTCACCTCAGCTGCATAGATAACCAGCCTGCTCCTCTCATTGCCTTTCAGGAACAGGATCTCTACTGTTTATCAAGCTACTTGTTTGATCTCCCTTATCTTACAGCAAACCCTAAGCCCATTCCTTGCATTCTTGCTTCTTGCTGCTTTACTCTTGCTGCCTTTCATGCGAAGTCGCGCTTATCTCACCTTGTTCATCGCCTTGTCGAAGAGCTGGGGGTGTAGGGGAAGCTTGGGGACGACAGCCACCTCGGATGCATGTAGAGACCGGAAGAAGACCTTCCCAAGCTGCTTCTGGCCGTTTATCACACATGCAGAGTCTGCCGCAAGCAAAGGCCCGGAGCTGCCCTGCTGCAGAGACCTCAAAATGCGCTTGCTGCTCTCTCGCAACATGACGAGAGGAGTCGAAGTTAGGAGCTAGCTGCAGCAAATAATGCGCAAGCGCGTGGGAGCAGCACTGCTTGCCTCACAAAACCAAGGACGCGTTGCAAGCTGAAGAGAAGATCGATAGAAAGAATGTCTCGCGACAGGAGCGGCAGCACTTAACCAATTTGTGGTACCAGGAAGTACGTTGTCGACTTTCAGACTCGCCCAAACACTTTGTTGATCGCAATACGGAGAGTCAAAAATTGCAGCGAGGGAAGCGAACTAGGCAAAGATTCCGAGGTAAGTGTCCGAACAACAACAAGACAAGACTCGGAACGACAGTCGTGTGGGTGAGCAGGATTACGTTTGTGGGGGGCGGCAGGGCATGGGGGCGGAGTGGGGGGGCGAGGGAGCTGCGTGGAAGTCTGTCGACGTGGCAAGGTCCTCCAGGTTGGCGTGTGCCAAGGGCGTGGGGTGGACGTGGACGTGGACGTGGACACCGGGACGTGGGAGTGGGCGTGGACGTGGAAGTGGACGTGGACAATTGGACAGAATGTGGGCGTCGTCTTGCAGACACCCTAGTTGATGCGAGGGCGTGGACGTGGACTAGGTCGTGGGCGTGGCTCGTGGCCGTGGCGGTGGCCGTGGGCGTGGGCGTGGGCGCGTCTTGCAGGCACCCTAGTTGATTTGAGAAGCATGTGTGTCTGTGTCTCTGTCTTTTACATGTTAAAGTCTACTGGACACCACGAGGGTGTATGAGGCTCTGTGCTTAAACAAAATGAAAAAGCACCCACAAAGCAAAAAAAACAGTACATCGGGGGGGTGTCGAGGAAATACAAACCAAACTCCCAACCACCGTTTTGGTGGCGTAGGTATTGAAACCACTAGAGCAGGACCCAGATCTCAACCACTAACAGTGGCGGAGGTAAGAAGCTAACAAATGGGAAGTCATTCAACAAGGGGAATAGATTACGGAGCCTCTAAGAAGTCCAGGGCTTCCTGTCTTGCTCTTGTACAAGTAGAGAGATAGTCAAGAGAGAGGGTTCGTAACATAAACTCAGCAAATCACTGCCGAGACTGGATAGCAGCACAGCCTGCCGACCATCCAATTTTATAACACGGAAGCACGAGGGTTTTGAAGGCACCCCCACAAACCTGAAAACAAACTAGGTCAAGTCCCAAAAAAGGAAACAAACTAGAGGCGTAAAGGAGAGCGGAAAGGGGAGGGATGCAAAAGTAAGCAATCCAGAACACCAAGCCCACCCACCACAAGAGCGGAAGGCCAAACTAAAAGAACTAAATAACACCCAAGGGCATGCGCTATGAGCACCTTAATATGCAGCGATAATGCCCTCAAAGGAAGAAAGCACAAGACAACCCTACACAACCAACTTGCAGAGAGGGACCATCGGCAAGGTTGCTCCAGAGAGAGGATATAGTTACATACTCAGCAAAAATCAATGCCGAGACTGAACAGCGCCGAGGCAGCTGGACAGTTTTGTAACAGTGAGGTTTTGGGCAACATACCCCCCAGAACCTGGTCCAGGAGGTGACCTCCAAAAAAGCGTACGAAAGAGCAAATAAAAGGCTTGACAACAGGCAATGCCAACTACCAAGGCATAGAGAAACTAGCGAATTAAGTGCTCCAAAAAGTCTAAGTGCCATTTGACCATTTCCATTCATAATTGTTTTGATTGAGGATAGCCTCTTTCAGTGATTTACAATGGTCTAGTGGCAGACCAGATCGCTCAAGGATGATGAGTCGGGAGCTCGACTCCCCCTTCGGTCGCTCATGGCGTTGCAGGTCGTCGCCAACCGCGATGGTAACTTGACCAGATCAGGTAGGAGACCGCTCCCCACGCGCGTACGACGGGCTCCCTTAACACCACGCCCCTCCAGGCGTTATCAGTACCTTTTCTGAATGAGGAATCGCAAAATTCCACGTTACATATGGTGAAGTCGGTATCCTCATGGACATGCCTATATACCGTATATGTCAACAGCCTCTGGTAGCGGAGGCGAATATCATTGTAAAAAGGGCACTCAAACCTTGACTCAAACACATGCATTATATTATTATATTGTATGTATGAGGGTGTGCTAATAAGGAAAAAAGGCATAGGATATTTCCCCCTGCCCCTATCGATAGATAAAGTGGGGGTAACGTCAGGAGTAATACATTATATAAAGATATTGAGCATTGCTATCCTAGCTCAGCTAAGCAGGGCTCAGGTATTCTGGCACTTCCCGGCAATCCAATGGTAGTCTACTTGTTTGGTACATATACTTCGACCCAGGTCTTTTCAGTTTGGTGGTGGTGGTGGTGGTGGTGGTGGTGGTGGTGGTGGTGGGGGGGGGGGGGTCATAGGGACTTCTTCGCCTTTCTTTCTGAATCCTCGGTGGCTCTAGCTTTTACATGGGGTCTTACTCTCCCACTTACTGGGGTGGAAATCTTTTCCATAAAAAATATATGAATGCTTAGAATATTGTTAAGACCGGTATTGCCAGAGAAACATGATATATACGGAATTCTGATGAGAAGAATGCTTTGAATGTTGATGTTACAAAATAAATTTTACCAAAGATGACGAGCTGCATGAAAGTATGTAAGAAAAATGCCATGAAAGTATGTAAGAAAAATCCAATCTCAAGTCTAAGAAACCGGTAGATGTGCCTACCACCTCCTCGTCATTATATGACAGTTGACTCTGAATCTCTGATGGGAGAACCGAACTACTGTTTTTTCTTACTGCGGGTGGGTTTCCCCCCCAAAACCAGAACCGCATTTGTGACTTCGAATGCTGTGTTTTTCTGCAGACAGACCACACTTTTTCAAGGTCTAATATACTCGTTAGGGTTTAGGGTTTACAAGCCCACTTTTGCATTTACTGGTTGTGATGATGTGATCGCTAGCAGCCAAGTTCCTGGCTGGAATGCTGGAGGCATGTAACCAAGCTCAAGGAATGCAATTATCATGTTGTTTTGGTTGACAACAGATTGAAAAATAAAATACGAATTGTTACATGGCTTTTCAGCGTTCTGGGCTGCTCAAAGTTTTAAAAAAACGCCTGGAGGGGCGTGGGGACCCTGCCGTACGTCTCCTCTCAATGTGTTGCAATCTCAAGTCCCCTCTCATGCCGCTGTTTTGAATTGCATGCACTTGGAGAAGGCCTTGATAGGTGCAGCTTTGATGCACTCTGCGTGTGTGAACCCTGCCTTGGCTCCCCAGCCCTGGTAGGTCTCCACGCTCTCTGGAAAGTCAAACTTCGTCACGTGCTCCGTGATTACTTGTCTCCCTTCAATGGTCAATGTGAGCCAGTCGTTTTTCATGTTGTCCACTGCACGCTCCAGGTATGCAGTTCTGCTTTCACCCTCGCTCCTGCGTGAAAAGTGTGTCAGTTTACAGTCAGTCAGTCAGTCAGTCAGTCAGTCAGTCAGTCAGTCAGTCGGTCGGTCAGTCAGTCGGTCAATCGATCGGTCGGTTGGTCGGTTGGTCCGTCCGTCCTTCCATCCGTCAGTTAGTCAATCAGTCAATCAGTCAGGCATTCAGGCAGGCAGAAGTAGATAGCAAGCATTCAATCACCTGAAAACGTCCACCAGCAAGAGGATGCCCCCCTTGCGATGCAGGAGCTCGTAAGCCAGCTGGATCAGCCGCTCTTTCTTCTCGGCATCCAGATGGTGCAGTGCGAAGGACATAAGGATGGCGTCATAGCCCTGGAAGGTTGCCACCTCACCCTCACCCTCGCCCTCACTCTTGCCCTCGCCCTTGTCTTTACTTCCCTCCTTGCAAGGTGGCCTGGCCAATCGCAACACCTCCCCTTCTGCCCAACTTAAAAAGTCCTGCTGCAGCAAGTCCATCCTGGTACGGGAGTCCAGGCTGGCAGATAGGTTGTCCTTAGCTATGCCAAGCGCAGGTTGGGAAAGGTCGACCCCCACGTATGATGCCAGGAACGAGCTTGAGGTGTGTGACTCTTGCAACACTTTGAGGGAACGGCAGATATAGTCGGAGTCCCCGCAGCCTAGGTCGGCGAATACTAGAGGCTCGGCAGCGGCTTTACGGAAATCAGCCAGCTCCTGCACAGTGCATGTGTGTGTTGTGTATGAGTGTGTGAGGTTTGTGGAGCAGTACAAGACCTCATGCTCCATATGGTCGCTCCAAAGCGTACCTTCAACATGGAGCAGTACAAGACCTCATGCTCCAAATGGTCGCTCCAAAGCATACCTTCAACATGGAGCAGTACAAGACCTCATGCTCAAAATTATTGCCCAACCGCATACCTTCGACATGGAGAATTACAAGACCTCATGCTCCAAATGATCGCCGTACCTTGGAGCAGTACAAGACCTCATGCTCCAAATGATCGCCAAACCGTGGAGCAGTACAAGACCTCATGCTCCAAATGATCGCCCAACCGCGTACCTTCAATAAGAGGCAGTACAAGACCTCATGCTCCAAATGATCACCCAACCGCGTACCTTCGACAAGGAGCAGTACAAGACCTCATGCTCAAAATGATCACCCAACCGTGTACCTTCGACAAGGAGCAGTACATGACCTGATGCTCCAAATGATCACCCAACCGTGTGCCTTCGACAAGGAGCAGTACAAGACCTGATGCTCCAAATGATCACCCAACCGTGTACCTTCGACAAGGAGCAGTACATGACCTGATGCTCCAAATGATCACCCAACCGTGTGCCTTCGACAAGAAGCAGTACAAGACCTCATGCTCCATATGGTCGCTCCAAAGCGTACCTTCGACATGGAGCAGTACAAGACCTCATGCTCCAAATGGTCGCCCTGCAGAACCGCTTGGTAGTTGTTCCAGTCCCGCACAAATGTCTCATGGGCCACTTTTTGATCCATGTGGGCTGATGGTCTGAACGATGAACAGAGTTGGGGGTGATGTGTTGGAAGATAAGTGTGTACATGTGGTGGTGTGGTGTGGTGTGGTGTGGTGTGGTGTGGTGTGGTGTGGTGTAATGTGGTGTGGTGTGGAATGGTGATGTGTGGTGATGTGTGGTGGCATGTGGTGGTGTGGTGATGTGCTGGGAGGTAAGTGTGTACATGTGGTGTGAAAGGGGAGGGGTGGTGTGGGGAGGAGGGGGGAGGAGGGTATGGGTCAGGACTCCCTGGTTGGGGTTGGTAAATAATGAATTCAGTCCCGTACAACGGTCTTATGAACCCCACTTTGATCCATGTGGGTAGGGAGCACTGATTGTGAGAAAGATGAACATGACGGATTGAGTGTGGGGTGTTGGGAGGATAGTGTGTGCATGTGCATGTGGTGGTGTGGTGTGGTGTAAGTGTGGGTTGGCGTGTAGGGAGGTTAGTGTGTATGTGTGGTGTGAAGGGGAGGGGGAGGGGGGAGGAGGGGATGGGTGAGGACTCCCTGGTTGGGGTTGGTGCAGAATGAATCGAGTCCCGTACAACGGCCTCATGAACCCCACTTTGATCCATGCGGGTAGGGAGCACTGATTGTGTGAAAGGTGGGCATGAAGGATTGAGGGTGTGGTGTTGGGAGGATAGTGTGTGCATGTGGTGGTGTGGTGTGTTGAAGTGTGATGTAGTGTGGTGTGCAGGGAGGTTTGTGTGTACATGTGGTGTGAAGGGGAAGGGTGGGGGGGAGGAGGGGATGGGTGAGGACTCTCTGGTTGGTTGTGTGAACGATGGACATGAAGGATTGAGGGTGTGGTGTTGGGAAGATAGTGTTTACAGGTGGTAGCTTGGTGTGGTGAAGTATGGTGAGGCGTAGTGTAGTGTAGTATGGTGTGGTGTGGTAGGAGTTAGTGTGTACATGTGGGTGTGAAGGGGAGGGGAGGAGGGGGGGGGGAGGAGGAGGGGGGGGGGGTGAGGACCCCTGGTTGGGGTTGGTGCATAATGAATTGAGTCCCGCACAACAGTCTCATGAACCCCACTTTGATCCATGTGGGCAGAGAGCACTGATTGTGGGAATGATGGACATGAAGGATTGAGGGTGTGGTGTTGGGATAGTGTGTGCATGTGGTGGTTGTGGTGAGGTGTTTGTGTGGTGGGTTAGGTGTGGTGAGGGGAGGTGGGGGTGGGGTGTGGGGTGTGTAGGGAGGAGGAGGAAAGGGCTCTGACCATAGTTTTTTTATTTTCAGCTACGAGCGCAGCTTCTAGACAGCTTCCTGGGCTCTCTTTTCATCCAAACCTTCAGAAAACCTAGGCACCTGGTAGCTGATATCTTCAGCTTTCTAGTGCTCGTAGAATCTTTGGGTTTGGTTCAGTTGCATTCTGGGGGAGCTGCCTGGAAGCTGGTGCTGGTGCCGAAAAGAAAACAGTGGCTCCGACATGCATCGGGTACAATTGTGGACTTAGGTCTAATTGCAGCAGTCGCGGTTGGTTTGCATGTTCTGTGAGGGTGGCACACACCAGGAGCGGGTGGACGATGGACGCTGGGGAAGACATATGGTATATACCAACCGCGGTCGTCCGATTAGGCCGAGGAGTTACTGGTTGAAGTGATCTTAGGGCCGCAGTTGGTGATATAATGAAGCCGGCGAGCTAGATGAGAGATGAAAAAGAAGGGAGGAAAGAAGGAATGAGTGGCCGAGGTGTTGAGAGAGATGGATGCTCATTGAAGCAAGTAGACCCGTGAGTGACTACCACCGGGCGCGTGAAATGTACTTCGGATCTAGGCATGGGCCCACGCGCGGAGCACACAACTCAGCTCCTTGTCCGAGCTCAGGCAGAACCGTAAAGAAAGCCACGACCAGCGCTGCCTTGTCCTCGGTGCATGAAGGTATCGATGCTTCGCATCACCTTATTTTGCGCAAACTTGATGAAACCAGTTTACTGAAGCAAGGCCAGATCTGCGATCTCGTCGAGTCTTTGTCTGAAACATGGCTTGCTTTAATCATCTGTGCAATGTGAGTTTGTCCCGCGCTGCGCAGCTCGGAAATGCTGCTGATGCTCTATGAGCTGGCTCTGTCCTGCTGTTCGCCACCAGATCAGTAGTGGCAAAGAGCAAACATGACTTGCAGATTGACGTAGCATGAGTCAGGCCCGAGTTCTCCGCTTTGACTCGCCTGGTACCTCCTCACTCTCCCAGCTGGGAAATGCCTACGATTTGGGCTGTTGGGGGCAAAGGATTGCACCTCCTCTTAAAATGCATGCATACACACTCTGATCAGGATGCTCAAGTAGACAGCCCTTGTCATCTGATCGGTGACTGTGCTTCCCGCCATTAATGTCACACATATTGGACGACCACGTCCTAAACTGAACTGTCTACTTTCCGCGTTTCTGCTCCCGGGTTAGTACGTATCGCCCCCCCAACCTGGAGTTGAAATTGGAAAGCCCGTTGAGCAGACCCAATTGGTCTGAAAATGTTCCATCAATCCAAATCCTTGCAACTTGTGGCATACTGGCGAGACGCTGTGCAGAGGACGTCTGCATGTCTTTAAACCTTCCGCAGCACTGCATGTTATCACATGGTGTTTCCGTGAGTGATGTATTAGTGTTTATGTTACCCACCTTTACTCCGCCCGCGGCCAGCGAGGAGCCTGGAGGCTGATAAAAATAATTGAAATAAATAATGTACACAAACATTTTTTTCCAAAATGACCTTGAGACCATGTTATAAAATATGCAAGCTTTGAAACTCAAGAATGCATTGGCATGTATTTCTGAACAGTGGTGCATTAGATACCGCATTAGCTACGCATCGATACCAGCAAACTGTGTGCATTCAGAATAGCCTTAGATACAGCTTGTGATAACAGATCAGCTGTGTGCATTAGATACAGCATTAGATACAGCATTGGATACAGCATAACTGTGTGCATTAGATACAAGGCATCGATACAAGAATAACTTTGTGCTTAAGAACGCATTAGAGCCACATAGAGCAGGCACACGTGTGCAGTAGATCAGCATTAATTACAGCAGTAAATATACAGCATAACTGTGTGCATTAGATACAGCATTAGATACAGCATTAGATACAGCATTAGATACAGCATTAGATACAGCATAGCTGTTTGCATTAGATACACCACAATTACAGAATAGCTGTGTGCATTAGATACAGCAATAGATACAGCATAAGATACAGCATAGCTGTGTGCATTAGAGACAGCATAAGATACAGCATAACTATGTGAGATACAGCATAGCTGTGTGCATTTGATAAAGCATTGGATACAGCATTGGATACAGCATAAGATACAGCATTGGGTACAGCCTGTGCAGATACATGCTTGATATGAAAGCGAAAAACATGACTACAGACAGAATCTGCCAAGATACGAGTGGTCGTGGGGAGGCGAGATGGAAGGGGAAGGGAAACCACACCCCTTACATGCAGCTCAAATATTGGTGGTTGGTGCAAGCACAAGTGAAAAGGCTGGCATCCTCAACCTTGCACCTTGTCAAATGCAAGGAACGGCAATATGATATCACTTGATATCATGTTATCATATGATATCATATGATGCCGGCAGCCTGCTAGTCTACAGTTACCCTGTTATAGAAAATAGTATGATGCATCTTGTATCATATCATCTTGCCGTTGGTCAACACATCATAAATATGATTATGCTTTCCTAGTCCAAGGCATAACATGTATTTATTTATACACAGCCCGATGATATATTTATTAGTTTCTGATATCACCCGTATAAATTTATGTATTATTTTAGAATACGCCCACTTACATGTGATTTATTTAACATATATAAGAGCGCAAGATACTGTATTTATGGTATTCATACACAGCCTATCTATGTATTTCTGATTTATTCTGTGGGGGACCCAACGATGTATTCATCATTATTCATACCAGCCCAATGATCCATTTTTATGGTAATTCATATTTGGGAGCCCTATGATTGATTAATTTTACTTTATCATATTACAGCCCCAGATTTATTTATTTATGTATTCATATACAGCCCAATGCTACGTTGTTTCCATTTGTATTGCTTGATTTGTGATCAATCCATGCATAGCTTTTCTTTTCAGCTACCAGCAACAGCTTCTAAGCAGCTCCCCTGCTTTCTATTTAGCTACACCTAACGCAACTTAGTTCACCTTGAAGCTAGCGCCAGTCACTTTTCCAGACTTGCTGAATGTTTTGGGTCGCACACGGCTTGCTTTAGGGGACGCCTAGAAGCTGTTGCTCTTAGCTGAAAAAAAAAACTCGGCACCATCTCTTGATGGACCTAAACCTCCCACCCATCCCCCATCACCAATAACAACACAGCCGTACCATCCTCATGCCAATTCACCATCATATATCTGATACAAAACGTGCCACACTACCTGGTATCGTCGCCAAGTCCCCCCCCCCCCCCCCCACACACAACATACCACTGCGCGCTCCCCCTCCCCCACCCCCGTCCCTACCCCTATCCCAGCCCAGGACAGCTACCTTCGGTGAAAGAAATTATGGTAACAGTACCCCCCCCCCCCCCCCCCCACCACCACACACCCGCACCCTCGTCCATCCCCCATCCCCCGCCCCTCCCCCTTCCCTACCCCTATCCTCATCCCAGACAATATCCGTCTGAAGACGATTAATGAACAGTAGCCCCCCCTCCCCCCACCCCCCACCACCACCACCACCCACCCACACCACCACCCACCCTCGTCCCCGCATCCCCCCCCCCCCCTACCCCCAGCCTCATCTCAGACATCTACCTTGGTGAAGAGATTAAGGTACAGTACCCCCCCCCTCTCCCCCCCCCCCCCCCCTCCCCATCCCCCCCCCCCTCCCCCTCCCCCCTCCCCTTCCCCCTCCCCCTCCCCCTCCCCCCCACCTCCCCCCCGCCCCCTCCCCCCGCCCCTCCCCCGCCCCCTCCACCTCCCCCTCCCCCTCCCCCCTCACCCCCCCCGCCCCTCCCCCTCCCCTCCCCCCATCCGCATCCCAGGCCATCTCCTTCTGGTGAAGGAGATTAATGTACCTATCCCCACCACCTACCACCACCACCACCACCCACACACACTACACACTCACCACCCCCTACCCCCCTACCCCTACCCCTACCCCCATCCTCATCCCAGACATCTCCCTTCTGGTGAAGAGACTGAATGGTACAGGATCCCCCCCTCCCCCCACACCACCACCACGCACCACCACCACTACCACACCCCAACGGTCCATCACCTCCCACCCCCTACGCCCCTACCCCATCCTCAGCCCCGGACTCTACCGTCCGGTGAAGAGAATAAATGTACAGTACCCCCCCCCCCCCCTTCTACCCCCCCCCCCCCCCCCCCCCATCAACCCCACACACACACAATCCCTCGTCCATTCCCTCACCCTCCCCCATCCCCCCTCCCTACCCCCATCCTCATCCCAGGACATCTACCTTCTGGTGAAGGAGATTAAGGTACTAGAGACTCCGGTCTGCTGAAGAAGAAGGACGAAGCTATTCCGGGCGATAAAAGTAAGTTTTTTTTGTGTACAAGGGGGAAACCAGAAAGGGCACATCTGATCAAACCTAGCCCTATGTGACCAAGGAGAAAAAAAGACCGCTCACGTCCATATCGCAACGGGACGGGACCACAGGGCGACTAAAGGGGCAAACTGGTCAATCATATGGAAAGTCGGGGGTGCACCTCCCTAGTTTCTTAGAATATCATTAGAGAAGAAGAAGCAGAAGAAGAAAGAAGAAAGAAAGAATAAGAAGAGAAGAGGCCAACAAATAAAATATATTAGAGAATTCATGTGCAATCCCCCACCTCCTCACTACTACAACTCCCCCACCCCCTCAACCCCCCTCAATTCCCCTCAACCCCTCACCCTCTACCAACACCCCTCACTACAGCACTCCCTCAACCTCCTCAACCCCTCCCACCGGACCAACACTCCCTCATCCCCTCCTCCCTTCACAAAAACCCCTCACTACCAAACTCCTTCAACCCCTCACCACTGATAACCCCTCCTCCCTCCTACCCACCACCTCCTCAACCCGTCACCTCTCAACCCCCCACCCCCTCCCCAAAAACACCCGAACCCACTCCCTCAACCACGCATCCCCTCACACTACCACACCCCCCACCCCCTCGAACCCCTCAACCCCTCAACCCCTCACCCTCTCACCCCATCACTACAACACATTCCCTCAACCCGCAACCCTCACTACCACACCCCTCATCCCCTCATCCCTTCAACCCCGCACTAACGACCAAACTCCTTCAAAAAACCCCTCCTTCCTTCAACCCCCTCAACCCCTCACCCCTCAAATCCCGCACTACACACTCCCGCAGCCCTTCAAACCTCCTCAACCACCCCAACCCCTTCACTACCCACCAACACTCCCTCAACCACTCTCCCCTCACTACCACATCCCCTCAACACGTAACAAACCCTTAACTCCGCACCCCTCACCCCTCACATACCACACTATCCGCAACCCTCACCTTTCATCCCTCAACCCCCCTCAAAGCCCTCGCTACCACACTCCCTCAACCCGTCACCTCTACTCCCGCAACCCCTCAAACCCCTCAAAACCACCCCCCTCAACACTCTGGCGACCCCTCAAACAGTCACCCCGCAATCCTCAACCCCCCCGAACCCCCCAACCCCGCACTACCACAACCCCTTCAACCCCGCCATCAACCCCGCAAACAGGCAACCTCACCCCTCACTACACACTCCCCCCCACCAACACACCCACTCGACCCCTCAACCCCTCACTAACCACGCCTCAAAACCCTCATCAACCCGCAACAGTCAACCCCGCACCCCCCAACCCCCAACCCCGCACGACCCACACGTTCTTCAACCCCGCCATCAAACAACCCCTCAAACATTCAACCCCTCAACCCCTCCACTACCACACTCCCTCCACCCCTCCACCGCTCAATCCCCCCACCCCAGAGAGTAGAGATTCTTGTGTCAGACTTCCAGCCATATCTTCAAGCTCCAGCTCAGGAGCATCTGCAGCAGATCTGTATTACTCTACAAGGGATGCAGGTGTGTTCCTGTGCATGTGCATGTGCAAATGCCTGTTTAGGGTTTAGGGTTGATATTTGTTGAAGGTTTATATTTGTTTCAGGTTTAGATCTGTATCTCTCTACAAGGGATGCAGGTGTGTTCCTGTGCCTGTGCATATGCCTGAATAGGGTTTAGGGTTTAGGGTTTATATTTGTTGAAGGTTTCTATTTGTTTCAGATTTATAATTGAATGACTCCGTAAGGCATGCAGGTGTGTTCCAGTGCATGTGCCTGTGCATGTGCCTGTTAAGGGTTTATGGTTTATATGCGTTTAATGTTTAGATTGTTATCCCTCTACAAGGGATGCAGGTGTATTCCTGTGCATGAGCATGTGCCTGTTTAGGGTTTATGGTTTATATTTGTTTAAGGTTTATATTTGTTTAAGGTTTAGATTAGGGTGACTCTACAAGGGATGCTGGTGTGTGCATGTGTATGTGCCTGTTTAGGGTTTGTATGTGTTCACGTTTTATATTTGTTCACGTTTTATATTTGTATGACTCAACAAGGGAGGCAGGTGAGTTCCTGTGCCTGTGTATATGCCTGTTTAGGGTTTAGGGGTTAATGTTTTATATTTGTCGAAGGTTTCGACTTGTTTCAAGTTTAGATCTGTATTTATCTGTTGAAGGTTTATATTTGTTTAAGGTTTAGCTTTGAATGACTCTACAAGGGATGCAGGTGTGCTCCTGTGACTGTGCATGTGCATATGCCTGTTTAAGGTTTAGGGTTTAGATACAATATTTGTTTCAGGTTTAGATTTGTTCGACCCAACAAGAGATGCAGGTGTGTTCCTGTGCATGTGCATGTTTAGGGTTTCGGGTTTATATTTGTTGAAGGCTTATATTTGTTTCAGATTTATATTTGAATGACTCTACAAGGGATGCAGGTGTGCTCCTGTGACTGTGTATGTGCCTGTTTAGGGTTTAGGGGTTTAGGTTTTATATTTGTTGAAGGTTTAGATACCGCACACCACACACCACACACCACACACCACACACCACACACCACACACAATGTTGCCAAACCTAACCCACTGCTACTTTGATGACCCTATGCTTGCAGGCAACCCTTCTAGAAACCACTACCAAAGGTCCCTTGGCAAACTACTTGAAAGGGGGTAGGTGGATCACCTGTGTTAACAGGGGGTAGGGTTGTAGAGAAGGAGCTGACCCCCCTCTGTGGGCACATGTTTCTAGGGGGTTGGTGGATCACCTATCTAGGGGGTAGGGTCGTAGAGGAGGAGCTGGACCCCCTCTGTGGGCACATGTATCTAGCACTGCCAATTTTGGGGGTCTGCAGCACCTTTTATTTGGCTTGAAAGAGTACCTTCTGGGTGCTACAGGTGGTACAGGGGTGCAGAAAAGGGTGATGAAGACCCCCTTCAAATGCTGTGTAGGGGGTAGGTGGATCGCCTACCTAGGGGTTAAGTTGACCACCCGTGTTAGGGGGGTAGGGTCGTAGAGGAGGAGCTGAACCCCCTCTGTGGGCACATGTATCTAGCACTGCTAATTTGGGGTGTCTGCGGCACCTTTTATTTGGCCTGAAAGGGTACCCTCTGGGTGTTAGGGGTGGTACAGGGGTGGCAGAAAAGGGTGATGAAGACCCCCTAAAATTGCATTTTAGGGGGCAAGTTGATCTCCTATCTAGGGGGTTGGTGGATCACCTGTGTCAGGGGTAGGGTCGCAAGTTGATCTCCTATCTAAGGGGTAGAGTCGCAGAGAAGGATCTGAACCCCCTCTGCAGGCACATGCACATGTCTGTCTGTCTGTATAATCTATCTGTCTAAAGTTCATCTATCTGTCTAAAGTATAGGTTCATGCGTGTTTGTGAGCACCTATGGGCTGCCTTTTTGGCGGGAGCCCACCCCCATCTGGTGGGCAGGAGCCCAAGGGACAGTGTTTTCCGATTGTCTCTGTCTGTCTGTCTGTCTGTCGTCTGTCTGTCTGTCTGTCTGTCTGTCTGTCTGTCTGTCTGTCTGTTCTGTCGCGGTCTTCGGGCACGTCGTCTGTCTGTCTGTCTTCTGGCGGTCTGGTCTGCTGGCGGTCTGTCTGGTCGGGTCTGTCCTGTCCGTCTGCCTGTCTGTCTGTCTTTCGTCGGTCTGTATGTCTGTCTGGCCTGTCTTCGGTCTGTCCCCCGGGCTTCGGTCTGTCGGTCTTCTGCTGTTCTGTCAGTCTGGCGGTCTGGCTTCCGGGCGTCGGTCGCGCCTGGCGGGCCTCCTGCCGTCTGCCTGCCTGCCTGCCGGCCGCCTGCCTGCCTGCTGCCGCCTCCGGCATTGCGGCTGTCCGGGCTTTCTGTCGGCCGGTCGTCTGTCTCTGTCGGTCTCTGGCTGCGGTCGTCTTCCGCGCTGTCGCTCGGTCGGTCTCTCTGTCGGTAGCGGTCGTCTCGCTGTCTGTCCTCGCTGTCGGGCTCTCTGGCTGTCTGTCGGTCGGCCGCTCTGGTCTGGCCTCGTCTGTCTGCCCCTCTGCCGGTCGGTCCGTCTGTCGGGCTGGGCTGGGCTGGCTGGCGGTCCTTCGGGTCTGTCTGTCGTCTGGCGGCCGGTTGTCTGGCGTCGCTCTCTCCGGTCGCTCTGTCTCGCGGTCTCTCTGTCTCTCTGTCACGCTCTCGGTCCCTGTCCTCTGTCGCTCTGGCCGCCGGCTCATCTGCCTCCTGGCGCGCTGGCGCTCGTCGCGCGTCGTCTGTCTCGCCCTGGGCAGGCTCCGCTGTCTCGCGGTCGCGCGCGCGCTCGCGGCGCTCGGTCCGCGCGGGCGGGCCGCCTGGCTCGCTGTCTCTCTGTCTTCTGTCTGTCTGTCGGGCCCTAGCTGTCTGCAGGGCGGTCTCTCGGTCGGTCTGGCTGCCTCCTCGGGCTTCTGGCCGGGCGGGCGTCGCTGTCCTCTCTGGCCGCTCGGGACGGCCGCTGTCGGCTCTGTCTGTCTGGGCGCGGTCTGGGCCGCTGCTGTCGGTCGCTGGGCTTGCCCTCTCGGCGTGCTCTGGCTGTCGGTCGCTGTCTGTCGCGGGCGGCGCGCGGTCGTCGGTCTGTCGTCGGTCGGTCCTGGCTGCGGTCTGTCTGTCGGCGGGCGGTCCTGTCTGTCTGTCGTCTGCGGTCTGGGCTGCCGTCCGGGTCCAACCCTGGCTTACTTCCCCCCTGGCCCGGGCGCACACCCTGGGGTTGGAGCCCCGGCACGCGAGGCCGGTGCCATCTGTCGCTCCGATGGCCAACACTCTCCGCCAATTTTCTGCGTTGCTTGCAATGTGCCTAGGACTTGTTCTGTATGAGATTGAATGGATGCACACTCGTACCACACCTCGCACACACCTGGCACACCTCAAACCTTCCAACCAATAACACATACAATGATGTAACACAACACAAAACACAACATTTACACCTCACACCTCACACTTCACTCCTCGCACTTCACACCCCACACCTCACACCTGCTCCACGGCACACAGAGGTCACCATGCAACGCTTCAAGGAAGGCACAAGCCAGCTATCAGCCGCCATCCGCGCCCTCCCTGTTCAAACTCACACTTCACTCCTCACACTTCACACCTCGCACCTGACAAGTGACACCTTGCTCCTCACACATCCTCATACGCACGGCACACATGTACACCCCCACCCCCCACCTATCCACGGCACACAAGTCCCATGCAACGCTTCACTAAGCACAAGCCAGCATCAGCCGCCACGCCGCACCCTGTCCCATAGCCAAACCTGACTGTAATCCCGCCAGAGGTAGCAGCGGATGTGGAGTTCACATGCGTTGTTCTAAACAAAGCCTCCTTTGAACTGCACCCCATTCACCAGCAGAGTCTCACCAAGTTTCGAGAGGGGGTAAGAGTGTGGACTGGCCTGAAGGCATGGGGGTGGGTGTGTGTGTGTGGGGTGGTTGGGTGGGCGGGGTGGGTGGGGGAATTTACATCGCTGCTATAGGTCCAATCCTCCTTTGATCTGTGCTCTCCTCATTCACCATCAGAGCCTCACCAGTTCCGTAAGGGGAAAAAAAAGAAGAGTGTGGACTGGCCTGGGGGCGTGGGGGTGGAGTGGATTGTGGGGTGGGGTGGGTGTGTGGTTGGTGGTGTTGGTGGGGTGGGGTGGGGTGGGTGGGGGGGGGGGATTCACATGTGCTATACTTGGCAAAGCTTCCCTTGAACTGTACCCCATACATCAGCAGAGCCTCGCCAAGTTCCGCAAAGGGGTAAGAGTGTGGACTGGCCTGGGGGCGGGGGAGTGGGGTGTGTGTGGGATGGTGTGTAGTGGGGTGGGTCGGGATGGGATGGGGTGTGGTGTGTGGGGTTCACATGCACGGTACTTGACAAATCCTCCTTTGAACTGCACCCCATACACCAGCAGAGCCTTGTCAAGTTCCTAGAAGGGGTAAGAGTGTGGACTGGCCTGGGTGTGGGGTGTGTGGGTGGGGTGGATGGTGGGATGGGGTATGGTGCGGTCGGTGTGGTGTGGTGTGGTGTGGTGTGGTGGAGTTCACATGCACTGCACTTGACAAAGCCTCCCTTGAACTGTACCGCATACATCAGCAGAGCTTTACCAAGTTCCTAGAAGGGGTAAGAGTGTGGACTGGGCCTGGGGGCGGGGGAGTGGGGTGTGGGTGGGGTGGATGGTGGGATGGGGTATGGTGTGGTGTTGTGGGTCTAGTTAGAGTTCACATGCACGGTACTTACCTACGGACAAAGAATCCCTTGAACTGCACCCCATACATCAGCAGAGCTTCACCAAGTTCCGCACAAGGTTAAGAGTGTGGACTGACCTAGTATGTGTGTTGGGTGGTGGGGAGGTTGGGTGGGTGGGAGGGTGGTGGGGGGGGAGTCTAGGTGGGTGGGTGGGTTTGTGTGTGTCTGTGTGGTCTGTGTGTGTGTGTGTGTGTGTGTGTGTGGGGGGGGGGGGGGGGGGGTAAAGGGCCCGGATAGCATGTCACATCTATCTCTTAATGAACCCTTTGCTACTCCGTCAGTATCCCATGGCCATCAACCCAAACCAACCTGCCCTGCCCAACCTTCCCCTCCCCTCCCCCTCCCATCCCACCCCACCACTATCCAACCGACCCCCACCCCACCCCCCCACCCCCACCCCACCATAACCCCCACCCCACCCCACCCCCACCACTCCCCACCCCTGCCTGCCCACCTCGTGCCCTCCCTGCCCACCCTGCCATGGCGCCTGCCCAACTCTCCCCTCGCCACCCACCCACCCACCCCGCCTTGGCCTGCCCAACCCTCCCTCCCCTCCCCACCCCTTCCCTTTCCACCATCCCCAATCCCTGCCCTGCCCCTGCCCACTCTATCCTGCCCTGCCCTGCACAACCCTCCGCACCGCCCTCCCCGCCCCCTCCCCTCCCTCCCCTCCCCTCCCCTCCCCTCCCCTCCCCGCCCCTCCCCCTCCCTCCCCTTCCCCTCCCCTCCCCCTCCCCCCTCCCCCTCCCACTCCCCTCCCCATGCCCAACCCTCCCTCATGCCCAAAACCAAACCACCTCTCCCTCTGACCCAGCCCCTGCGCCTGCTCTCCCTCCCCTGTCCCAAACCACCCCTACCGCTCCCTGCCCAAACACTCCCTCCCCTCCCCTGCCCTGCTCTCCCATCCCTCTGCCACCCACGCAACCCTCCCCATCCCCTGGCCCTCGCGTCTCCTTCCCAAATCAACACCCCTCCCTCCCATGCGGCACACCACCCCTCCACCTCCCCTCCCCTGGGCCACTGCTCTCCTCCTCTGCCCAAACCAAACAACTCCTCCCCTTCCCCTGCCCTGCTCTTTACTCCCGCTACCAAACCACACCCCTCCCTGCCCCTACCAAACTGAACCCTACTCTCCCCTGCCCACGAGCTCTCCCTCCTCTTCTGCCCAAACCAACCAACGCATCCATCCCCTCAGGCCCTGCCCTGCTCTCCCCTCCCCTTCCCAAACCTGATCCCCTCCCTTCCCCTGACCAACTAAACCCTCCTCCCCACCTGCCCTGATTCCCTCCTCTGGCCCGAACCAAACGCCCCCCCTCCCCTCCCCTGCCCTGCTCTCCCTCCTCTGGCCAAACCAACCCAATACCCTCCCTACCCTACTCTCCCCCTCTGCCCAACCAAACCACCCTCCCCTCCCCTGTCTTTCTGCTCTCGCTCTCTACCTCCCCTGGCCCAAACGCACGCCCTGCCCTCCCCTGGCCAACCACCAAAACTCCCCTGCCCGAGCCCTTCTCCCCTGCCCTGCCCAAAACAAACAACACTCCCCACCCTCTCTCCCAGCCCTTAACCTGCCCTCTCCCTCCTCAAACAGCAACCATTCTTGCCCGCCCTCTTCCCTCCCCTGCCCTGTCCTTTCCAACCCTTTCCAATCCTCCATTGCCCATACTAAACCAAACTAAAAGTATATTGTTGCATGCAGTGTGATGCTGTGATGGGTGTGGGATGTTTGGTGGTGGGGGTGGGGTGGGTCTGGGTGGGTCAGACCACCCCACTGCCCAAACCAAACCAAGCCAAACCAAATGAAGCCAAACCAAACCAAACCAAACCATACCAAACCAAAATAATGTTGTTGGACGCAGTGTGATGCTGTGATGGAGCCGTTTGAGAACATGCAAGCAGCTTATCAGAATGTGTTTGTCGCCATCTCAGGCACTGATTCCTTGTCGAAAGAGGTGAGTTTCTAACTGCAATGCGTGCGTGTTTGCTTGCTTGCTTGATTGATTGATGGATGGATGGCTGGATAGATAGATGGATTACTACGTAGTTTTCACGGCTGTGTTGACTGCGTGATATGAGTTTCATTAGTAATCCCACAACTCCACCTTCACACGCATCAGCACCCACCTCCGACAACCACTAATCATCACCCTACAACCCCACATCCCTCCATCCCACCACCCACATCCCTTACCCCACACCCCACATCATATACCCCACATCCCACATCCTACACCCCGCACCCCACATCCCACATCCCTAGGGAACGGCAATATGATACCATCTGATATCATGTCATCATATGATACCATCTGATATCATGTCATCATATGATACCATCTGATATCATGTCATCATATGATACCATCTGATATCATGTCATCATAGGATAGCATCTGATAGGAACAGTTCAACCCCCACATAGGATAACCCTCTGATATCAGTCATCATATGATACTCATCTGATATCGTGTCATCATAGGAGACCATCTGATATCATGTCATCATATGATACCATCTGATATCATGTCATCATATGATACCATCTGATATCATGTCATCATATGATACCATCTGATATCATGTCATCATATGATAGCATCTGATATCATGTCATCATAGGATACCATCTGATATGCATGTCATCATTATGATACTCATGCTGATATGCATGTTCATCATAGGATAGCATCTTGATATCAATGTCATCATGTATAGCGCAAGCGTTATCATGTCGATTCATATGATCGCACTCATATTCATGTCATCATATGATACCATCTGATATCATGTCATCATATGATACCATCTGATATCATGTCATCATATGATAGCATCTGATATCATGTCATCATAGGATACCATCTGATATCATGTCATCATATGATACCATCTGATATCATGTCATCATAGGATACCATCTGATATCATGTCATCCTAGGATAGCATCTGATATCATGTTATCATATGATACTGGCAGTCTGAGAAGGCTAAAGTTACCATTGATGTACAGTATCATATGATGGCGGTTGTAGGATAGCATCAAACACTTGTCTATTAGGGTCAACAATCATAACTATCTCAGGTTGTAGGATATCAATACTTGTCTTTGGTCAACTCATCACATACGATATGGCCAGTCTCCGCACACCCCACTCCTCACATCCCACCAACCCACAATCCCACCCCCACATCTCACCACCCACCTCCCTCCTCCCCCCTCCTCCCCCCCCCCCCCGACCCCCCCCCAGCCCCCCCTCCCTCCTCCGCACCCCCCCCCCGCCCCCCCACACACCCCATCTCACCACCCGCACAATGCCCACCTCCTCGAGTCCCACCTCCCCCCCACCCCCCACCCACACCGCCCCCCCCCCCCCCCACCACATACCCCACACATCCCTCCACCCACCTCCCACACCCTCCCCTCCTACGCCCCCCCCCCCACCTCCCCCATCCCCACCCAAGTCTACCCCCTCACCCTCGCCCATCCCTACATCCCCACACTCCCATCCCTCCCCCCCACCACCCCACCTCACCCATCCCCCCGAGTCCTTCCCCCCACTCCCCCCCCCTCCTCCGATCCCCCCCCCCCCCCCCCCCCCCCCAACACACCGCCCCACCCCCCCCCCCCACCACCTCCCTCCGGCTTCCTCCATCCATTTCCCTCCTCTCCTTGTTTCCTTTTCCTTCCACCTACGTGCTTGCTCCAGCCACCCACAAAACAAAACAATCCCCCGGTCGCTGTGTTCTCCACCCAAACGTGCTTGACCCCCATCCCACCCCACCACCACCACCACCACCACACCACACCACACCACACACCACACACACACATGGCCCCTTGTTCCTTCCCCCCCCTTGCTTGCCCTACACACCCACACCACACACCACACACACCCACACACATCCACATCCCACAGGGCCCGCCGTTTTCCTTCCACTCTATGGGTGCGTGACCCCACCCCCCCCCCCCCCCCCCCCCCTCCCCCCCACACCACCCACCACCACCACCTCCACCACCAACCACCACCCCAACACACACACCACACACACCACACACCCATCCCACAGGGCCGCCGTGTTCCTTCCAACCCATTTCTTGAGACCCCCCCCCCCACCACCACCACACACACCCTCACCCACCACACCACCACACACCACACACACACACCCCAACCCTTCGTCCTCGCTTAGGTTCTGTCCAACGCCACTGCTGACCCCCCCCCCCCCCCCCCCCACCTAACCCCCCGCGTGGCCCCCACACCCCCAGCCCACCCACACCCCCATACCCCCCCCCCCCCCCCCGCCTTTCCTGCTTTTTTAATCCTTCCCCCACAGCGTGTCATTGCCCCGCCCCCCCCCCCCCACCCACCACCACCACACAACCACACCACAAAAAACCCACCATCCCCCCCGGCCGCCATGTTCCTTCCACCCATGTGCTTGACCCCCCCCCCCCCCCCCCCCCCCCCCCCCCCCCACACACACACACACCCACACACCCACACACCCTACGGACAACCCCACACCCACACCCACACAGCCATCCACACACCACATCCCACAGGGCCCCGCCGTGTTCCTTCCACCCATGTGCTTGACCCCCCCCCCACACACACACACACACACACACACACCACACACACACACAAAACCAAACCACGCCAACACATCCCACACGGCGGCGGTGTTCCTACCACCCACGTGCTTGACCGACACCTCTCATCCCACAACTCACATCCCACACGGCCGCCGATTCGCCATGTGATCCTCCCAACCCATGTGCTTGACCCCCCCCCCCCCCACACACACACACACACACACACACACACACACACCACACACACACACACATCCCACACAGTCGCTGTGTTCCTTCCACCACGTGCTTGACCCCACCCCACACCACACCACACCACACCACACAAAACAAAAACAACTACACCACACATCCACACGGCCGCTATGTTCCTTCCATCCACGTGCTTGACCCACACCTCTCACCCCACACACCCGCCACCTGTAGGGCTTCACCCCCCCCCCCCCCCCATCCCACACCTCCTCCCACCCCCCCCCCCCCCCCCCCCCCCCCCCCCCCCCCCCCCCCCCTCCCACACACACACGCACACCACATCCCACACAGTCGCTGTGTTCCTTCCACCCACGTGCTTGACCCCGCCACCTGCAGGGCTTCCTTGCCGCCATGCACGAGCTGTTTCAAGAGTACGAGATACTGAAAGGGCGCAAAGATATGGCGGAGGCTCGTAATGTAAGACCCAGGCCATGCAATGAGTGATTGTTTGTGTTCTCACCATACCTTTTCGGAGGTACAGTACGATTAGGGTCTGAGTGCTGGGATCTCGTATTGGGTTCATTATTGGGGTTTTATCATTGACTATTTCAGACTATTCCAGGCTATTTCGGGCTGTTTCGGGCAGTTTCCGGCCATCTCAGGCTTATAAGCTATGTTACCGTGTGTGCGGGTGGGGTGGGGGGGTAGTCCTCCATACACAGTATAACCACCACTGACCAGCTCCTCCCATCCCGATGTCGAGCAGGTGAGGATGCTCGTGGACATCGTTCGCATCCACCACGTGAGCTCTGAAACACACACACACACACACACACACACACACAATCCACATCACACAACCCGCATCAACACACACACACCACATCCCACACACCAGGTGAGGATGCTCATGGACATCGTTCGCATTCACCACGTGAGCTCTGAAACCCCGCTTGAGTTTCTGTGCCCCCTGTCTGGAGCTGTCATGTGAGTCCTGATTGAAAGGGCAGGGGAGGCAGGGGGGGCATAGGGTAGGGGGGCAGGGTTGGCATGGTAGGGGGGGGCAGGGTAGGGGGGGCAGGGCAGGGGAGGCATATAAGGTAGTACTGGGTCTCTGAAACCCCGCTTGAGTTTCTGTGCCCCTGTCTGGAGCTGTCATGTGAGTCCTGCTTGAAAGGGCAGGGGGGGCACAGGGTAGGGTGCAGGGCAGGTGGGATAGGGGGGGCAGGGCAGGCAGGATAGGGGGGGCAGGGCAGTGGGGGCATATGGTAGGGGGGGCCTGTCTGGAGCTGTCATTTGAGTACTGATTGAAAGGGCAAGGGGGGCATAGGGTAGGGGAGGCAGGGTAGGGGGGCAGGGTAGGGTAGGGCAGCCACAATAGGGGGGCAGGGTAGGGTAGGGGGGGCAGGGCAGGCAGGTATATAAGGTAGTACTGGGTCTCTGAAACCCCGCTTGAGTTTCTGTGCCCCCTTTTTGGAGCTGTCATGTGAGGACTGATTAAAAGAGCAGGGGGGGCATAAGGTTGGGGGGCAGGGCAGGTGGGATAGGGGGGGCATTTCTGTGCCCCCTGTCTGGAGCTGTCATGTGAGTTCTGATTGAAAGAGCAGGAGGGGCACAGGGTAGGGGGCAGGGCAGGATAGGGGGGGCGGGGCAGGGCAGGTGGGATAGGGGGGGCAGGTGGGACAGGGCTGGGCAGGCGGGATTGGGGGGGGCAGGGCGGAGGGGGCAGGCAGGCGGGATAAGGGGAGCAGGGCAGGTGGGATAGGGGGGGCAGGATAGGGGGGCAGGGCAGGCGGGATAGGGGGGGCAGGGCAGGCGGGATAAAGGGGGCAGGGCAGGTGGGATAGGGGGGGCAGGGCAGGCGGGATAGGCGGGGCAGGGCAGGCGGGATAGGGGGGGCAGGGCAGGCGGGATAAAGGGGGCAGGGCAGGTGGGATAGGGGGGGCAGGATAGGGGGGGCAGGGCAGGCGGGATAGGGGGGGGCAGGGCAGGCGGGATAAAGGGGGCAGGGCAGGTGGGATAGGGGGGGCAGGGCGGAGGGGGCAGGATAGGGGGGGCAGGGTTGTCGAGCCCCCCACACACACCCCACACACACACACCTTCCCCCCCCTCCCTCCCCTCCCCCCTCCCCCCCCCCCCCCCCAACCCCCCCCCCCCCCCCCCCACACACACACACCACCCGATCAGACCATAAGGCTCCAGAATACAAGTTGAGTAGATTAAGCCATGATAATGATGATGATAAAGATAGATAGACACCGATAGACAGATAAATAACGCCTTAGTCGTTTTTATACCTGAGTGATCTCCTTCTAGGGCGCGGACGACTGCTGAGCGCCCAAGAAAGTTGTAAAAAGACGAAAATCTAAATAACTTTTTCCAAACTTGGTATTTGTATATGTTGGTGATATGGTTGGAAAGGCCTTGACGAGATGATTCTCATAGACCCCCCTTTCACTTTGTAATACTGTCTGGGTGTCTAGATATTAGGTCTCAAATGGGGCGGGGGGGGGGCGGGGGGGGTCCCCAGTGGTCAAAATAAAAATTTCCGAACATGCGGTCAGCCAACTTCATTCCTACCCCCCCTTGTATGTAGATATGTATGTATGCATGTTACAGTTTTATGTCTGTATGCATGTTACAGTTGTATTTATTTATGAATTTATATTTATTTATTTAACCGACCAAGCCCCTTCTGCCCTCTGGTCACTAGGAAACACCCAGTGGTGCTTGGGGAGACTGGCGCCTAGTACAGTAGCCCGTGTGGCCGGTGCCCCCCCTACCTGCCCCCCCACCCTTCCTCCTTCTTCCCCCTCCCTCCCTGTGTCCTCCTTCCTACCCCCCTCCCTCTTTTCTGCTTCCTATCCTCCTCTACTTCCTCTTCACCCTCCCCTCCATCTCTCCCCATTCCTGCTTTCTTACCCTTGACCCTGCCTCCATGCCTCCCCCTCCCTTCTGCCTTCTGGTCACCAGGAAACACCCAGTGGTGCTGTGGGAGACTGGCGCCTCCTATGAGAAAGCTGCTATGGAGAACTGGTATGCAAAGTAAGTGGTAACTTGAGCTTTGAACAGAAACATCCACCACCTCAACCACCAACGCAACCACCAACTGGATCTCTGAGCAGGAACATCCACCACCTCAACCACCAACTCAACCACCAATGCAACCACCAACGTAACCATCAATGCAACCACCAACTGGATCTCTGAGCAGAAACATCCACCACCTCAACCACCAACGCAACCACCAACTCAACCACCAACTTGATCAATGAGGAGGAACACCCACCACCTCAACCACCAACGCAACCACCAACTTGATCAATGAGGAGGAACACCCACCACCTCAACCACCACCTCAACCACCAACGCAATCAACAACTCAACCACCAATGTGATCTTTGAGCTAAAACATCCACCACACCAACCACCACCTCAACCACCACCTCAACTGCCACCTTGATCTATGAGCAGAAACATCCACCACCTCAACCACCAACAGCAAAACAGCCACCACCGCCACCCAGCCACTATAATCCACCACCAACACCCAACCAACCAACACCCAACCAATCAACACCCCAACCAACTCCTAACCAACACATAACCAACACACAACCACCACCCACCCTACACCCACCACCACCACCCACCAACGCCCGACCGCCCACCCAACACCCACCGACCGCCACCACCACCACCCACCAGCACCACCCACCCACCACCCACCACTACCACCACCCACCACCACCACCAACGCCACCCCTACAGGGGCACACATTCAAGCTCAACATCAGCCCCAACCTCACCTACCCACCCACCACCACCACCACCCTCCACCACCACCCTTACAGGGGCAACCGCTTCTGCCCGCGTTCAGGAGTCTGCTTCAGGTAGCTCAACATCAGCCCCAACCCCAACCACCAACCACCACCACCTCCACCAACACCACCCGCCACCAGCACCACCCACCAACAACAACCACCAGCAACACAATCACCACCCACCACCCACCACTACCACCACCAACCACCGCCACCCCTACATTGTCCTCAACCTCACCCACCAACCACCACCACCTCCACCAGCACAAGCACCACCTACACCACCAAACACCACTACCTCCAACCACTACCACCAACCACTACCAACCACCACCAACCACCACCAACGCTACCCCTACAGGGGCACACATTCAAGCCCAACATCAGCCCTAACCTCACCTAACCACTACCACCAACCACCACCACCACCAACCACCGCCACCCACCACCAACCATCACCAGCAACACAACCACCACCCACCACCCACCACCCCTACAGGGGCAACCGCTTCTGCCCGCGTTCAGGCATAAAATTCAGGAAGCTCAATATTGTAACCTCACCCACCAACCACCACCAACCAACAACCACCGCCAGCAACACAACCACCACCCACCACCCACCACCCCTACAGAGGCAACCGCTTCTGCCCGCGTTCAGGAGTCCGATTCAGGAAGCTCAACACTGTCCCCAGCCTCAACCACCAACCACCACTAACCACCACCAACCACCCACCACCGCCACCCCTACAGGGGCAACCGCTTCTGCCCGCGTTCAGGCATAAAATTCAGGAAGCTCAACATTGTCCCCAACCTAAACCTGAAAGAGGCGATCGAACGCTGGAGACTCTACAGTAACCTCTCCCTCTCCTTCCGCCCCATCATGGCCTCCCTCATCGACCTTGACAAGAAAGCCAAGGAGGTAAGCTTCACTTAGGTGGTTTGGGTTGAGGTGGTTGAGGTGGTTGAGGTTGAGGTGGTTGAGGTTAAGGTGGTTTAGGTGAATGTGGTGTAGTAACCTCTCCCTCTCCCTCCGCCCCATCATGGCCTCCCTCATTGACCTTGACAAGAAAGCCAAGGAGTTAAGCTTTATCTAGCTGGTTTAGGTTTAGAAAGCTTAGTTCAGCTGATTTAGGTTTAGGAGGTTAAGGTTTTGGTAGTTCAGGTTTAGGAGGTTTAAAATTAGGTGGTTCAGGTTTAGGTGGTCCAGGTGGTTGAGGTGAAGGTGGTTAAGTAACTTCTCCCTCTCCTTCCGCCCCATCATGGCCTCCCTCATTGACCTTGACAAGCAAGCAAAGGAGGTAAGGAGGTTTAAGTTTAGTTGGTTACGATTTAGGTGTTTCAGGTGGTTGAGGTGAAGGTGGTGTAGTAACTTCTCCCTCTCCCTCCGCCCCATCATGGCCTCCCTCATTGACCTTGACAAGCAAACAAAATAAGTAAGTTTCATTTAGGAGGTTAAGGAGGTTTGAGGTTAGTTAGTTTAGGTTCAGGAGGTTTAAGTTTAGTTGGTTAAGGTTCAGGTGGTTCAGGTGGTTTAAGTTTAGTTGGTTAAGGTTCAGGTGGTTCAGGTGGTTTAAGTTTAGTTGGTTAAGGTTCAGGTGGTTCAGGTGGTTTAAGTTTAGTTGGTTAAGGCTCAGGTGGTTCAGGTGGTTTAGGAAGTTCAGATGGTGTAGGAACCTCGAGAGGGAGAGGGGGGTGCGACCGCGAGACACAATGTGCGACCGGTCGCACACAAAACAAAACTGTCCCTCTTCTTCCCCATCCTGGCCTCCCTCATGGACAAGCAGGCAAAGAAAGTGAGCTTGCTACATTTATTTTTCTTCCATACCTATGAGAATGCATGCCACCACCACCACCACCACCACCTGGACCTTGACAAACATGCAATGAGGCAAGTTAGCTGCATTGCTTGTACTTCCATACCTAAGAGAATGCATTGCTTTCCTTCCATATCTATGAGAATGCATACCCCCCCCCCCCACCAACAACACCGCCTACACCACCCCACCACCAACACCAACACCAACACCAACACCAACACCACTACCACTGCCTACACCACCCCACCAACACCACCAACACCAACACCGCCTACACCACCAACACCAACACCGCCTACACCCACCCACCCACCACCACCACCACCACACCCCTAATGAGCAGGAGGCCAACAAGGCCACCGAGGTTGGGCAGGAGCTCACAGATGCAGCACAGCTTAACACAACAGCTGCTGGAACATCTGGTACAAGTGTCGATGGTGCAGGTGCTGAGGTAGCTGGTGGTGCTGGTGTCGAGGGTGCTGGTGTCGATGGTGTCGAGGGTGCCACTATAACCCAGGCACCCTCACTGTCCACCGCAGCGACTTCGGAAATCACCCAACTGGATCCCGCAGAGTCCCAACCGCCTCAACCGCCTGCCAATGGTGTCTCTGCCCCCTTCCTCGAGGTCCAGCAGCCAGCAGTACAGCTGCAGTACAACGTCCCTGCACCTGCCCAGGCTAGCCAAAGGGACGATTCAGTCCTGTCTACGGCCACTGTTGCCACCCCCACCTCAATCCCACACACTTCGCCCCACGCGCCCCCCCTGGACTCGGACTTCCAGCCCTTTGGAGCACCATCCACCACCTTCCCTCCACCTTCCACCACCTTCCCTCCACCCTCCACCACCTTCCCTGCGTCTGAGTCTCATCCGGGGCAGATGCCCCCCCCTCCGGCTGGCGGCAGCTTGGATGCGGCAGCTAGGGATGAGACTACCACGCCGTGGGTCGAGAAGCTCTCTTCAGGTCACAATGTGGCTGAGGAGGGGAGCTTTGAGGAGATAGCAATGGACTGTGAGGGGGGAGAGAGCAGCAGACCAATGGACCACGAGGGATTAGGGGTGGAAGCTGGCCCCTTGGGGATGGAAGCTGTGCCCTTAGGGATGGAAGCTGCCCCCCTAGGGACGGAAGCTGCCCCCTTGGGGATGGAAGCAGCCCCCTCTGATCAGTACTCCCTGCAAAATGTAAGCTCGCAGGATTGGGGGGTCCACGAGTCAGCTGAGCTGCCCCCCTCAGAAGCCCTCCCGAACACCACATGTGATGATGCGACATCGGCAGGCACAGCGCTGTTTGGTAGAGAGCCTCTGGTTCCTGGAGAGCCTGGCGCAGCTGTGCACCAGTTTGGGGGAGACCCCCTGGCTTTGGATGATCTAAGCGAAGGTACTCAACCGTTCGGGGGAGTGCCTCTAGGTTCTGATGGCTCTGGGGAGGCTGATCTGCAGTTTGGCGGTATGCAGCTGGTTCCCGTAGAGTCTGGCGCAGCTGCGCACCAGTTTGGAGGAGACCTCCTGGCTGTGGATTACTTAGGCGAAGGAGCTCAACCGTTTGGGGGAGTGCCTTTAGGTTCTGACGGCTCTGGAGAGGCTGATCTGCAGTTCGGTGCAGAGCCGCTGGTTCCCGTAGAGTCTGGCGCAGCTGCACTGCAGTTTGGGGGAGACCCCCTGGCTGTGGATGACCTAGGCGCAGGTGCTCAACCGTTCGGGGGAGTGCCTCTAGGTTTTGAAGGCTCTGGGGAAGCTGAATTGCAGTTTGGGGCAGAGCCGCTGGTTCCCGTAGAGTCTGGCGTAGGTGTGAACCAATTTGGGGGAGAGCCTGTAGGTTCTGAAGCCTCTGGTGATGCCGATCTCCAGTTCGGTACAGAGCCCCTGGTTCCCGTACAGCCTGACGCAGGTGTGACCCAGTTTGGGGGAGAGCTTGCAGGTTCTGAAGGCTCTGGGGAGGCTAATCTGCAGTTCGGCGGCACGCCGTTGGGTACTGTGGAGCCTGACGCACAACAAAAGATGGATTGGGGAGCCTTTGGGGAGCCTTCGGCAGGTGGCTTGGGCACAATGGGCTCTACAGGGTCGGATGGATTGTTTGGTGGGCTAAATCTGGAGGACGCACCCCTCTAAATTGGATTGGATTGTTACATGTTTTACAGACAAATTTGGGCTACTCACCGTCCTCCAATTCCAAGTCCTCCTGTGCAATACCCACGGAAAGAAGAACCCACGGAGCATTACCCACGTGCAATACCCACGGAAAGAAGAACCCACGGAGCATACCCCACGTGCAATACCCACGGAAAGAAGAAGAAGAAGAAGTACCGAGGGAGCATTCTAAGCGGATTAGACAGTTTGAAGACTTATCCAGGTCTAAATGTTGAGGAGGCACACTAAGAAGATTTGTAAAATTGTGGTATTCTAGTATTAGCTCTACAGCCAGTTTAAAAGAAGGACGGAGATAAATGTGCAGGAGGCACCCCTGTAGGAAAAGGAGGCGTCGGGGTTTTACAAAACGTAATGTTTCACTTCTTAAACGCAGATTTTGGGGGTCTGGGAACGTAGATTTGGGGTCATAAAATGTAGATATGGGACATGAAACGGACATTCTGCTCCCTGTTTTCCGTGAGTTTCGCACGCAGGGGACTTGGAATTGGAATTGGAAGATGGTGAGCAGCCCGGAGTTGGAGATTTTCAAGTAAGGATTGTTTGAAAATTGAAAATTAGAACATCCAAGTAAGTCACACTGCCGGGGACAGTTGACCCTACTAGGGACGTGGTTTTATCAACACCGGTTCGTAAGCTCACCTTGCTCGAGGTTGGCAACGAGGCTGGAACCAGTCACGTTTCATACGGTTGACGGCCACCGTGAGAACCGAAACGCTCCCGACGGGGTTCGAACCCGGCATCTCCTTCGTTCAAGGTCGGATGCTCTACCATTGAGCCACTCCGAGTCCGGTTCGGGGATAAGGATATATATAAGGATGTATATATTTATGAAACACACATGTACCAATCCAATACAATCCAATCCAAACCGAGTAATAAGTAGAAGCCTTTTTAGAGCTCTATGCCTCTCTCCTTGTTTGTTTGGTGATTTTCCTGTGCCTTTTGTCCTTCACGTCTTCTTGTAGAATCTCGCTTTTTAGGCCTTGGCAACTCTCAGCCCTTCTACTATATACACTTAATTCGCTAGTTTCTCTATGCCTTGGTAGTTCGCATTGCTTGTTGTCAAGCCTTTTATTTGCTCTTTCGTACGCTTTTTTGGAGGTCACCTCCTGGACCAGGTTCTGAGGGGTATGTTGCCCAAACCCCCACTGTT
Organism: Chlamydomonas sp. ICE-L; assembly: GCA_013435795.1. Taxonomy (NCBI): domain Eukaryota; kingdom Viridiplantae; phylum Chlorophyta; class Chlorophyceae; order Chlamydomonadales; family Chlamydomonadaceae; genus Chlamydomonas; species Chlamydomonas sp. ICE-L. The sequence continues at coordinate 15,537,428 of JACBWV010000223.1, forward strand.
ATAAAACTGTCCAGCTGCCTCGGCGCTGTTCAGTCTCGGCATTGATTTTTGCTGAGTATGTAACTATATCCTCTAAAAAAAAAAAAGTAGAACATGCGCCCTGGGGCCTCAACTCAACTTACCTAGTCACCTCACACACTGGTGGAAACATTCTTCCAATCAAAACACACACACACGTCGGGTATTACCCAAACACTACCGTGAGCTCTCGGTGGAGCTGGATTGCATAAGGGTTACTACCTCCTAGGGTGACAATCATTCCAATCAAACGCACTCACACACACACGCACTCACAAACATGCAAGCAGTTTTCCTTCGGTTATCAATGATTGAATTCAGAGATACGATCAAGTATATTTTGGTAAGAATGCTTGATTTGAGTTAAGTATGATATTGCCGAAGACGGTGAACAGCCTTATAGCCAGCGGATCATTTGGGAATCTAGGTCGACACTGCCAACTCGACAGTTCGTACTTCGACTGTTCGATGCCATTATCAAACATTCCGAAATGCTTGGCCAAGTTTTTTTTCTCTGGAGAAACTACCTACGAGTCTACGACCTTAGTCGAAAGTCGATTCGCAAATGACCCGCTTAATGGCTGTTAAGGCTGGAGCTATGTTTTGACTGGAGCTGTGCCCCCCCCCCCCCCCACACACTAAAACCCGCTTACCTCACCCTACCCCCCCCCCTAAAATGGGGGTCACTCGAAAGATCTTTTCGTGCCCTTCAGGTTGTGCTCTTACGTCTTTCATAAGGTTGCCCAAACGTGATTTATCGCGAAGTTAAGATTTGGGCCGCTTTGGGCGAAAACAACTTTGGACACCTAAAGTTTGCACAACTTTATTTTTGGCAAAAAAAAATGTTTTTTAGTTGGGGTATAAGACCGCCCCCCCCCCCCCCCCCCCCCCCCCCCCCTCGCTCGTACCTGCCAAATATTTTAGCTCTTGCTGTCTAAGATGGAGAGCAGCCAAAATTGTTGGATGGAGCTATGTAATCAAGTTCAGGGTCAAGTTCAAGTAAACTATTTACAAGCACTACTGCGGTGAGCATTGCAAGAAGGCAACGCTAGCGGGTCAACGAAATAAATTGTACCTCACCTTGCAAGACACAAAATGTGTGCAAGGGCGAGGCAGGTGTGATAAGAAAAAAAAGGCTTCCAAAAACACGTATGGAGACAACATTATTGCTGCTGCTCACAAGTTGCTAGATTGGATAAAAGGCCAAGCATTATGTTTTGACGTCCTCTGCCTCAAGCTCGTGATTCTCACGTGCCATGGGTAGTGGTTTTGTGGTCAACCTGGTTTTCGCGGGTATCGCACGGGGGGACTTGGAAAAGGAAGGCGGTGAGCAGCCCTGAGTTGGCTGAAATTATGTAGCAATTCAAATTCATGGGTGCTATCTGCTATCAGTGTTTGTCTGTAGGGGCAGCAGTTAGCTACACAGAGGACGGGAAGCCAACTGCCCAATGTTTGTTCCCAGCTCAAGCATGGTTAGTTGTCAATCATCCCCGCCTAAAAGCAAACGCACATAGCTCTCATACACTCTGTCTCTCACTCTCCTTAACTCTCCAAGCACAAGCTGTTAAATGCATTTTTCTCAGCAGTACTAACTGCTAGATGCATTTTACTCCGGAGTACAAACTGCTGAAAGCTTTGCACTCCCTAGTGCAAACTGCTTGAGGCATTTTACTCCGTAGTTTAAGCCTCAGGAACGGTAGGGGCCCACTTGGGGAAACAGTCCTGCAACAAGAAGAATACAATGAGCGTTGTTGGTTGGATGGAGGCGTTAGATGAATGCAATGGATACTGGATGAAGGCACTATCACTAGATGAAGGAACTATCACTGTATGAAGGCACTATCACTAGATGAAGGCACTGGGTGAAGGCACTATCACTGGACGAAGGCACTAGATGAAGGCACTATCACTGGACAAAGGCACTTTCACTAGATGAAGGCACTGGATAAAGGCACTTTCATTGGATGAAGGCACTAAATAAAGGCGATATCACTGGATGAAGGCACTGGATAAAGGCACTTTCACTGGATTGAGGCACTGGGTAGTGTTTCACTGGATGAAAGCACTGGATAAAGGCACTGGATAAAGGCGCTTTCACTGGATTGAGGCACTGGATACTGTTTAACTGGATGAAGGCACTGGATAAAGGCACTTTCACTGGATTAAGGCACTGGATACTGTTTCACTGGATGAAGGCACTGGATGAAATTTCTATGCAGCGTCGCACGCGGCGCTAAAAAATGGCGGAGGGTGATCGCGACAGAGCGACAGGTGGCAACGGAAGCTGGTTAGTTACTAGACCGTTGGCTGACGTGTCAGGCTTGATCGTGGTCAGATGGACGGATGGATGGTCGGTCGGACAAACGGGTAAACACAGGGGCTCCCGCCCCCTTGAAGAGGGCCCCCGCCAAAACAAATGCTACCGTATTGTTTTGCATTCTTCTCGTACTGTGGGGTATTTTTCTGTATTACTGTATTATTTTCTCTTAATGTATTTCACTGTATTATTCCCGTATTGCATTGTATTACGTTATTCTCGTAATGTAATCAATTAGTCATATTGTGTTATTGTTATGTTATTGTCGTATTATATTATTGGAAGACTCTGTATGATTGCTACATGTGTCCTGTCAACGGGACAACAAGTGCAAGGAACTACACAACGAATGCTCACTTGAGTGACTCTGCTCACCAGACAGACAGACTGATCAACAGGCAGGCAGGCAGACAGACTGACCAACAGGCAGGCAGACAGACTGATCAACAGGCAGGCAGGCAGGCAGACAGACTGACCAACAGGCAGGCAGACAGACTGATCAACAGGCAGGCAGGCGTCATACAACTGACCAACAGGCAGTCGCCGGAGACAGACAGACTGACCAACAGGCAGGGCAGACAACTGACCACAGCAGCAGGCAGGAGACAGACTGACCACCAGACAACGACTGACAAGCAGCAGGCAGGCAGACATGACTGACCACAGGCAGGCGACAGACTGACCTAACAGGCATAACAGCACAGACTGATCAACCGCAGATATAGACTGACCACACAGGCCATACAGACGACTGATCAAAGCATGCAGGGCAGATCAACTGACTCGAACAGGTCACCAGACACGACTGAGGCAACAGGCAGAGCAGACAGACTGATCACAGTGCACGGCAGCAGACAGACTGACCAACAGGCAGACATATTGCGACTGACAAGGGCTTATTTACCCGCAATGCCTTTCTGGGTGCCTTGTTTTGTTCAAAGTGCTCTTTAAGCTTCATCTCCGATGAATTGCTGATGAAGGTCTGCAATACCAGAACAGCATACTTGCCTCTTTCTTAAGCATTTTTACTGAATGCCAGCTTTTATTCTTTAAATAGTTTTAGAACAATAGTTATGCTAAAAGTCAGTGAAAGGCTGTGCACACTCCCATTGTGTGTGTATATGTGTGTGTGTGTGTGTGTGTGTGTGTGTGGGGGGGGGGGGGGGGGGGGGGGGGGGGGGGGGCGGAGGTTTGTGTGCGTATGTGCGTGTGCTTGGAGGAGGGGAGCCAGAGAAGACGGGGCATGCACGTTTTTGTATAAATGGACACAAAAATCGACGAGGTAGAATATCTCCTCATGTTAGGTATGCTCTACTACCGTCTCCATGTGTTTTTTCTATCAACAGGTTTCGGGCCCGTCACGCTTACCACTACGCAACAATAGCATGCAAACTATTATGCCTTCAGCACAGCAGTTTCTACACCAATCTAAATGACCACCAACAATTCAGGTGCACATGTAAAAGCATGCGGATAGCATGCACACTATATTGCCTTCAACAGAGGAGTTCTCTACATTGCTCTAGATGACCTTCATCATGCCATGTGCACATGGCATAGCATGCCGATAGCTTGCAGACTAGGATGCCTGCAACATAGTTGTTCTCTACATCGCTCTAAATGACCACCATCAATCCATGTGCATATGTCAAAGCATGCGGATAGAATGTAAACTAGGATGCCTTCAACAGAGGAGTTCTCTACATCGCTCTAAATGACCACCATCAATCCATGTGCACAACTTGCCTTAGGTAGCATGCGGATAGCATGCAAACTAGGATGCCTTCAACAGAGTAGTTCTCTACACCGCTCTAACATACCCTTCATCATGCCATGTGCACATGTCAAAGCATGCAGATAGCATGCAAACTAGAATGTGAACATGGCATAGCATGCGAACTATAATGCCTTTAGCATAGCAGTTCCTACACCAATCTGAATGACTACCAGCAATCCATGTGCACAACATGGCACAGCATGCAAACTACCATCCCATTAACACAGCAGATAACTACATTACTCTAAAATGTCACCCGTCAATTCATGTCCACAACATGACTTAGGTAGCATGCGGATAGCATGCGAACTATGAAGCCTTCAACACAGCAGACCTCTACATCACTGCAGCAAGTCCAATACCATGCATTATTCATGTCATTAGGGTTGATTAGCTAACGCAGCGTAGGAAGAGCTCAAGCCATAGGTAGCAGGTAACTTACCGCACGGCAGATTTCGCACATGATTGTGAGCGCTGCCTCGTTGCTTTTCTTCTGGCTGCCTACGAGCAATCAAAGGTTGTGAATTGCCTAGGTGAGCAATCAAGGCAGTGACAAGGGTTGTGAATTGGAGCGATGCCCATGTCATGCGTAGATCCCCCCCCCCCCCCCCCCCCCCCCCCCCCCCTCCCTCCCCCTCTCCACAAAGTGAGCAAATGATCTGGTCGCACGATGGCTAGCCGATGGCAAGGAATATTCCGTATAGGTCCGACGCCGCCTTTGGTTCTGGTTCCAATACAAGCTGAGTGGAAGCAAAGCTTACCCGCTTTAGAACCCTTGTCGGCGTTCCTCAGACGCGCCATAGCGGACTGCGCGTAAGGGCAGACGAAAGTGGTGAGCATATAGATTTTGAACAGGGACGGGGGACCGAGGGCGGAGGGCATGGAGCCCCAAAACAGCGTCAAGTGAAGTAGGAGCAGCGGGACAAAGGCTCACCTTCTGGGCATTTCCTGGAGACGCGCGCGAGGCGAGAGGCGAGAAAGGGTGTTAGAATAAGATCTACATTCCGAGTCAACAACAGGAGCGGCGATAACTACCAACCTCCTCCCATTTTCCAGTGTTTCGAGTATAGTGGCTTCAAAATTGTAAGTTAGTAGTCTGCGCAATGCCAGCTGATTATTAGACTGGCCGAGTTTACCCGGTGCCACTACAATGACTGCGGGGCACTACAATGGGCCGCGAGTTCACTCTTCGGCGGCAGCGGTCGGCTGTGTCGGGGAGCGGCGTGTCGGAGCCGACGGCAGTTGAGTCTGACAGGCTGCTCGAGGCTGCTGCACGCCAGGGCGGCGCCAGCGGGGCATGGGTTGTTCAAGCCGCTGCGCCTTGATACTAAGGCGCAAATCTTGGAGGGTCTGTTACGTCTCAGATGCAGATCTTGGAACTGGGTGCGTCTCAAGATACAGTTATTGGAGTCCCCCTGAGCAGTCCCTGTGCCGCACACTGCCCCACAATCAGTTGGTTCTGTTCGCCTAGCCATTTTTATAGGAGTTCACAATCATGCGTTTGCACTCAGTGCTCAGGATTGTGGTGTAGTTGTGGTTGACTGGTTGCACTATCGGTACTAGGATATTACCACCACCACATGCCACCCCCACCACCACAACAGACACATCAGACCTGGTCAACTCAACCCATCAACTCAAGTCAAGACCTGGTCAACTCAACCCATTACTGATGAAGCTCACTCACGTTCAAATTCCCAGTTCTGATTCGGAGGGGCTGCTTTCGTGGGGATATGAACGTAGCATGCCTGCAAACTCTGGCCTGCAAACCCTTATCTTGCAGCGCCTCATTCACGTTCTTACTTCTTGGGCCTAACTCGAGATGTCGTCAACATGAATGTTAGCCATAGAGTGATAAGCAATATTATTTCTGCTCACCTTCACTTTTTTATCAGAATACCTTCCGCAAGATCTCCTTGATTATTTACTCAACTCATCCTTCATACAATCTGGATTCATTCCTTCCTAGATTTATCCATTCATTCCATTGTGGGTTTTGTTCATTTTCGCTCTTAATTTTTCGTTCATACTATTTTTTGCAAGCTTCGCAGAACTTCTTTCATTCATTCTTTCGTGTTTTTCGTTCCTTAATTCCTTTCGTGTGTAACCATTTCCAGGGGTTCCATTTCCAATTCGATTCCAATGTGACCATTTGCAGAGAGCATTTCCATTTTTACCATTTACATGCTAAACATTGGAATCACAGTGCGCAATTTTGTGAGTGGGTGATTTTTACAGTGTGTATGTTGCAGCATCCTCAAGAGCAGGCCTTGCCTCAATCCATCCGGCGTTAGTGCTGGTGGTGGACGGCTCTATCACCATCGAAGGCTTAGTTCCAATCCTAAGAGTGGCAAGGTCAGAGTCAGGAACAGAGTCACGGACAGAGACAGAGACAGGGGCTGAGGCATCCTCAAGGGCAGGCCTTGCCTCAATCCATTCAGCGTAAGTGCTGGTGGTGGACGGCTCTATCACCATTTAAGACTTAGTTCCACTCCTAAGAGTGGCAAGATCAGAGTCAGAGTCAGGGTCAGAGGTAGGGGCTGAGGCATCCTCAAGGGCAGGCCTTGCCTCAATCCATCCTGCGTTAGAGCTGGGGGTAGACTGTTCTCACCATGAAGCCTTGTTTTGCCCCCTAAGCTTTGGCAGGGTCAGATTCAGGAGCAGGGACAAAGTCAGGAACAGGGACAGAGTCTTGGACAGAGACAGAGATAGGGGCTGAGGCATCCTCAAAAGCAAGCCTTGCCTCAATCCTTTCAGCGATCGCGCTGGGGGGGGGACTGCTCCATCACCATGAAAGACCTAGTTCCACTCCTAAGCTTTGGCAAAGTCAGAGTCAGGAACAGGGACAGAGTCGTGGCCAGAGACAGAGATAGAGATAGGGGCTAAGGCACCCTCAAGGACAGGCCTTGCCTCAATCCATTCAGCGTTTGCCCTGAGGGTGGACGGCTCTATCACCATGAAAACCTTCTTTCCACTCCTAAGTTTTGGCAAGGTCAGAGTCAGAGTCATGAACAGGGACAGAGTCATGGACAGAGACAGAGACAGGGGATGAAGCATCCTCAAGAGCATGCCTTGCCTCAATCCATTCAGAGTTCGCGCTGAGGGTGGACGGCTGTATCACCATTAAAACCTTCTTTCCACTCCTAAGCTTTGGCAGAGTCAGAGTCGGGAAATGGACAGAGTCATGGACAGAGACAGAGATAGGGGCTGAGGCGTCCTCAAGGGTAGGCCTTGCCTCAATCCATTCTGCGCTAGTGCTAGAGGTGGACTGCTCTATCACCATGAAAACCTTCTTTCCACTCCTAAGCTTTGGCAAGGTCAGAGTCAGAGTCATGAACAGGGACAGAGTCATGGACAGAGACAGAGACAGGGGATGAAGCATGCTCAAGAGCATGCCTTGCCTCAATCCATTCAGGGTTCGCGCTGGGGGTGGACTTCTCCATCACCAAGAAAGACTTAGCTCCTTTCCGAAGCACACAGAAGGTGAACCAGTAGTACACAAGCAGGATACGAGCCTGGTTGGTGATGCAGGAAGGAATTTTCCGCTTGAAAGATAGCCACTGCAACACATCATCTCCGGTCAGCATGCCTCCTCCGTTGGCATTAGGTTCAAACTCCAGTCCATCAAACTCGTTTACCACCAATGCCTCAAAGCCTTGTTTGATGAGAGAAGTGTTGGGGAGGAATTTGAGCACGCCGGGCACGTTATCTGCGTTCACGTAGAAGCCTCCGAACACGATGAACAGAAGCATGACAGCTGGACCGATGGCAACAGCTGCCTCCGTTGAGGGAGCGAAGCTGCCCACAGCCAGACCCAGTGCGGAACTTGTGAAGGACTCTAAGGTGATAACACCGAGGAACTTGAGGAATCTGGTAGGGCTTGGGTTGAGGCCGGTGAAGGGGTAGACCAGGGCGCCAAAGATCAGAGGGAAGATAGCACCAACAGGAAGCTCAGCAGCAAGCTTGGCTATCAGGTATGGTGCAGTTCCGTATGAACCAGCCTTGGCGCGCTCCCTCGTGATGATGACGCGCTCACTAGGGAACACGTTGAGGGTCTTGACAAGGGAGGACATGGCAGTGTTGATGGCGGCAACCTGGGAGGGACAAGGGATGAAGAGGGGGGGGGTCCATGGGTGAGGGGGGGGGTGGGGGGTGAGGGGGGTGCATGAGCGGGTGAGGGCTAGGGTGATGGGGGGTGAGGGTGAAGGGGGGTCCATGGGCAGGGGAGGGTGAGGGTGGGGGTGGGGGGGCCATGAGCGGGTGAGGGTGAGGGTGTTGGGGGGTGAGGGTGAAAGGGGGTCCATGGGAGGGTGAGTGTGGGGGTGGGGGTGAGGGGGGGGCCATGAGCGGGTGAGGGTGAGGGTGTTGGGGGGTGAGGGTGAAAGGGGGTCCATGGGAGGGTGAGGGTGGGGGTGGGGGTGAGGGGGGGCCATGAGCGGGTGAGGGTGAGGGTGTTGGGGGGTGAGGGTGAAGGGGGGCCCATGGGAAGGGGAGGGTGGGGGTGGGGGTGAGGGGGGGCCATGAGCGGGTGAGGGGGAGGGTGAGGGTGTTGGGGGGAGAGGGTGAAGGGGGGTCCATGGGCGGGGGAGGGTGGGGGTGGGGGTGAGGGGGGGCCATGAGCGGGTGAGGGTGAGGGTGTTGGGGGGTGAGGGTGAAGGGGGGTCCATGGGCGGATGCACTGTATGGTGTGAAGCTCAGGTAAGTGCAATGCATGGACGATGTGATGCATGAATGATGTGATGAATGAGTGCGATGCATAAGTGATGCGATTAATGGGAGGAGTGAGGTACGGTTTGGTGGGGGCAAAAGCTTGAGATTCAGTGACACCTATTCCAGAATAAATCGGGGTCGGGCAGGTTCTAGCTTAACATGGAAATGGTAGCGTAGACATAGTAGCACGGTTTAATGCGAATACTGGGAGGCATGGACGATAGTTGCACGGACATAGTAGCATAGGCATAGCAGCATGGTTTGATGCGATTAATGGGAGGCATGGACGACAGTAGAACGGACATAGTAGCATATGCATAGCAGCATGGTTTGATGCGATTAATGGGAGGCATGGACGACAGTAGCACGGACATAGTAGCATAGGCATAGCAGCATGGTTTGATGCGAATACTGGGAGGCATGGACGACAGTAGCACGGACATAGTAGCATAGGCATAGCAGCATGGTTTGATGCGATTAATAGGAGGCATGGACGACAGTAGCACGGACATAGTAGCATAGGCATAGCAGCATGGTTTGATGCGATTAATGGGAGGCATGGATGACAGTAGCACGGACATAGTAGCATAGGCATAGCAGCATGGTTTGATGCGATTAATGGGAGGCATGGATGACAGTAGCACGGACATAGTAGCATAGGCATAGCAGCATGGTTTGATGCGATTAATGGGAGGCATGGATGATGTGATTCACAGATTAGACCACACTATCGCCACCACCACCACATAGCTTTCCTGCGAGCAGTAGCTTCTAGGCAGCCACTTGTGCCAGCCACTGAGCTAAGCCATCGTATTTCAGGAGTTCTGGGCTGCTGATAATGATGTCTGCTTCAAGGTGCACTAGGCCGCGATTGGTTTGGCAAAAAAGACAGTCAGGGTAGCTGCCTAAGAGCTGTTGCTTGCAGCTGAAAAGAAAAGCCATGAACCAACACATGCATGTAGCAGTCCCAGCCTGTCTTGGATGGAGCTCTGAGATTCCTTGGTTTGCCAGAGTGATGTATGGGTTGGTATGGGTTGGAGCTGTTGCTTTTAGCTGAAAAGAAAAGCCATGAACCAACACTTGCCTGTAGCAGTTCAAGTCTGTCTTGGATGGAGCTCTGAGATTTCTTGATTCGCCAGAGTGAGGTATGGGTGGGAGTGGTGAGGTATGGGTTGGTATGGGTTGGTGGGTTGCTTGTAGCTGAAAAGAAAAGCCATGAACCATCACTTGCCTGTAGCAGTCCCAGCCTGTCTTGGATGGAGCTCAGAAACTTCTTGATTTGCTAGAGTGAGGTATGGGTTGGTGGGAAGCATGCATGATGTGATTAATGGGGTAGGAAACACAACCGCGCCGAAAGCAAACATTAATGGTCTAATTTGACGGGAGCAACCGTCAAATCAAGGCGGAGACGCTATCACCACCACCACTTGCCTGTAGCAGTCTCAGCGTGTCTTGGATGGTACTCAGAGATTTCTTGATTCGCCAGAGTGAGGTATGGGTGGGAGTGGTGAGGTATGGGTGGGAGTGGTGAGGTATGGGTGGGTATGGGTTGCTTGAAGTTCAAAAGAAAAGCCATGAACACTTGCCTGTAGCAGTCCTAGCCTGTCTTGGATGGAGCTCTGAGATTTCTTGATTCGCCAGAAGATGGCGCCAAAGATGATTGCGCTTGAGAGGTTCGACATGATTCGGGCCATGTTGGCTGCCTTGTCACGAGTAGCCTGACGCCAGCTACGTTGTGCGAGCAGCTGGATCTGGCGCCGCCAGCCGATCTTGGGCGCTGGTGAGTCAGAGGCAAGGGCCAGCTCCTGGTCAGCTTTCGAAACAACAGACGCACTGCTCTTGGCCTGCTTTGCCTTCCAGGCAGCAACGAGCTGGCTCACACGTGCCCTGGACTCAGCTTCAAGGTCGGGGCTGCTCGTGTCGATAGAAATGAGGTCAGCCAGGAATTCAGCAGGATTGCACTGGGCCGGGCACTGCTGTCCCATTACAGAGAAGTGAGTGATAACCTCGCTCACAGGTCCGCAGTAGACCAGCTCTCCCTCAGACATCAGCATCAGGTCGTCGAACATGGAGTAGATTGACGTGCGGGGCTGGTGGATGGAGCAAACAACTGTGTGGCCCTGATCAGAGGCAAGCTGTTTCAACGTCGACATCACCTGTGGACAGGGTTTAGAGTTTGGGTTTAGGGGTGGGTGAAAGTGGAGTAGATTTAAGGTTCTAATATAGGGTTTAGGGGATGGGTGAATGAGGAGCAGATTGACGTGCGGGGCTGGTGGATGGAGCACACTACTGTGTGGCCCTGATCAGAGGCAAGCTGTTTCAACGTCGACATCACCTGTGGACAGGGTTTGGGGTATGGATATAGGGTTTAGGGTGAACAAGGAGTAGATTGAAGGTTGATGTTTTGGGTTTAGGGGATGGGTGAACGTGAAGTTAATTGACATGCGGGGCTGGTGGATGGAGCACACTACTGTGTGGCAATGCTCAGAGGCAAGCTGTTTCAACGTCGACATCACCTGTGGACAGGGTTTAGAGTTTGGGTTTAGGGGTGGGTGAAAGTGGAGCAGATTTAAGGTTTTAATATAGGGTTTAGGGGATGGGTGAATGAGGAGCAGATTGAAGGCTTAAATTTTGGGTTTAGGGGATGGGTGGAAGTGGAGAAGATTGAAGGTTTAGGTTATGGGTGAAAGTGGAGTAGATTGAAGGTTTAGGTTTAGGGTTGTGTATACGTGGTTTAGGGTTGTGTATACATTTAGGGGATGGGTGAACGTGGAGTAGATTGATGTGCGGGGCTGGTGGATGGAGCAAACCACGGATGATCCTGCTCGGTGGCAAGCTGTTTCAACGTCGACACCACCTGTGAACACGACATCACCTGTGGACAGGGTTAATGGTTTGGGTTTAGGGTTTAGGGTATACGTGAATGAGGAGTAGATTAAAGGTTTAGGTTTGGCTTTAGGGTTTGGGTGAAAGTGGAGTGGATTGGCTTGCGGGGCTGGTCGATAGAGCACCAGGGTACTAGATTTTGTCAAATTGGCCAGCGCTTAAAGCGCACAAACGTCAAATTGGTCAGCGCTTTTTAGTGGAAAAGCGCAAAAACTGCGTGCTGCGCCCACAGGGAGTTGAAAAAACTGTGTGAAACACGCAGTGGGGCTCAAAAAGTGTGCGCGGAATCGCGCTGCCACGCGCGCTTTGTAGTACCGTGTGGAGCACACTACTGTGTGGCAAGCTGTTTCGACATCGACACCACTAGTTAACAAGATGGGTATGGGCAGGAAGGTGGGCGTTAGGGCATTTCTTTTCTGCTACCAGTAGCAATCGCCACCTGGGTTCCAGTTTTGGCCAAACCTTTCGCTACCGTGAGACTCAAATTTTGGCCCCGCCCCCCCTAACCCCCTCCCCCCCCTTATTTTGTGGTTTGCACCAATGCAAGAAAACGAGCTGGCCCCCTCAACCCCACACTTCGTAAAAAGGCGTACTATTTATTGATGTACAGACTTGGCCAACTAGGCTTGAGTCAATACCAAGGCACCCTTATCCCTATTCGACGAATGGCTCAGTGGCAGAGCTCCTAGAACGATGTTTGTGCCGGGTTCGAATCCCCACAGGTGCGCTTCAGTGTTCGCGGTCGCTGTCAACCCCCATGGTAGCTTTGTCCAGGTAAAGTAGCAGCCCGTTCCCTCCCGCCGTAAGACGGGGCTCCCTAAATACCACGCCCCACCATGCATATTATTACCAAGTCACCTACCTTCTCAGCAGCGAAGGCATCCAACCCAGTGGTGGGGTAGTGTAGTGTAGTGTAGGGGAGGGGTGGGGTGGGGTGGGGGGGGGAGGGGAGGGGAGGGGAGGGAAGGGAAGGGGGTGGGGGTGGTGGGGGGGGGGGAGAGTCATACAAATCCACCCACCTATTCAGCAGCGAAGGCATCCAACCCAATGGTGGGGTAGGGTAGGGTAGGGTAGGGAAGGGGAGGGGGGGGAGAGTCAATACAAAGCCACCCACCTTCTCAGCAGCGAAGGCATCCAACCCAGTGGTGGGGTAGGGTAGGGTAGGGTAGGGTAGGGTAGGGTAGGGTAGGGTAGGGTAGGGGAAGGGGGGGGGGGGGGGGGGGAGTCAATACAAAGCCACCCACCTTCTCAGCAGCGAAGGTATCCAACCCAGTGGTGGGGTAGGGTAGGGTAGGGTAAGTTAGGTTAGGGTAGGTTAGGTTAGGTTAGGTTAGGTTAGGTTAGGGGAGGGAAGGGGAGGGAAGGGAAAGGAAGGGGTGGGGGGAGAGAAGGGGAGGGGAGGGGAGGGGGAGGGGGGGGGGGGGGGGGGGGGGGGGAGAGTCAATACAAATCCACCCACCTATTCAGCAGCGAAGGCATCCAACCCAGTGGTGGGGTAGGGTAGGGTAGGGTAGGGTTAGGGTAGGGTAGGGTAGGGTAGGGAAGGGAAGGGCTGGGAAGGGGGGGGGGGGGGGGGGAGATAGTCAATACAAAGCCACCCACCTTCTCAGCAGCGAAGGCATCCAACCCAGTGGTGGGGTAGGGTAGGGTAGGGTAGGGTAGGGTAGGGTAGGGTAGGTAGGGTAGGGTAGGGTAGGGAAGGGAAGGGAAGGGAAGGGAGGGAAGGGAAGGGGAGGGGAGGGGAGGGGAGGGAAGGGGGGGGGGGGGAGAGAAGGGGAGGGGAGGGGAGGGGAGGGGGGGAGAGGCAATACAAAGCCACCCACCTTCTCAGCAGCGAAGGCATCCAACCCAGTGGTGGGCTCGTCTAGGAAGATAAGAGAGGGAGAGCCGATCAGCTCACAACCTATGCTGAGCCTCTTCTTCTCACCCCCAGACAGACCACGCTTCTTCTTGTCGCCCACAGTGGTGCTCAAGGACTTGGCCAGACCCAAGCGGGCGACTTGGCTGTTGGTGTACTCCTGCCTCTCCAGAGGGGTCAAGTGGGACGGCAGGCGCAACTCGGTGGCGATGTTGAGAGTCTCAGCCACAGTCAGCATGGAGTAGAAAACATCCTGTTGGTTAGTTGTTTGTTGGTTGTTGGTTGGTGCGCTCCATTCTCTCATGAGGGTTCAAGTGGGACGGCAGGCGCGACTCAGTGGCGATGTTGAGAGTCTCAGCCACAGTCAGCATGGAGTAGACAAGTTCTATGCAGCGTCGCCTGCGACGCAAAAAAATGGCGGAGAGTGATCGCGAGGGAGCGACGGGTGGCAACGGAAGCGAGATAGTTACGAGACTGTTGGCTGACGTGCCAGGCTTCATCGCGGTCAGACGGATGGATGGTCGGATGGATGGTCGGTTGGAAGGACAAATGGGTAAACATGGGGGCTCATGCCCCCTTGAAGAGGGGGCTCTGCCAAAAATATCCTGTTGATTGGTGGTTGGTTGGTTAGTTGGTTGGTGCACTTCTTTCTCTCATGAGGGGTCAAGTGGGATGTTCGGCGCCACTCGGTGGCGATGTTGAGAGTCTCAGCCCACAGTCAGCATGGAGTGCACAATAGGGGGTCACTGGAGGCCGGAGCCCTCTCCAGTGGTGGAAGTTGCGCGTCCTCAGCCACTGGGGTTAGTAAATGGGTTGTAGGAAAAACATACGGTTATTATTACGGGCTTCTGCCATAGGACGGCCTTCAGCCACGGAGGAGAAAATCCTGTGGTTGGTTGGATGGTTGGTTGCTGGTTAGTTGGTAGGTGGTTGGTGCACTTCTTTCCCTCATGGGGGGTCAAGTGGGACGTCAGGCGCAAATCAGTCGCGAATGTGGAGTCTCAGCCGCAGGTCAGCATAGAGTAGAAAATTCTGCTGGTTCGTGGGTTGTTGGTTGGTGTTGCTGGTTAGGTGGTAGTGGTGGTGAACTTCTTTCCCTCATGAGGGGTTAAGGGGTACGTCGGGCAAATCAGTCGCGATGTGAGAGTCTCCCGCCACAGTCAGTATGGAGTAGAAGTAGAACATATCCTGTTGTTAGTTGGTTGGTTGGTTGGTTGGTTGCTGGTTAGTTGGTAGGTGGTTGGTGCACTTCTTTTCCCTCATGAGGGGTCAAGGGGGACGTCATGCGCAAAATCAGTCGCGATGTTGAGAGTCTCAGCCACAGTCAGCATGGAGTAGGAAAATATCCTGCTAGTTAGTTGGTGGTTGGTTGGTGGTTTGCTGGTTAGTTGGTAGGTGGTTGGGTGCACTCTTTCCTCATGAGGGGTCAAGGGGTACGTCAGGCGCAAATCAGTCGCGATGTTGAGAGTCTCAGCCACAGTCAGCATGGAGTAGAAATATCCTGTTGGTTAGTTGGTTGTTGGTTGGTTGCTGGTTAGTTGGTAGGTGGTTGGTGCACTTCTTTCCCTTATGAGGGGTCAAGGGGTACGTCAGGCGCAAATCAGTCGCGATGTTGAGAGTCTCAGCCACAGTCAGCATGGAGTAGAAAATATCCTGCTAGTTAGTTGGTTGTTGGTTGGTTGGTTGCTGGTTAGTTGGTAGGTGGTTGGTGCACTTCTTTCCCTCATGAGGGGTCAAGGGGGACGTCAGGCGCAACTCGGTGGCGATGTTGAGAGTCTAAGCCGCAGTCAGCATGGAGTAGAAAATATCCTGCTGGTTAGTTGGTTGTTGGTTGGTTGGTTGCTGGTTAGTTGGTAGGTGGTTGGTGCACTTCTTTCCCTCATGAGGGGTCAAGGGGGACGTCAGGCGCAAATCAGTCGCAATGTTGAGAGTCTCAGCCACAGTCAGCATGGAGTAGAAAATATCCTGTTGGTTAGTTGGTTGTTGGTTGGTTGGTTGCTGGTTAGTTGGTAGGTGGTTGGTGCACTTCTTTCCCTTATGAGGGGTCAAGGGGTACGTCAGGCGCAAATCAGTCGCGATGTTGAGAGTCTCAGCCACAGTCAGCATGGAGTAGAAAATATCCTGCTAGTTAGTTGGTTGTTGGTTGGTTGGTTGCTGGTTAGTTGGTAGGTGGTTGGTGCACTTCTTTCCCTCATGAGGGGTCAAGGGGGACGTCAGGCGCAACTCGGTGGCGATGTTGAGAGTCTAAGCCGCAGTCAGCATGGAGTAGCAAAACTATTCCTGGGTAGTTGGTTGGTGGTGGTTTGGTGCTGGTTAGTTGGTCGGTTGGTTGGATGCACTTTTTCCCTTCATGAGGGGGTCAAGGGGGTCGTCAGGCGGCAATCAGTCGGCAATGTTGTGAGGTCTCAGCCACAGTAGATGGCGAGCAACGATCTGTTGGTTCGTTGGTTGTGGTTGGTTGCTGGTCGTGGTAGGTGGTTGGTGCCCTTCTTCCCTTCTGAGGGGTCACGGGGTTCCGTCAGGCGCAAATCAGTCGCGAGTTGAGAGTCTTCAGCCACGTCAAATGGCGTAGTGCAAATCTTCCTGCTAGTTAGTTGGTTTTTTGGTGGTGGTTGCTGGTGTAGTGGTAGGGGTGGTTGCACTTCCTCCATCATTGGGGGTCAAGGAGGGAGTCAGGGAAAACCGGTGGCGAGTGTTGTGTTGAGAGTCTAAGCCACAGTCAGCATGGAGTAGAATATCCTGTGAGTAGTTGGTTTGTGGTTGGTTGGGTGTGGTTAGTGGTAGGTGGTTTGGTGCACTGCATGCCATCATGAGGGGTCAAGGCGCGGGCGTACAGGGCCACATCAGTCCGCATTTTGAGAGTCTCAGCCCACAGTCAGCATGGCGTAGAAACGTCGAGTAGCAACCCTATCTTGTTGGTGTGGGTTGTTGGTTGGTTGTGGGGTTAGTTGGTAGGGGTGGTGATTCTTTCCCTATGAGGGGTCAAGGGGTACGTCAGGCCGCCAAAATCAAGTGCGAGTTGAGAGTCTCAGCCACCGTAAGCAATGGAGTCGAAATATCATGGCTAGTTAGTTGGTTGTTTGGTTGTGGTTGGTGCTGGTATTTGGTAGGTGGTTGTGCACTTTCTTTCCTCATGAGGGGCAAGGGGCCGTAGGCGCACTGGGG
This sequence comes from Chlamydomonas sp. ICE-L, assembly GCA_013435795.1. Classification (NCBI taxonomy): domain Eukaryota; kingdom Viridiplantae; phylum Chlorophyta; class Chlorophyceae; order Chlamydomonadales; family Chlamydomonadaceae; genus Chlamydomonas; species Chlamydomonas sp. ICE-L. The sequence goes on from JACBWV010000223.1 coordinate 15,554,159, forward strand.
TGGCGATGTTGAGAAGTCTCAGCCACAGTCAGCATGGAGTAGAAAATATCCTGCTGGTTAGTTGGTTGTTGGTTGGTTGGTTGCTGGTTAGTTGGTAGGTGGTTGGTGCACTTCTTTCCCTCATTGAGGGGTCAAGGGGGACGTTCAGGCGCAAATCAGTCGCAATGTTGAGAGTCTCAGCCACAGTCAGCCATGGAGTAGAAAATATCCTGTTGGTTAGTTGGCTGTTGGTTGGTGGTTGCTGGTTAGTTGGTAGGTGGTTGGTGCACCTTCTTCCCTATGAGGGGTCAAGGGGTACGTCAGGCGCAAATCAGTCGCGATGTTGAGAGTCTCAGCCACAGTCAGCATGGAGTAGAAAATATCCTGCTAGTCGTGGTGGTTGGTTGTGGTGGCGGGTTAGTGGTAGGCGGTTGGTGTTGCACTTCTTTCCCTCATGAGGGGTAAGGGGGGACGCAGGCGGCAATCGGTGGCGATTGTTGGCGTCTCAGCCGCAGCAGCCTGGCGTTGGACACTCTTTGGTTTTGTCGTGGTGTTGGTTGTTGGTTGTCTGGGGAGTTGGTAGTGGTTGGTGCACTTCTTGCCCTATGCGGGGTCAAGGGGGAAGTTCAGGCGCAAATCGTCGCATGTTGCGCGTCTCGCCCCCGTCCGCATGGGTAGAACCGATCTGTGGTTAGTTGGTTGTTGGTTGTTGGTTGCTGGTTAGTTGGTAGGTGGTTGGTGCACTTCTTTCCCTTATGAGGGGTCAAGGGGTACGTCAGGCGCAAATCAGTCGCGATGTTGAGAGTCTCAGCCACAGTCAGCATGGAGTAGAAAATTCCTGCCGTAGTTGGTGTGGTTGGTGGTTGCTGGGTAGTTGGTAGGTGGGTGGTTGGTGAACGTGCCCTTCATGAGGGTCAAGGGGGAAGTCAGGCTCAGGCGAAATCGGTGGCGATGTTGTGGATTCTAGCCGATCCGCATGGGTAGCCACAACCTCCTGTTCGTAGTTGGTTGTTGGTTGGTGGTTGATGGTCGTGTTGGTCGGTGGTGGCACTTCTTTCCCCTCATGAGGGGTTCCAGGGGACGTTCAGGCGCAAATCATTCGCAATGTGCGTGAGAGTCTTCAGCCCCAGTAGCAGGAGTAGGAAAATAACCTGTTGGTTTTTAGTGGTTGTGGGTGGGTGCTGTAGTTGGTTAGGTGGTTGGTGCACGTCTTTCCCGTAGGGGGGTCAAGGGGTGGTGGTACGTCAGGCGCAAATTCAGTGCCTGTTGCGCGGCGTCTCAGCCCCAGTCGGCCTGGCGTAGCAAAATCTGCCCGTTAGTGGTTGTTGGTGGTGGTGGGTTAGTTGGTAGGTGGTTGGTGCACTTCTGTCCATCATGAGGGGAGTAAGTGCAACGTCAGGCGGCCGCCACTCGGTGGCGATGTTGTTGAGAGTCTAAGCCCACAGTCAGCCTGGAGTTGAAGTAGAAGTCGACACTATCTGCTGGTTAGTTGGTGGGGGGGGTGGTTGGGTTCGTGGTAGGTGGTTGGTGCACTTCTTCCCTCATGAGGGGTTGGTCAAGGGGGTTCAGGCGCAAACAGTCGCAATTGTTGAGAGTTCAGCCACCAGTCGCATGCACGTAGAAAAGATCCTGTTGGGTGTTGGTGTTGGTGGTGGTGCTGGTTAGTGGTAGGGGTTGGTTGCACTCTTCCTTATGATTGGGCGGCCCGGTACGTCAGGCGCCATCAGTCGCGAGGTTGAGAAGTCTAGCCCCAGTCAGCATGGAGTAGAAAAGATTGCTAGTCAGTTGGTGTGGTGGTTGGTTGTGGAGGTGGTTTAGGTGGTTTGGTTGCACTCTTTCCCTCATGAGGGGTCAAGGGGGACGTCAGGCGCAACTCGGTGCGATTTGTTGTGAGAGGGTCCAGCCACAGTCCGCGGGCGAGAAAATATCCTGCTGGTTAGTTGGTGGTTGGTGGTTGGTTGCTGGTTTAGTTGGGTAGGTGTTGTGAACTTCGTTCCCTCATGAGGGGGTCAAGGGGGCGGTCAGGCGCAATAGTTGCAATGTTGGGAGTCTCCAGCCCGTCAGCCTCTGGCGTAGAAAATATCTGTGGTAGTTGGTTGTTGGTTGGTTGCTGGTTAGTGTCGGTGGTTGTGACTTCTTCCCTATGAGGGGGTCAAGGGGTACGTCAGGCGCCACTCGTCGCCGGGGTGAGAGTCTCAGCCAACAGTCGCAGGAGTAGAAAATATCCTGCTAGTTAGTTGGTTGTTGGTTGGTTGGTTGCTGGTTAGTTGGTAGGTGCACTTCTTTCCCTCATGAGGGGTCAAGGGGGACGTCAGGCGCAACTCGGTGGCGATGTTGAGAGTCTAAGCCGCAGTCAGCATGGCGTGATACATATCCTGCTGGTTAGTGGTCTGTTTGTTGGTTGGTTGGTTGCGGGTAGTGGTCGGTGGGTTGGGCACTTTTCCCTCATAGGGGGTAAGGGGGAATGTAACGCGCAAATCAGCGCAATGTGAGCGTTCAGCCACAGTCAGCATGGAGTTAGGAGGAAAAATCTGTTGGTTAGTTGGCTGTTGGGGGGGCTTGGGTTGCGGGTAGTTGGTAAGTTGGTGGTGGTGGTTGCACTCTTTCCCTTATGAGGGGTCAAGGGGACGTCAGGCGCAAATCAGTCGCGATGTTGAGAGTCTCAGCCACAGTCAGCATGGAGTAGAAATATCTGCTAGTTAGTTGGTTGTTGGTTGGTTGGTTGCTGGTTAGTTGGTAGGTGGTGGTGAATCGTTCCCTCCATGATAGGTTCAAGGGGGAGGTGACAGGGAGCAACTCGGTGGCGAGTGGTGAGAGTCTCAGCAACAGTCAGCATTGGACGTAGAAAATATCTGCTGGTTGTTAGTGGGTTGTTGGTTGGTTGGTTGTGGTAGTTGGTAGGTGGTGGTGGTTGAACTGCTTTCCATCAGGAGGGGTTCACGGGGGAGGTCCGGCGCACTCAGAGTCGCAATGTTGAGAGTCTCAGCCACAGTCAGATGGAGGAGAAAAAATATCCTGTTGGTTAGTGGTTGTATGGTGGTGCCTGGTTAGTTGGTAGTTGGTTGGTGCATCTCCCTTATGAGGGGTTCAAGGGGTACGTAGGCGCCAAATCAGTCGCGCTGTTGAGAGTTCAGCCCCACAGTCAGCATGGAGTAGAAAACTATCCTGTTAGTGAGTTGTTTGTTGGTTGGTTGTTGTGCTGTTAGTGGGGGTAGGTGGTGGTGATGCACTTCTTTCCCTAGGAGGGGTCAAAGGGGGACGTAACGGCGACAAATCGGTGGATGGCGGTTGAGGTCTCACGAAGATCCCCCCAAAAAACTCCGACCTATCACCCCCGACCAACACGCGCGAGCCCCTCCACTAACACCCCAACCACCCCAAACACAACCCACAACACCACAAGTTAGAAAATCTCCTGCTGGTAGTGGTTGGTTGAGTTGGTTTTGCGAGTTAGTTGGTAGGTGGTGGTGCACTCATTTCCATCATGAGGGGTCATGCGGGGGAGTCAGGCGCAACTCATGTCGCAAGTTGAGAGTATCGCCACAGTCAGCATGGTAGAAATATCATGTTGGTTAGTTGGCTGTTGGTTGGTTGGTTGTGGTAGTTGGTAGTAGGTGGTTGGTGCCACTTCATTTCCCCCTTATGAGGGGCAAGGGTACGTCAGGCGCAAATCAGTGCGATGTGGGTGAGGTCTCAGCACAGTCCGCATGGAGCGGAAACAATCTGATAGGTAGGGTTGTGTTGGTTGGTTGGGTGCTGGGTTAGTTAGTTGGTTAGGTGGTGGTGCATTCTTTCCCTTGAGGGGTTCCAAGGGACTTCCGGCGCAAACTCGGGGGCTGCGCATGTTGCGGAGTCTCAGCCACAGTCAGCATGGAGTAGAAAATATCCTGTTGGTTAGTTGGTTGTTGGTTGGTTGGTTGCTGGTTAGTTGGTAGGGGGTTTGGTGGCATTCTTTCCCCATGAGGGGGTTCAGGGGGACGTCAAGGCGGACCAATCAGCGCAATGTTGAGAGTCTAGCACAGTAGCAGGAGTAGAAAATATCCTGTTGGTAGTGGGTTGTTTTGGTTTGGTTGGTTGCTTGGTTTTCGTTTGGTAGTGTTTGGTGCACTTCTTTCCCTCATGAGGGGTCAAGGGGGACGTCAGGCGCAACTCGGTGGCGATGTTTGATAGTCCTCAGCCGCAGTATCAGCATGAGTTGAACTATCCTGCTGGTTATTTGGTTGTTTGGTTGTTGGTTGCTGGTTGAGTTGGTAGTTTTGGTGTGCACTTCTTTCCCTTATAGGGGTCCAAGGGGTATCAGGCGCAAATCCGTCGCGATGTTTGAGTCTCAGCCACAGTCAGCTGGAGTAGAAAAATAATTCCTGCTAGTTAGTTATGGTGTTGGTTGTTGGGTTTTGGCTGGTTAGTTGGTAGTGGTTGTTTGGTGCACTCTTTCCTAATGAGGGGTCCATGGGACGTCAGGCGCAATCTGTGGCGATGTTTTTTGAGAGTCTCAGCCGCAGCAGCATGGAGTAGAAATATCCCTGCTGGTTTAGTGTGGTTGGGTGGGTTGGGTGTTGCTGGTAGTTGTAGGTTGGGATTGGTGCACTCGTTCCCTCATGGGGGTTCCTGGGTACTCAGGGGCGCAAATCCGGATTCGCGATGTGAGATCCTCAGCCACAGTCAGCATTGAGTAGAAATATCCTGCTGGTTAGTTGGTTGTTGGTTGGTTGGGGTTGCTTGGTTCGTTGTTAGGTGTTTTGTGCACTTTCTTTCCCGTTCCCTCATGAGGGGTCAAGGGGGACTTCATAGCCGCAACTCGGTGGGTGATGTTGAGAGTCCTCACACGCAGTCAGCATTGAGTAGAAATATCCTGGCTGGTTAGTTGATTGTGGGTTGGTTGTCTGGTTAGTTGGTAGGTGGTTTGGTGCCTTCTTTCCCTCATGCGGGTCAAGTGGGACGTCATTCCCAATCAGTCGCGATGTTTATAGTTCTCAGCCACAGTCACAATGGAGTAGAAAATATCCTGGCTGGTCGTTGGTTGTTGGCTTGGTTGTTGTGGTTGAGTCTGGGTTGTAGATAGTTAGTTAGTTAGTTGGTTGTTGGTTGGTGCACTTCTTTCTCTCATGAGGGGTTTAAGTGGGATGTTCGGCGCCACTCGGTGGCGATGTTGAGAGTCTCAGCTACAGTCAGCATGGAGTAGAAAGTATCCTGTTGGTTAGTTGGTTGTTGGTTAGTTGGTTGTTGGTTGGTTGGTGGTTGGTGTACTCCTTTCTCTCATGAGGGGTTAAGTGGGACGGCAGGCGCAACTTGATGGCAATGTTTAGAGTCTCAGCCACAGTCAGCATGGAGTAGAAAATATCCTGTTGGTTGTTGGTTGGTTAGTTGGTTGGTGTACTGCTGCCTCTCATGATGGGTCAAGTGGGACGGTTGGCCAAACTTAGTTGTGATGTTGACCAAGTTTAGGGTTCCATGCCAGCACCATACCTCCAGCACCACACCACATACCACTCCATACCACCACCAAACCTCCTCTGCACACCCACACCACACCACTACACCACATACCACCACCACACCTCCTCTGCACACCCACAACACACCACTCCACCACATACCACGACCACACCTCCTCTGCACGCCCACAACACACCCCTCCACCACATACCACTCCATACCATCCACAAGCACCTTCCTGCTCTGTACACCCACAACACACCACCACAACTCCACCACCACACCACATACCACCACTCCACCCACCACACCACCCACAAGCAGCTACCTCTTGCTGCACATAAGCCTGCTTATGCTTGGAAGAAGAGGAGCAGACACCATTGATAGGCTCACAGTGTTATTGAGCAACTGACACACATGCACATACCGCCTGCTGCACACCCACACCATACTCCACCACCACCACCCACAACACCACCCACAAGCAGCTACCTCTTGCTGCACATAAGCCTGCATATGCTTGGAAGAACAGAAGCACACACCATTGATAGGCTCAATGTGGTATTGAGCTACTGACCTACATGCACCTACATCCTGCTGCACACCCACACCACACCACCACCACCACCACCCACAAGCACGTACCTCTTGCTGCACATAAGCCTGCTTATGCTTGGAAGAGGAGGAGCACACACCATTGATAGCTCAACGGTGTTATTGAGCTACTGACAACACATGTACATACCTGCCTGCTGCACACCCACACCATACTCCACCACCACCACCCACCACACCACCCACAAGCACGTACCTCTTGCTGCACATAAGCCTGCATATGCTTGGAAGAACAGGAGCACACGCTATTGATAGGCTCAATGTGGTATTGAGCTACTGACACACATGCACCTACATCCTGCTGCACACCCACACCACACCACCACCACCCACAAGCACGTACCTCTTGCTGCACATAAGCCTGCTTATGCTTGGAAGAAGAGGAGCACACACCATTGATAGGCTCACGGTGTTATTGAGCTACTGACACACAAGCACATACCGCCTGCTGCACACCCACACCATACTCCACCACCACCACCCACCACCCACCACACCACCCACAAGCACGTACCTCTTGCTGCACATAAGCCTGCTTATGCTTGGAAGAGGAGGAGCACACACCATTGATAGTGACGTTGCCCTTTAGGGACATCTTCTTGTTCTTAGCCACCTGGCCAGCTAGGGCATTCAACAAAGTGGTTTTGCCAGAGCCCGAGGGTCCCAGGATGGCCATCAACCTGTTGGGTGGAATACATGATGTTGATGTTGATGATGATGTGAATTGGGCGGTGACTGCATACTCACATTCTATTGGATGTCCTGGGTGGGTGTTACGGGTAATTCCCTGTGGGTTGATTAACATTATGGGCGCGTCAGCTCACAAACAAGGGTCCCAGGATGGCCATCAACCTGTCGGTAGGAATACATGATGTTGAATGTTGATGTTGATGATGATGATGAATGTTGATGTTGATGATGCTGTTGATAATGATGCTGTTGATGATAATGTTGATGATGCTGTTTGATGCTGCTGTTGATGATGCAGTTGGTGATGCTGTTGATGATGCTGTTGATGATGCTGTTGGTGATGATGATGCTGTTGATGACGTTGGTGTGATGCTACGACTGTTGATGAATGCTGTGATGATGCTGTGGTGATGTATTGATGAGGATGATGCTGTTGATGATGCTGTTGGTGATGATGATGATGATGCTGTTGAGAGATGCTGTTGATGATGCTGTTGGTGATGATGTGATGTGTTGAATGAGCTTGTTGATTGATGTTGAGATCTGCTGGTGATGATGTTGATGATGCTGTTGATGATACTGTTGGTGATGATGATGATGATGCTGTTGATGTGTGTGGTGATGTGTTGCTGATTGCGGTGGTGAGGATGTGATGATGCGTGATGATGCTGTTGGTGATGATGATGATGATGCTGTGATGATGATGCTGTTGGTGATGATGTTGATGATGCTGTTGGTGATGCTGTTGATGATTGTGTTGTGAGGCTGTTCGGTGATGAGAGATGATGCTGTGTTGATGTGCTGTTGGTGATGTGATGATGATGATGTGATGATGCGGTTGGCGATGAGGATGATGCTGTTGAGGATGCGATGGTGATGCTGTTGATGATGCTGCTGGTGATGATGTTGATAATGCTGTTGATGATGCTGTTGGTGATGCTGTTGATGATGCTGTTGATGATGCTGTTGTGATGCTGTTGAGGTGGCTGTGGTGTTGGTGATGATGTTGATGATGAGGTTGATGAGCTTGGTGATGATGTTGATGATGATGTTGGTGCGATGATGATGATGCGTGATGATATGCGTGGTGATGATGTTGATGTGCTGTTGATGATGACTGTTGGTGATGACGTTAGGTGGATGATGAGTGATGCTGTTGATGATGCTGTTGGTGATGATGTTGATGATGCTGTTGATGATGCTGTTGGTGATGATGATGATGATGATGCTGTTGATGATGCTGTTGGTGATGATGATGATGATGCTGTTGATGATGGCTTGTTGTGATTGAGGTTGGAGATGTTGTGGTTGATGCTGTTGATGATGTGTTGATGATGCGTGGTTATGTATGATGAGGATGATGTTTGATGAGTTGTGTGCTGTTGGTGATGCTGTTGATGATGCTGTTGATGATGCTGTTGGTGATGATGTTCATGTTGTTGATGATGTTGATGCTGTTGATGCTGTTGGTGATGATGTTGATTATGCTTTGATTGATGCTGTTGGTGATGATGTTGATGATGCTGTTGATGATGCTGTTGGTGATGATGTTGATGATGCTGTTGATGATGCTGTTGATGATGCTGTTGGTGATGATGTTGATGTTGATGATGCTGTTGATGATGCTGTTGGTGATGTTGATGATGCTGTTGATGATGATGCTGTTGATGATGCTGTTGATGATGCTGTTGATGATGATGTTGATGTGGTTGGTGATGAGGTGAGGTGGATGATGTTGTTGATTGATGTGTTGATGTGATGATGCTTGTTGATGATTGAGCTGTTGCTGATGGTTGATGAGCTGTTATGTGATTATGCTGGTGATGATTGTGATGTTGAATGATGCTGTTTGATTGATGCTGTTGGTGATGCTGTTGATGTTGATGATGCTGTTGATGATGCTGTTGGATCGCCGATATACTACCAAGTACCAATTCCAGATTCCTGGTTTTTTTGGTACCTAGACGGCCCTCGACTCCACTGCTGTATCGGGCAGTTTCGCCGATGTACCGCTAAGTACCGTATATTTTTTCAGGTTTCACTATTTTGTCTGGGCTTCTCGTTGTAACAACTTAGCACATAATTTTCTTTATTTTCCTTAGCTGTCTTGCATGGTCATCCTTGCCTGACCAAAACCCTAAACCCACCTTCCAGGTTTGGCAACCCCAGAAATGCCCTCCTTCAGAAGAGGTCGGTTCTCCTTCTCCTTGCTGCCTTTCTTCAGCACCTCCAGGCTGCACTGTACATCCGTCCACTCGAGGTACACCGGGTCCACCTTGCACTTGATGCGCTCCATTTCCGAACATTTGTCAGCGGATTCCGCTTCTGCTGCTGCTGCTGCTGCTGCTGCATCTGGATTTTCGCTCTTCACGGCAGCAGCTTGGCTCGACTGCTTCCGTCGATTGAGCAGTTTCTTAATGCCCCTCGCAGTCCAGCGTCCAGCAGCGGTTGCGACTGCGAGTGGAATGCCCTTCTTGGGAGCGGTGATAATCGCCGCTCCAATAAAGAAATCCATGGTGTTGGGAGTCCACGAACGAGGGATTGAAACGAGCCCAGAATATGCTAGTTTACGGAACGAGTAACGAAAATGCAATCTAATCTTGGTTCTGCGTCAAGTTCCGGCACATGTATGCCTCTCAAGATCAGTCTCGAGATGGTCCTAGGGTCGCCTAGGCTCGGGGTTGGGAGATCGGGTCCGAGCGAAGCGCCCCCCCCAAGCGCCCCCCCGTCCAACTCGGCCCCTGGCCCCTGGCCCCGTGCCAACTCGGTGACTGATCATGTCAGACTAGAGCGGACTAGAGGCGATTAGAGGGGGATCAGGCAGGACGCATATATTTTGAGTCACGCCACTCGATCAGTTGATTTAGCGTACTGCTTCGCTTCTTTCCATAATCTCACGCCACACGAAGTTGCAATTGCACATCGTACACGCAGAGGAAACAGACCAGGCGCATCTATCAAGCAGAGCGTATATGCATATCTGGCTATGTTGCTTTCTTTCCCTTCTGTGAAATAGATTACGAGTGCTCCTTACTTATGTCGTCTAACCTTGAGCCCCTGGATGAGGGCGAGGGCGAGGTAAGTTCCGAGGCTCTTGGCGCGCACCAAGGAACTCTCTTTCGAACGTCGTTCAAGGGAGAGCCTGGTGCTCAAGACCACACCGCGCCCCTTCCATTTAACCACCCCCCCCCCCCCCCCCCCCCCCCCCCCATGCATTGTGCTTTCTCGCAGGAGTACGGTAGAAGGCCACCTATAGGCCGCAGTTCCTCGCGAAACAGTAGGCGGGCGTGGTAATAATAGTAGTGGGACCGAAGCAAATGGTAATCGCCGAGGTAGCGAAAGTACTGCCCAGGCTGGTCGGGTGATGACACGGGAAATGATAATAAGGGCTGTGGAAAAGCAGGGCACGCGAATGCCCTCGGATTTTACCAAGGAGGAGAAGCTGTTGGCAAAGCAGGTAGCTATATTGTGTTGTTGCTAGTGATCCGGAGCTTCCGAGATCAACCACTTCCAACAGAACACATAACTAGCATGTGGCTGCTCTGATGTATCATTTTTCCGTACCTACACCTGAGCCTCCATCCCATCTAACTTACATGGTCCTCTGGTAAACAGAGTTACACACATTTATTACATGGACCTCTCCCCTTCTCACTAACTCACTCACTCCCCCACCCCCCCCCCCCCACCCCACCCACCCACACACAAACACAAACAAACACAAACAAACACACACACAATTCACACAAAACGCGCGCACACACTCATTGGCACTCAAGCATGCACACACACACGTACATACACACACACATGCACACACACACACATTCATTGGCACTGAAGCATACCCACAAATGACATATGTGCAGAAGAAAAGTACTGACAAAGTGCTGACAGAGATTACTGGTTGGCCCCAGTGCAAGCAAAGTGGCTGCCCCCCTCAACCTCACGCCTCGGAATAAGGCATATTATTATTTATTTATTTATTTATTTATTTATTTATTTATTTATTTATTTATTTGTTATTTATTACTGGCAGACTTGAAATTGTGCACTCATGCTTCAGACCCACTTGCATTTAAACAGACAACGATACCAATCCACCCACACCCTCCCACACACACTCATCCACACACACCCTCCGACCCACACCCACCCACCCACCACACTCATCCAAACACATTCACCCACACCCTCCCACCCACACTCATGCTTCAGACCCACTTGCATCTAAACGGACAACGCATCAGTAAGATTGATGCCCTACGACCTATGTCAGGATTGGAGGTAAGTTGGTTTGGTAAGATTTTGGTTTGGTTTGGTTAGGTAGTTGGTAAGAGTTTGGTTTGGTTTGGTTTGGTTAGGTAGTTGGTAAGATTGGAGGTAGTTGAGGACAGCCTGGGGAGGATGAGAGGGGGGGTACCATTACTTCATTAGATGGCTTACTGTATTTGATTTATAAAGTCGGTTTCTGGCTGGCCTTCTAACCGTTTTTCTTTGGTTCTGAATGAAGACGTTTATGTTTGCTGTGCGGCTGGACCGCGATACATTTGTTTAGCAACCGTTTACCAGGGGGTTGCATTGTGGGTGGAGTGAGGGTTACATTGTGGGTGGGGTGAGGGTTGGAGTGTGGGGGAGTGGGGTGAGGGTTGGAGTGTGGGGGAGTGGAGTGAGGGGTTGGAGTGTGGGGGAGTGGGGTGAGGGTTGGAGTGTGGGGGAGTGGGGTGAGGTGTTGGAGAGTGTGGGGGAGTGGGGTGAGGGGTGGGGGAGTGGGGTGGTGGTGATGATACAAATTGCATCGTATGATATTGTTTATTTACATGGTACCGTTAGCCTAGTCAGACAGCCGGCATCATATGATATCATATTGCCGTTGCCTAGTGGTATCACATTTGCAATTTACAATAGTTTACATTATAATTTACAATTTTACAATATAATTTACATTTTACAATATAATTTACAATTTACAATATAATTTACAATTTTACAATATAATTTACAATTTACAATCTAATTTACAATTTACAATATAATTTACATTTTACAATATAATTTGCAATTTACAATATAATTTGCAATTTACAATATAATTTACGATTTACAATATAATTTGCAATAGTTTACATGTGGGACCACTTCATTGGGATAATCTGCCGCTCATGATTTGGTGATGATGAGCTTGACGATAATTTATACCACCCACACATACCCCCCCCCCCCCCCCCCCCCCACACACCACACACAACGCCCCCCCACGCCCTCCTCACACACACACATACCCCCACACCCCCACACCACCCACAAAGCCCCACAACAACCGCCCCCCCACGCCCGCCCCTTCACCACCCACATCCCCACCACCATACCACCACCTAGGAAAGAAGGCTGGGGGACAAGAGAGATACGAAAGGGGAAAAAGGAGGCGTACGGGAGGGCTACGAAAAGGGAGAGGGAGAAGGGAGCAAATCGGGAAGAAGAAAGATGAAAGAAAAGAAAAAGAGAGGATGGCAAGAGCCCACACACACCAACGGTCACACACCAAACAACAAACACCATACCTGCCCCCCACCCCCCCCACCGATCCTCCCCCACTCCCGCCCCCCCACCAACCCCCCCCTACACACACAGCACACTACCACCACCAAACACCCTCCCCCTACCCAAAATGACCAGTACTTCTCTTCTAGCCCAGGGTTGCTCTACCTCAGATAACATCATCCCAGCTGTTAAGAATCCTGTCGACTTTTTAAGAACCTACCCCCCTCCCCCCCCCTCCTCCCTCCACCCCACCAGCACCACCACAAACCCACTCCCCCCTCGCACAATCACACAGCATAAACATCACCCACCCCCCCACCCCCAACCTCACCCCCATACTCCACCCCCACCCTTCACAAACACACACACACTACAACCCACCCACCGCCCTCCCCCACCCCAAATGACCACGTAAATGTCTCTTCCCTAACCCAGGTGCTTCTACCTTCTAGGAATAACATCATCCCAGTCGTCGAGAATTCGTGTCACTCTTGAAGAAGCCTGTCCCCACTTGTAACCCCTACCACGCCCCGCCCCCTCCCCCCCCCCCCCAACCACACACACCACCTCACGACACCACACACACTCTCCCCCCGACTCCCACCCCCCCCCCCCCCCCTCACACACAACACATCACTCACACTCCATACCCACTCACACTCATGCCCCCTAGCCCCCACCCACCCCACACACACACACCCATCACACCACTCTAACCCACCCCCCACACTACACCCTCTAAACACCCCCACACCCCCACGCCCCCCCACCCACCCTCCCCACCCCAATGACCAGTACTTCTCTTCCCACCCAGGTGCTCTACCTCTAAGAAACATCATCCCAGTTGTTGAGAATCTGTTACTCTTGAAGAACCTGACCCACTAGTGCCTCCAGAACAATCACACACACACACACACACACACACACACTCTCCGGTCCCCCCCCCCCCTCCCCCCCCCCCCCCCCCATTTTTCTGTTTTACAGGTGCTCTACCTGTACGATAACATCATCCCAGTTGTGGAGAATCTATCACTCTTGAAGAACCTGACCCACCTATACCTCCAAAACAACCACATCCGCGAGCTCGATGGCTTGTCTGGCTTAAAAAGCCTGCAGAAGCTGTACCTGCAAGGCAATCAAATCCAAATAGTATCAGGTCTTCGCTCCGTTCCCGCCCTTGAAGAGCTCCACCTAAATGGACAGAGGTTCCCTCCTGGAGATATGGGTGGCCTGACGTTTGATATGGTGAGCATAGCTGACTTATCTAATCGGTTGAGGGTTGAGGGTTCAGGGTTTAGGGTTAAGGTAAGTTGGGGGCTAACCTCCCCGTATTCACCTAAATGGACAGAGTTTTTCTCTTCATGGAGATATGGGTGGCTTGACGTTTGTTTCGGTGAGCATGGCTGACTTAAATAAATAAATAAATATAGCCTGCAGAAGCTGTATCTGAAAAGCAATCGAATACAAATACTGTTAGTATTAGGGCCGTCTAGGGCATCGCTCCGTTCCCGCCCTTGGTATGGTGAGCATGGCTGCCTTCAATCAATAAATAAATATAAATACATAAATAAAGGCTGCAGAAGCTGTATCTGAAAAGCAATCGAATACAAATACTATTAGTATTAGGGCCGTCTAGGGCATCGCTCTGTTCCCGCCCTTGGTATGGTGAGCATGGCTGCCTTCAATAAATAAATAAATACATAAATAAAGGCTGCAGAAGCTGTATCTGAAAAGCAATCGAATACAAGTAGTATCAGGGCTTCGCTCCGTTCCGGCCCTTGAAGAGCTCCACCTAAATGGACTGAGGTTTTCTCATCATGGAGACATGGGTGGCCTGACATTTGATATGGTGAGCATGGATGGCTAATCTAATCACTTTATGGAGTAGGTAAGTGGGGGCTAACGTAAATGGGGTCTAACCTCCCCCTACCCACCTAAATGGACGGAGGTTTCCTCCTGGGGATATGGGAGGCCTGACGTTTGATATGGGGAGCACAGCTGACTTCGATAGATAAATAAATACAAGAATGAATCAATAAATATATAAATAAAGTTTGCAGAAGCTGTACCTGCAAGGCAACCAAATACAAATGGTTTTGCTCCGCTCCCGCCCTAAAAGATCTCCATCTAAATGGACAGAGGTTTCCTCCTGGAGATATGGGTGGCCTGACGTTTGATATGGTGTGCATGGATGACTTATCTAATCGGTGTTGGGTTTAGGGTTTAAGGTTTAGGTAAGTGGGGGCCAACCTCCCTCTACCCACCTAAAGGAACAGAGGTTTCCTCCTGGAGATATGGGTGGCCTGACGTTTGATATGATGAGCATAGCTGGCTTATCTAATTGGTTTTGAAAAGATTTTTCCATGATTTTTGTGAGATGTTTTATCTTGTTTGAAAATAAAAATTAAATCATTTATTAATTATTTCAGAATTCGAGAGAAGTGGTAGGCCTGGTGGCAGGACTCACCAGCACCAGATTGTCCAACTGGACTTCCACTTTTTTCTTCTTCTTCGTGCGACGTGTGACAAATTGAGAGAATCGGTGCTACCCCAGTGCAACGCGCTGCCCCCTGCCTGCTACTGTCTCGTGTTTTTGATGATGATGATGATGATAATGATGGTTACATTTCCCTGGTAACCAGGTGGACTATAAATGTGCCCCCGGCTTGACGGAGTGACGGGGGACTTACAAACATCATGCGCAAAGAAGAAAAGAAAAAGAAAAAACATTTTACTACTCATAGCACCTTCCTGCCAGCTCCAATAGCCAGACACTGGATCAAACCCAATGCTTGAAGCTGCATCGGAATGCATGTCACATCAGTTTTCAGACAAACTAGCTAGCTTCAGGTTAGGCTCTAAGACAGGGAAAGGACCCTGACTAGAAGCTGCCACACTTTACCCTACAACAAAACAGTGCCTATGACTGGTTCCTTTCCCCACAGTCTGCTGCTGCTCAACATAAATAAATAAATCTTAACTTCCAAGGTGTGTCACAATGACACTTCTAAGGACGTGGGGTTAAGGGAACCGGCTCGTAAGTATGCGATGGACGGGCTTACATCACACCTAGAGTCCAGTTACCGTGCTGGTCAACGACCCTCCGGGTGGGCCCAGGTGACCTTGATGAGGTTCGAACCAGCAACCTGATGAGACCCCGCACCTGCTTCCGTTCTATCCGGGATGATAAGACCCCGCACCTGCTTCCGTCTGCTGTTGCTACAATACTTGCACACTGCCACGTGTTGCCCAAAAATAAGTAGTGTTTCTCCTCGTGTACAGGGCAGCCTGAGGGGAATGGTAGAGCGCTTGGCGGTTGGTCCTGGTGCAAGCAAGCGGGCTGGCCCCCTAAACCAAGCCTCGTTATAACTTATAAGGCGTAGTATTTATTTATTTATTCTCCTCGTGCACAGGGCAGTCTGAGAGAAATCGCAGAGTGCTTAGTGGTTGGTCCTGGTGCTCACTAACTAACACACACACACACCACCTCCCCCCACCCACCCAGCTTCCACCCAGCTTCCTTATTTGATCCAACCTCGTGCACAGGACTGCTTGAGGGACATTGCAGGGCACTTAAGGGTTCTGAGTGTGGGAGCTGGCGGCATGAAGCACTTGCAGCTTTTAATGTCAGCTCACTAACTAACACGCCCCCCACCACCTCCCCCCACCCACCCAGCTTCCACCCAGCTTCCTAACTTGATTCACCCTCATGCACAGGACTGTTTAAGGGACTTGCAGGGAGCTTGATGGTTCTGTGTGTGTAAGCTTTCGGCATCCGTGATGAAGCCCTCGCAGCATTTAATGTTAGCACACTAGCTAACACACACGCCTCCCCCACCTCCTCCCACCCACCCAGCTTCCACCCAGCTTCCTAATTTGATCCACCCTCGTGCACAGGACTGCTTGAGGGACGTTGCAGGGCGCTTGACGGTTCTGAGTGTGGGAGCTGGCGGCATGAAGCACTTGCAGCTTTTAATGTCAGCTCACTAACAAACACACCACCTCCCCCCACCCACCTAGCTTTCACCCATCTTCCTAGCTTGATCCAACCTCGTGCACAGGACTGCTTGAGGGATGTTGCAGGGCGCTTGACAGTTCTGAGTGTGAGTGCTTACGGCATCCGTGATGAAGCGTTTTAAATGTTAGGACACTAACTAACACACATGCCCCCCCCCCTCCCACCCACCCACCCACCCACCCCCACTTCCCCTCACCCACCCAGCTTCCACCCAGCTTCCTAACTTGATCCACCCTCGTGCACAGGACTGCTTGAGGGACATTGCAGGGCGCTTGACGGTTCTGAGTGTGAGTGCCTCCAGCATCCGTGATGAAGCACTTGCAGCTATTAATGTAAGGACACTAAATAACACACATGCCCCCCCCCCTCCCCCGCCCCTCCCACACACACTTCCCTTCACCCACCCAGCTTCCACCCAGCTTCCTAACTTGATCCACCCTCGTGCACAGGACTGCTTGAGGGACATTGCAGGGCGCTTGACAGTTCTGAGTGTGAGTGCTTCCAGCATCCGTGATGAAGCACTTGCAGCTATTAATGTAAGGACACTAAATAACACACATGCCCCCCCCCCTCCCCCGCCCCTCCCACACACACTTCCCTTCACCCACCCAGCTTCCACCCAGCTTCCTAACTTGATCCACCCTCGTGCACAGGACTGCTTGAGGGACATTGCAGGGCGCTTGACGGTTCTGAGTGTGGGTGCTTGCGGCATCCGTGATGAAGCCCTTGCAGCTTTGGGGGCAGCAGGCCTCTTTGACTTGCGTAAAATCGACTTGTCACAGAATCAGCTGCATGACATGGCCAGTCTCGATGATGGCATCCGTGAAATCCCCAGCCTCATGGTCCTCGACCTCAGAGGCAATCCTATGACAAAGATTCCAAAGTAGGTATTTGTTGGGGTCCAGTTCAGGGTACTACTTCTTGCCAAATTGGTCAGCGCTTAAAGCGCACCAACGTCAAATTGGTCAGCGCTTTTTAGTGCAAAAAGTGCAAAAATTGCGCGCTGCTCCCACAGGGGGTTGAACAACTGCGCGGAACGAGCAGAGGGGCTCAAAATGGTGGGGATCGCTTAGTAGAACCGTTCAGTTCACCAATGCTTTTAGGCGGAGCCCCCCCTTCTGGGGGGCGTGAGCCCCCAGTGTTACCCCGTTGTCCGTCTGTGCGACAAAAAAATTGAAGCCCGATACGTCAGCCAACTGTCTCATAACGAACTGGCTTCGGGCAGCTCCATCGTTGCCACCTTTCATTCCGTTGCCAACACACTCCGCCAATTTTCTGCGTCGCTTGCGACGCTGCATAGGACTTGCTTTATATAGCCCTTCCCAATATTGAGGTTGGGCCACTGTTTTCTTTTTGGCTAAGAGCAGCAGCTTCTGGGCAGCTCCCCTGGCTGGCTAATCAGCCAAACCTAAAGCAACCTAGAGCACCTTGAAGCCGAAGTAATCAGCTTTCTAGCGATACTGAAATTTGGGGGCTTGGCCCACTGGCTAGCTCAGGGAGCTGCCTAGAAGCTGGCTTGGCCCACTGGCTAGCTCAGGGAGCTGCCTAGAAGCTGGTTAGAAGCTGCCTAGAACTTGGCTTGGCCCACTGGCTAGCTCAGGGAGCTGCCTAGAAGCTGGCTTGGCCCACTGGCTAGCTCAGGGAGCTGCCTAGAAGCTGGTTAGAAGCTACCTAGAACTTGGCTTGGCCCACTGGCTAGCTCAGGGAGCTGCCTAGAAGCCGGCTAAAAGCTGCCTAGAGCTTGGCTTGGCCCACTGGATAGCTCAGGGAGCTGCCTAGAAGCCGGCTAGAAGCTGCCCAGAGCTTGGCTTGGCCCACTGGCTAGCTCTGGGAGCTGCCCAGAAGCTGATGCTAACAGCCAAAAAGAAAAACAGCGAAAGCCAGGCCTGTGCGTAGCCATGCAGCGACGGAATTACGGAATTGCAGCTTAATGGCGAGGCGTCGTTGGAAAAACAGTACTCGGATCAAACACGTGCTCAGATTGTGATAGATTCCAAATTAGGTACTCGCCACATCCAGGATTTTTTTCACGGCAGTTTGGCACATAAATGTTACGTGATGTTCACATGTCCCCCTCCGTCAAGGTGCAGGCACATTTGGAGTCCAGTGGGGCACCAGTAAAAATGTCACCATCAGCAGCAGCAGCAGCAGCATACTCGTCATCCTCAGCATCAGCAGCAGCAGCAGCAGCAGCATACTCCTCCTCCTCAGCATCAGCATCAGCATCAAGATCAGTGCAGGGAGGTTAGATCAGTTTTTAGTCCATGGTATGCTGTTCATTATGTACAGCTGTTTATCATGTACAGCTGTTTATCATGTACAGCTGACTTGTACACGTCATGAGATATGCGATCAAGATCTATCAAAATTAAAAATGAGAAACAGGCCGTAAACTCCACCTACCCCCTCCACCCACCCTCTCCACCCACCCTCTCCCCTAACCCCTTCACACACCCTCTCCACACACCCCCTCCACCTACCCCCCTCCACCCACCCTCTCCACCCACCCTCTCCAACAACGCCCCCTCCACCTACCCCCCTCACCCACCCTCTCCACCCACCCTCTCCACCCACCCTCTCCACCCACCCCTCATCCACCTACCCCCTCCAACTACCCCCCCTCAGCCCACCCTCTCCACCCACGCTCTCTCTGCACCTACCCACCCTCCACCCACCCTCTCCACGTACCCCCGTCCACCCACCTTCTCCACCCACCCGCTATCCACACACCTCCCACCTCACCCTCTCTCACCTGACCCCTCAACCTACCGACCACTTCACCCACCCTCATCCCCTACCACGTTCTCTCTCTGCACCTACCCACCCCTCCACCCACCCCTCTCCACCTAACGTACCCCCTCACCCCTTACACAACCCCCCACCACCCCCACCCACCCACCCCTTAACACCCCACCCCCCATCAGCCTGAACCATCAACCTACCCCCTCCACTACCCTCTTCCTCTCGCCCTACCCTCTCTACCTACCCGCCCCCACCCCCTCACACCCACACCCACCCCTCAACCACCCCCCCTCCAATACCCTCTCCACCTACCCCATCCACCCCCCCCTCTACCTACCCCCAGGACCCAGCCCCCCACCCCCTTACACCCCAACCCCCACCCCTCTAAACCAACCCCCCTCCCCCCACCCCCTCCCCTTACAACCCCCACCACCCACCTACCCACCCCCCCTTCACCCCCACCCCTCACCTACCCCCCTCCCACCTATACCCTCCCCTCTCCACCTACCCCCTGCACCCCCCCCCTCTCTACCCTACCCGCCACCCACCCCCTCATACCCCACCCCCCCTCCACCACCTACCCCCCTCGCACCTCCCTCTCCACCTACCCCTCCACCCACCCCCTCCACCCACCCATTCTAACCTACCCGAGCCACCCACCCCCTCACACCCCCACCCCCATCAACCCTACCCCCCTCCACCTACCCTCTCCCCCTAACCCCCTTCCACCCACCCTCTCTAACCTACCCAGCAACCCACCCCCTCATACCCCCCCCCCCTCCACCTCCCCCCCTCCACCTTCCCTCTCCACCTACCCCCCTCGCCCCCACCCGCCCTCATCCCCCCACCCTACCCACCTACGTCCATCACCCCTTATCACAACCCCCTCCCCTACCCTTCCCACTCCACCCCCCCTCTCCCACCCCCCCCTACCTCCCCACCTCACTCCCTCCAGCCCCACCACCCACTACCCGCCCACCCCCCTTAACAACAATTACAACCCCCCACCCACCCCATCAACCTACCCCCTCCACCTACCCTCTCCACTCTACCCCCCTACCACCCACCCTATCTACCCTACCCAGCCACCCACCCCCCTCACACCCCCACCTCCATCAACCTACCCCCCCCTCCACCTACCCTCTCCACTACCCCCTCCACCCACCCATTCTACCTACCGCCACCCACCCTCTTACAAAACTCCCCCCATCAACCTACCTTCTCCCACCGATTCCTCCACCTACCTCTCCACCTACCCCCTCCCCCCACCCTCTCTCCCTACCCAGCCCCCTACCCCTCTCCACCCACCTCCCCCTACTCCCACCTACCCCCTCACCTACCCTCTCCCCTACCCTCTCCACCTACCCCTGCACGCACCACCCTCTCTACCTACCCCGTCCACCCACCCTCTCTACCTACCCCCCAGCCCCCCACCCCCTCGAAACCCCCACCACAACCCTCCCAAAGGTATCGTGAATCAGTGATCCTGATGAGCGACTCGCTGACAACACTTGTGGGGGCTAACTTAACTTGTGTCTAACTCCCCAACTACCTCCACACACACCCTCCATCCCACCCCACCCCCCCTTCTCCATCTACCCCCCCTCCACCCACCCTCTCCACCTACCCCCTCACCCCTTACACCCCCACCATCACCCTCCCGAAGGTATCGTGAATCAGTGATCCTGATGAGCGACTCGCTGACAACACTTGATGATGATGCCATTACTGCAAATCAGAGAGAGTTTTTAATGAGGCTCCACATCTCAAAGGTCAGTTCCTCATCCACTCCCCAGTGTTTTTGTGTTTTTGTGCTTTTGTGACATTGACACCATGACTGCAAATCAGAGAGAGTTTTTAATGAGGCTCCACATCTAAAAGGTCAGTTCCTTGTCTACTCCCCAGTGTTTTTGTGTTTTTGTGCTTTTGTGACATTGACGCCATGACTGCAAAGCAGAGAGAGTTTTTAATGAGGCTCCACATCTAAAAGGTCAGTTCCTTGTCCACCCCCCAGTGTTTTTGTGTTTTTTGTGATTTTGTGACGTTGACGCCATCACTGCAAAGCAGATAGAGCTTGTTATGAGGCTCCACATCTCGAAGGTCAGTTCCTTGTCCACTCCCCAGCATTTTTGTGTTTTTTGTGATTTTGTGACGTTGACGCCATCACTGCAAAGCAGATAGAGCTTGTTATGAGGCTCCACATCTCGAAGGTCAGTTCCTTGTCCACTCCCCAGCGTTTTTGTGTTTTTTGTGATTTTGTGACGTTGACGCCATCACTGCAAAGCAGATAGAGCTTGTTATGAGGCTCCGCATCTCGAAGGTCAGTTCCTTGTCCACTCCCCAGCGTTTTTGTGTGTTTTTTGTGATTTTGTGACGTTGACCGCCTTCACTGCAAAGCAGATAGAGCTTGTTATGAGGCTCCACATCTCGAAGGTCAGTTCCTTGTCCACTCCCCAGCGTTTTTGTGTTTTTTTGTGATTTTGTGACGTTGACGCCATCACTGCAAAGCAGATAGAGCTTGTTATGAGGCTCCGCATCTCGAAGGTCAGTTCCTTGTCCACTCCCCAGCGTTTTGTGTTTTTGTGATTTTGTGACGTTGACGCCATCACTGCAAAGCAGATAGAGCTTGTTATGAGGCTCCACATCTCGAAGGTCAGTTCCTTGTCCACTCCCCAGCGTTTTTGTGTTTTTTGTGATTTTGTGACGTTGACGCCATCACTGCAAAGCAGATAGAGCTTGTTATGAGGCTCCACATCTCGAAGGTCAGTTCCTCATATAAATGGATTTTTACAGTCCAGGGGTAGCTGGGACCTGTTCGACCTTACAAAATAGCTATATGTAACTGTACCTGTACCTGTACCTGTAACCTATGTATACCAAACAAATATATGGTATATCTACAACATATATAGTTCCACCAGCACCAGGTCAT
This sequence comes from Chlamydomonas sp. ICE-L, assembly GCA_013435795.1. NCBI lineage: Eukaryota > Viridiplantae > Chlorophyta > Chlorophyceae > Chlamydomonadales > Chlamydomonadaceae > Chlamydomonas > Chlamydomonas sp. ICE-L. The sequence goes on from JACBWV010000223.1 coordinate 15,576,112, forward strand.
CATGCAAACCCCATCCTACCACCCACCCACCCACCCTACCACCCCCCCACCGACCCCACCCACATAACCCACGTCCTACTCACCCACCCACCACCACCACCAACCCACCCCCACCCACCCACCCCCCACCCTACCAAACCCACACACCAACCGACCACCCACATCCACCCACCAACATACACCACCCACCCCCCGACCACCCCACCACCCCCCCACCTACACCCCCCACCTCTACCCCACATGCCACCCCACCCACCCTACCACGCACCCACCGACCCCCCCACCCACAGTCAACCCACCCAGCCCTACCACCCACCCACCCACCCACCCCCCCCCAGCGCACCACCCACACCCACCCACCCACTCGCACCCCACCACCCCACCCACCCACTATTACCCCCCCACCCACCGACCCACCCACCCACATCCCCCACCCCCCCTACCACCCACCCACCCACCACCCCACCCCCCGCTCACCCACCCCCCCTACCACCCACCCACCCCCACCCACCCCCCCCGACCCACCCACCCACCCGACCACCCACCTACCCCCCACCCTACCACCCCCGCCAGCCACCCACCACAGCCACCCACCGCACCCACCACCCTAACCACCACCCTAACCTACCACCCACCACCCACCCCCAGCCCCCTTCACCCCCTACCCGCCCCCCCACCTACCACCACCCACCCACCACGGCACCCCACCATAACACCCCACCCACCCACCAACCCAACCCCCCCACCCACCCTATACCAGCCCCCCCGCTACCGACGCCACCGCCCCACCCCCCTAGACTCCCACCTAACACCCACTCCACCACCCTAACACCCTCACCCACGCCGACCACCCACATCCACCCACCCACCAACCCACCCCCAACCCACCCACCCACCTACCCACAACTCCGCCCCCTCCCCAGCCCACCAACCTCCACCCACCCCCGACTTCCCACAAACCCTACCCCCACCCACCGACCCACCAACCCACCCCCCCTCCCCCCCCCACCGACCCACCACCCTACCACCCAGCCACGCCACCCTAACCACCCACCCACCCACCAACCCATGCCACCCTACCACCCCCGACCCACCCCCCACCCTACCACCCTACCACCCACCCCCCACCAACCCCACCCAACCACGACCCACCCACCCCTCCCCCACCCACCCACCCACATCCACCCCCCACCCACCCACCCCCCCCCCCTTCCACCCACCCCATCCACCCACCACTGTCCGACCCCCCCACCAACCAACCCACCCCCACCACCCACCCACACCACCCACCCACCCACCAACCCACCCCCCCACCCTACACCCCCCACCCAACCCACCACCCCCCACCCAACCGCTACCACACCACCCACCCACCTCTACCACCCCACCCCACCCACCCACTCTACTTAAACCGCCCACCTACCCCCACCCACCCACCCTCCTCCCACCCTACCACCCACCCCCGCCACCCACCCACCCCACCCACCCCTCCACCAACCACACCTACACCCACCGACCCACACACCCCTCCACCACCACCGCCACCCCCCTACACCCACCCACCCCCCCTCTAAAAAAACCGCCCACCTATCACCCACCCACCCATCCCACCCCCCTACCACCCACCGACCTGACCCCCACCCACTAGTCCCACCACCCACCACCCACCAACCCACCACCCACCCAACCTACACCCCACCCCTACCACCCACTCCACCCACCACCCACCCACCCACCCACTCCACACAGCCACCCACACCCATCCACCCACCCACCCCCCTACCACCCCCCACCAACCCACCCACCCACCGACCACCCTCCTACCCACCCACCCTACACCCCACCCACCCACCCACCCACCCTACCACCCACCAACCCACCCACCGCACCCCCCCTCTACCGCCCGCCCACCCACACCCTAACCACCCCCCAACCTACCGTACCCCCCACCCACCCACCCACCCACCAACCCACCCACCCTAGACCACCCACCCAGCCCACCCACCTACACCTCCCACCCTAACGCACCCCCCCATCAACCCACCCACCCACAGCCCACCCGACCCACCCACCCACCCCACCGACCCCACCCACCCTACCACCCACCCACGCCACCCCCCCCCACCCACCCCACCCTCCCTCCCCTCTCCTACCCACCCACCCGACGCCACCCCCAACCACCCACCCACCACCCCCTCTATACCACCTACCCACCCACACCATCCACGCTCCCCTATAACCACCCACCCACCCACAGCCACCCCCAACCATCCCACCCTATCCACCCACCCACCACTCCACTCTACTATACCCAATCTCTAAAACCAACCCACCCACTCGTCCGCCCACCCTAACAAACCCCCACCACCAACCCTACCACCCACCCACACCACCCACCCACCCCCCGATCTCACCCCGCACCCACCCACCAACCCACCCACCCCCACCAACCCACCCACCCACCCGACCACCCCACCCTACCGACCCACCCACCCCCCCCACTCTACCCACCCACTCGAACCACACCCCCCACCCACTTTCCCACCCACACACCCCCAACCATCCCTAACCACACCCACCCAACCCACCCCCCACATCCACCCACCCACCTACCACACCACCCCCAACCCACCACCCACGACCACCCCTCCTACCCACCACCCTACCACCCACCCACCCACACACCCACACTACCTACCCACCAACCCACCCACCCACCCCACACTCTCCCATCTACCTCACACCCAACATCCATCCACCCACCCTACCACCTCACCTCCCTACCCCCCACCGACCCCACCCACAGCCACCCACCCACAAACCGACTCCCAACCCCACACGTACCCTATATGGTATATCTACAACATATGCAGATACATCAGGTGTACATCAGGTGTACATCAGAAAATCCCATAATTATGTTTAGCAGCCTGCAATATGATATGGTGTCCTATGCCCTTACCATCAAACCATATTTTTGTTTTTTTAAGGTGCCCTATGCCCCTTTTCAAAAACCTAGCTTTGCCTCTATAGATCTATCTAGATAGATCTATCGCGTCTTTGCCTCGCCCTTATTATGGTCCCTTGTTGAACAATAGATAATAGATAATATATAACTAGAAGCACTCGCAGCCTGTATACCGTAGGCGCAGGAAGTATTGGCAAATGGGTTGGCAAACGACCGTTTGCCAAACTGAATTATACCAGAACTGAGCCAGCTGGGTGGGTCGTTAGCTGCCTGGCGTTTGCCAAGTTTATCCAACACCTTCCATTCAAACAAACGCAGTTCGACTGGTCCAGATCGCCTTGATCGTTCCTTGCATGCACTGATTTCGAGTTGCACTGAGCTGGTCCCGCCTATCGAAGGTGGTCGCGCCTGTCGAAGCTGGTCGCGCCTGTCTCACTGACTGGTTTGACCGCCAGCGGTTTTGAATGGCAGCGATTTGACCGCTAGTCGGATGCCACGTTTCCATGTCCCAGACCTGAAGGCGGTCCGGCCCATCAACCATTTTATCCGGTTGATTCGCCCACCGTCGTTCCGTTGCATGGATCTGCTCCGAGCCTGGAGTAGTACCTTTGGAGAAGTTCGGACTCATACCTGTCTTTCAAAAAAGATTAGTTGCACCGACCATGCCCCACCAAATAAAAAAACAAAAACACCACCAACAATACTAACTCACTCTCTCCCTGGCTAGCTGGTGATGATAAACATGTACCAAGGGAATGCAATTTGGCAAATTACCATTTGCCAAATGTTTTTTAGGTCTAAACCTGAGTAACTTTATTCAGGACAAGTAGCAATCACGTTTGCCCAGTTATTCTTGCCATTAAATTTCGAGACATCAAAAATGGAAAAAAGAGCCACTTGCCAACTCTTAATCTTGCCAATTAATACTGCGCCTACGGTAGTACAACACCTTTTTTTACCTTTTTTTACCTTTTTTTTACCTTCCATGCAGATAAACTTGACAGGGTACTACTGTAGGTACCCGTGCGAGCAGCATTGAATAGCAAGTTCAAAAGTTGGCAAAACCCGTTTTTTCATCAAAAACGGTGTCTCGAATTGCATGGCAAAAACAACTTGGCAACAAATATTTTTTGAGACCTGAAAAAAGTGACTCAAGTTTAGACCTAAACAATAGTCGGCAAAGGGTCCTTTTGCCAAATTACATTTCCTTGTTACAGGTTGAAATTTACCAGCCAGGGAGGGATGGAGGGAGGGAGATAGAGTGAGACAGAGAGAGTTCGAAATACTCAGCCAAGGATTGCAGTTAATAACCAGGTTTTACAGTAAAAACACAAAATTACCAGTAACTAATTCCAGTTAACCACAGGCTGGCCCACTCCTACAAGCTGCACATCCTCAGCTTGAATAAAGATGGCAACCCAGCACTGGGCCCTGACACCCAGCCAAGGGTTGCAGTTAATTACCAGGTTTTACAGTAAAAACAAAAAATTTACAGTTACTAAATGCAATTAACCACAGGCTTGAATCGTTAGGCTCCATAGAGGCAGCGTTTCAAATCTCAGAGTAATTTCTGCATACATGCTTTGGTTTAAGAACCGGTAGGTTGGCGTACTGCAGAGAGTACAGGTTTCAGGAGTTTGTTCGTTACCGACGTTGTTGGAGATGCTCGGCAAATGTGAGCCAGCCAGCGAGCGACCAAGCCGGCTCAGCATCCACTCTAAGTCGTTTGCCAAGTCATTTGCCAATTAATCCTGCGTGTACGGTAGTCTGTCCACCTGCATGTTTGTCCTGCCCCAGCCTCTGCATCTTTGGGGGTAGGGGGGGGGGGGGGGGGGGGGGGGTACTCTACCAAATCATCGATCACGCTCTTACCCCACCAACACCACCATCACCCACCTCCAACACCACCCATCACCAACACCAGCCACCACCACCACCAACATCACCCACCAACATCACCAACATCACCCACCACCAACAACAACAACACCCACCACCGACACCACACACCAACACCAACAACACCAACACACACACACCAATAACACCAACACCAACATACACTAAGACACACACACCAACACACACACACCTACACCACACACACACCAACAACACCACCAACACACACCAACAACACCATCACCCAACACCAACACCAACAACACCTCCCTGCAGATGAAGGCGGTTCTCCGTGCTGAAAAAGCCGAGTTCAAGGAGATTGAACAAACTCAATTTCTTGGCCCTGCACCAGGTCCCCCCCACACCCACATACCCACCCACCCACCACCAACACCAACACCACATACCCCACAAAAACACCAACCACAACCACCACAACCACTCACCACCAACACCAACACCACCTCCCTGCAGATGAAGGCGGTGCTCTGTGCTGAAGAAGCCGAGCTCAAGGATATCGACCAACCTCAATCTCTTGGCCCTGCACCAGAACCCCCCCACATCCCAACCACCCACCACCAACACCACCAACACCACCAACACCACCTCAAACCACCACCAACACCACCACCCTAAAGATGAAGGCAGGACTCCGTGCTGAAGAAGCCGAGCTCAAGGAGATTGAACAACCTCAACAGCAACCTCAATCTCTCAGCCCCGCACCAGAAACCCAATCCGGGTTCCCTAGTATGCGGGGGGCGGGCTTTGCACACACCACCACCACGCACCACCATCACCCACACCCACCACCACCACCCAGCAGATGAAGGCCGTGCTCCGTGCTGAAGAAGCTGAGCTCAAGGAGATTGAACAACCTCAGCAGCAACCTCAATCTCTCAGCCCCGCACCAGAAACCCAATCCGGGTTCCCTAGTATGCGGGGGGCGGGCTTTGCACACACCATTACCACGCACCACCATCACCCACACCCACCACCACCACCACCACCACCACCACCACCCAGCAGATGAAGGCCGTGCTCCGTGCTGAAGAAGCTGAGCTCAAGGAGATTGAACAACCTCAACAATAACCTCAATCTCTCCGCCCCGCTCCATAAACCCATTCCGGGTTCCCTAGTATGCGGGGGGCGGGCTTTGCACACACACCCACCACACACCACCACCGCCACACCCACCATCTCTCACCAGCACCCACCACCACCCTGCAGATGAAGGCGGTTCTCCGTGCTGAAGAAGCCGAGCTCAAGGAGATTGACCAACCTCAACAACAACCTCAATCTCTTGGCCCTGCACCAGAAACCCAATCCGGGTTCCCAAGTATGCGGGGGGCAGGATTTTCTCCTGCCCCACACGCTGCTCGCCAAGTATCAGGCTCCTCCAGCACTAGGACACCCAGCGGTAGCAGACCCCGAGCAACACCGACAATACCTTCTAAGGGCATGGCACAAAACAAGTCGTTGGAAATGGAGGGGATGCATCTTGGTGGGCGCTAGGGTTTGGCTGTGCTCCTGCCCCACCAGCTGCTCGCCAAGCATCCGGCTCCTCCAGCACTAGGACACCCAGCGGTAGCAGACCCCGAGCAACACCGACAATACCCTCTCAAGGCATGGCACAAAACATGTCGTTGGGAATGGAGGAGATGCATCTTGGTGGGCGCTAGGGTTTGGCTGTGCTACTGCCCCACACGCTGCTCGCCAAGCATCCAGCTGCGCCATTACTAGGACACCCAGCGGTAGCAGATCAGAGCAACACCGACAATACCTTCTAAGGGCATGGCACAAAACATGTTGTTGGAAATGGAGGGGATGCATCTTGGTGGGCGCTAGGTTTGGATTTTCTCCTGCCCCACACGCTGCTCGCCAAGCATCCCGCTCCTCCAGTACAAGGACACCCAGCGGTAGCAGACCCCGAGCAACACCGACAATACCTTCTAAGGGCATGGCACAAAACATGTCGTTGGAAATGGAGGGGATGCATCTTGGTGGGCGCTAGGGTTTGGCTGTGCACCTGCCCCACACGCTGCTCGCCAAGCATCCAGCTGCGCCAGTACTAGGACACCCAGGGGTAGCAGACCCCGAGCAACACCGACAATACCTTCCAAGGGCATGGCATAAAACATGTTGTTGGGAATGGAGGGGATGCATCTATGTGGCCGTTAGGGTTTGGTGGCCGCCAGGGTTTGCATCTTGGTGGCTGCTAGGGTTTGGTGGCGGCTAGGGTTTGGTGGCTGCTAGGGTTTGCATCTTGGTGGCTGCTAGGGTTTGGTGGCCGGTAGGGTTTGGTGGCGGCTAGGGTTTGATGGCTGTTAGGTTTTGGTGGCGGGTAGGGTTTGGTGGCCGCTAGGGTTTGCATCTTGGTGGCTGCTAGGGTTTGGTGGCCGCTAGGGTTGGGTGGCGGCTAGGGTTTGGTGGCTGCTAGGGATTGGTGGCGGCTAGGGTTTGGTGGCTGCTAGGGATTGGTGGCCGCTAGGGTTTGGTGGTGGCTAGGGTTTGGTGGCTGGTAGGGATTGGTGGCCGCTAGGGTTTGGTGGCGGCTAGGGTTTGGTGGCTGCTAGGGATTGGTGGCCGCTAGGGTTTGGTGGCGGCTAGGGTTTGGTGGCTACTAGGGATTGGTGGCCGCTAGGGTGTGCATCTTGGTGGCTGCTAGTGCTGGTGGCTGCCCCCTCCCCCCCTCCCACTTAACCACAGGCCATGGCAGGAGGTGAAACTGCGATGTAAATTGCTTCACGTTTGCTTATGGTTGTCACGTTTTTTATATTTCACGGAGACATTGGAAAAGAAAGAACCAAACTTTGGCTCGGGGCCCCCGGAGCTCCCCACCCCCCACCCCCACCTACACCCCCCACCCCCACCTACACACACACACACACGCGCCTACACACACCCTCCCCACCCCCCACCCCCACCTACACACACACACACGCGCCTACACACACCCTCCCTACCCCCCACCCCCACCACACACACACACGCGCCCTGCCCTAAACGCTTATCTCCCTTGGCCACGCCGGTGCCGCCCATTTCTTTATTTCTTTCTTTCTTTCTACACTAGCCAGCCAGCCAGCAGTACACAAGCCAGCCTGCCAGCAGTGCACAAGACAGGCAGGCAGTGCACAACACAGCCAGTAGTTGACAAGACAGCCAGCAGTACAACAGACAGCCAGCAGTGATATCTTCAGGCATTTCTCTACCTTTCTTCCTGAATCAGTTTGTCTCATTGCTCACGTAGGGTGCCAGGGGTAGTAACATAAGAAGTTCTAATTTTGACGATCTGTTGGAGGAGAATAGTTAAAAGCAGTACCTCAAGACCGTCAAATCCTAACAAACAGGTCACAAGGTTTACCTCATTCTCCTTGTCCTTTGCGCAAGAAGCTTCGGTAGGCTCAGTTGTAGCCTGCGAGCAAAAGCAAAGGGAGTGGTGAAAGTCAAGATTGGAAAGAGGTCTGGCATTCCCAGCCTTTCCAACTGGTGCCTGCTTCCGTGGTGATTTCTGTGCCTTTCTTTCTGAATCCTAGGTGGGCGCTTTTTTGTGTATGGAGTCCCACGTCCTGGGGTGAAAAACAAGGGCAGTTGGCTTAGCACCAAACTGGCCAGACCTGGGTCGCTGCTTTGTTTATGCAGTCCCACTTCCTGGGTGAAAAACAAGGGCAGTTGGCTTGGCACCAAACTGGCCAGGCCTGGGTGGCTGCTTTGATTACGTGGTCCCAATTCCTGGGGTGAAAAACAAGGGCAGCTGGCTTGGCACCAAACTGGCCAGACCTGGGTCGCTGCTTTGTTTACGCGGTCCCAATTCCTGGTGTGAAAAACAAGGGCAGCTGGCTTGGCACCAAACAGGCCAGGCCTGGGTCGCTGCTTTGTTTACGCAGTCCCACTTCCTGGTGTGAAAAACAAGGGCAGCTGGCTTGGCACCAAACTGGCCAGACTTGGGTCGCTGCTTTGTTTACGCAGTCCCACTTCCTGGGTGAAAAACAAGGGCAGCTGGCTTTGCACCAAACTGGCCAGACCTGGGTCGCTGCTTTGTTTACGCGGTCCCACTTCCTGGGTGAAATAGAAGGGCAGTTGGCTTGGCACCAAATTGGCCAGGCCTGGGTGGCTGCTTTGTTTACGCGGTCCCACTTCCTGGGTGAAAAACAAGGGCAGCTGGCTTGGCACCAAACTGGCCAGGCCTGGGTGGCTGCTCACCGGTGGCTGCTCTGTTTACGCGGTCCCACTTTCTGGGGTGAAAATCCTTTCAATGAAAGAAGTGCAAGCAGGGTGTCTCTCGTTCGTCCTTTTGCCTCGTGGCATATCAAGTCCTAAGCGCATAGCAAGCGACGCGGAATATTGGCGGAGAGTGTTAGCTATCGGAGCGACAGGTGGCACCCGAATCAAGTGCAGCAGACTGAAGCCAGGGTTTACGACAGGGCCAGGGGCCAGTTAGGACATTGTGGTCGGTCGGGTGGTCAGACAAACGGACAGCTGGGTGACAGGGTACTTCAAATGGCCTAATCGGCCAGCGCTTTAGCGCACTTGAAAACAAACAAACTGCGCTTTGTAGTGCAAAAAGCGCAAAATTTGCTTGCAGCGCCCACAAGGGGTTGCAAAAAACTGCGCTTTAAGCGCAGAGGAGGTCAAAAAGTCAGCGCTCAAAAGCGCAAAAGCGCGCGCTTTGAATTACCCTGCTGGGTGACCCTGGGGGCTCCAGCCCATCAGAAGAGGGGCTCCGCCAAAAAGCTGCATGCAGCTTGCCTGCTTGATGTCTTATGTGTCCTGTATTCAAGAACTGTTTCATTGTTTGACTACTTGTAGCACCTTCCCGCCAGCTCCAATGGCCAGCCACTGGGGCAAACCCAATGCTTGAAGCTGAATGGGAATGCCATATCAGCTTTCAGACCAGGGTACTACAAAGCGCGCAAATTTCGAGCACGCTTTTTGAGCCCCAATTTGACACTTGTGTGCTTTAAGCGCCAACCAATTTGACAAAATGTAGTACCCTGTTTCAGACACACGGGCTATCTTCAAGCTTGGCTCAAAGACAGGGAAAGGGAGCTGCCTAGAAGCTGCTACGTGTAGCAAAAAAAGTAATAGTGCCTCCGACAAGTTCATTCCCAACGTAGTCCTGGGGACAGTCGCTGAAAGGCATGTATAATATTTTGGTCCTACAGCAGCCTCGGTACCCCTAAGTAGAGGGGAACGGCAATATGATATCATGTAATCGTATGATGCCGGCAGTCTGACTAGGCTAAAGTTACCATTTATATGCAATATTATATGATAGTTTAGGCAGTTTAGGCAGTTTGTGTGATATCATACTTGCCTATGGTCTACATCATATGATATGCCGGTCCCTACACAGTAGCAGGGTACTTCCATCGACCAAATTGGCCAGCGCTTTAGCACACTTGAAAAACAAAAACCGGCGCTATGTAAAAGCGCAAAAACTGCGCGCTGCGCCCACAGGGACACGCTCAGTGGGGCTCGAAAAGGCAGCGCGCCAGCACTCAAAAGTACCCTGGTCTACATCATATGATATGCCGGTCCCTACACAGTAGAAGGTCGTCTCCTTCAATCAGGGAGATCCCTCTTACACCCTAGGGATATTCCTTACCACGATTTATCGAGGCCGCCCGATAATAAACGTTTATCCCCGTTTTGGTCCATCGCGCCCCCAGGTGTGGGAAACGTTTCCAGATCTCAGATCTCTTGGTGGAGCATCAGGCTGCCACAATTATAAACGTGTATGGCAAAATTCTTCGGAATGTCACTGTTACACCCACGAAAGTGTTCAGAGAAAAGATAGACCCTAAACCTCGTTTTTCTTACAACTTCGAATTTTTTGCGAAGTTCTACTATTATTTGCACTCTATTATTATGTTGTTTGAGCAAAAACATAACGAATTGCGATACTACGTGTAATTATAGCACGAAATGAGAAAGAAAGAAAAACTAAACCTCGTCTCCTTCAACCAGCAGGGAGAGCCCTTCAACTAGCCTGGACTTCGCCCCCGATATTGAGCGTAACAATGAAGCTCCTGCCTTACCACGCTGCTTTATGACGCGACGAAACGTCACAGCGCTTGAGGTCGATGCTATGGGTGCGGCTGATGAACCATCCTGCACAGATTTGTGCACAGCGTCCGCAAGAACCTCACAGCGAGTGCCAGTTTTCCAGTCGTTTTTTAGCTAATTGGCCCGCCATACACGAACTTTGGAAGGTCGGTCCGCGAAAATTTGCAGTTGCGAGCACCGCCACCCGATTACAGAGGCGAAGATTGGAAGACTTCTAAAGCGGTACAAAGCTTGCGAGGGGGTGTTCGAGACCCAACGCGCCCAAAATGTTAATCGAGGCCCAGTGAATGTCGCGTAATACACGCGTATTACCCGAAACACACGCCCAGGTGGAACATTAGACTGTAATAATCAAGGTGAGCTGGGTGGGAACAGTGCCTGTGTTGCTGAGTGGAATAGCATTGAGCTTGATCATTGTGCGGCCATGTCCTTAAAGGGTACACATTGGCGGTTGGCATCTAAGTATTTGTACAGTCCACGGGTAGTCAAATAGGCTAAAGCAACTTGCCCAACTTTAAACCAGGACAGGCCAGATCTAGGTACACGTTTGGGCATGTCTCGAAGCCCGTTTATAACTAACCGTAGCAGACAATTTTGGGGATAGATCATCTGCTGACACCCTTCTGCCCAGTTAAAGGCTAGCAAAAAATGTTCCAGTTCCGCTTACAGTTGGTTCTAAAATTCCAAATATTGCCCCCAATATGGCTAAAATAGCCGGAAATCGAGCAAACAAGTACTACTTTTTCACCTGTTCAGCAAAAATTGTAGTCTCGACTACAAAACACAAAGTGGGCATGTTGCCACAATGTCCAACGCTGTTAAGAAATTTGAAAGGCCCGTATTTGGATGACATATTACCGGTATATTAGGTAGATTTAGTACATTTTGCCCACAAACAGCCCCAAGTGCGCACAAAGAACATGTCCTGGACTCCTGGACTCTGGAGGCTTACACAGGTCATGAACACAAGCCCTGGTGCATGTCACTTGTTTACAATTTAAAGTCTCCCAGCATATTCTACCCAAGTGGATTTGGTAAAGTAGTTGATAAATTCACCCGAAATGGGAGATTTTACCTGCGCATACCAAGCCATTTCCAGCCCTTCCAGGCTGGCATACCGACCCAGAGAAATAGGAACGGGAGGCAGAACCATGCAGTTTCTGACAATTGAACTTTAGGCAATGTGATGGATGGCACAATTTGATGGCGATTCATCGATTCCCTGGCTCGATCTGTGCTCTGTGGAGCTCGCGGCAGTCACTCACGTACCTTCGTGTACCCAAGTTCGTTTCGGGCAGCTTTCGCCACAAGGCATGGGAGGAGGCGAAACGACAATGTAAACTCCGGAAATTGCTTCGCGTTTGCTTTAGCTGCTTGCCCCCCCCCCCCCCCCCCCCCCCAGGTCACCCCGTTGTCCGTTTGTTGATTTGTTTGATTTGTGCGACCGACCGACCGTGGTCGCGACCACATGGAGTCTGACACGTCAGCCAACTGTCTCGTAACTAACTGGCTTCGGTCCGCTCGATTCCGTTGCCTCATGTCGCTCCGGTAGCACTCCGCCAATTTTACGCGTCGCTTGCGACGCCGCCTAGGTTTTTATTACAGAGAAATCGGAAAAGAAAGAACCAAACCCGGGGCCCTCGAAGCTACCCGAGGGCGGAGGTTGGAAGTTTGAAGGACGCGTCCGCCTAGCTGTCGTAGTTGGTTAAGTATCGCAGTACTAGATACGACGATCTCTGATATGATTTTGACAGTTTTGGCGAGAAATATCCTACCTGTCCGACACTTGGCAACACCATGCCAATGGTGGCTACGGACCGTTGTGAAGATGCGTTTGCCCATCTGTCTTAGTTAGTTATATATCGTAGTGCCTGGCAATATTGCTGCATCTCACGTGGCAAAGTGGAACGGCTCCAGATGCTCCAACAGAAGTTTCGAGCATCTCCTCATCCGTAGACCCACTGGCCGTTCTCTGGGTTCAGTCTATCAACTGCTTGTCTGCTGTAGGTCGGCGTGTAACGCTGCCGCCTAACATTGCTGCTTTTGGTTGAGCTACCGGGGCGGGACAGTAACTTTGTCAGCCAGGATCTACCGAGAAGACAGACAGTATCATCGCGATTTTGATTCACTTCCCAGGTGCATAGTGCAACTCATTGCACCAGCACTGTTGGAGGATTGGACAGCCACGAAGGTGCGAGGATGTAGGGTTTTCCTTGTCGCGTAGTAACATGGTAACACGGTTACTCTCGTCGGAAGAAACTGCGTGCGATCGATGCGTGCAAACAATTCAATGCAACTGCCTGGGGTCTCGATTCGGGGAGCAAATCCCCAGGA
>JACBWV010000223.1:15594381-15631881 GCA_013435795.1 Chlamydomonas sp. ICE-L
AGCAATTTAGATCCAGAAGATCCTCTCCTCGGAGGTCATCTGCTTACCCTCGCTTTGTATGGCGCTCAGAATAATCGTTTCATCTCATTGCTTCTTCACGGAGCATGCGACCATGATGCATGCCAACGATCCTAATGGACAGGAGGGCCCGCAACACCGCCAGCCAGCGAGCTTGCCTGAGCAAGGAAGACACGGACATAGCCAACAAGCGTCGACGTGATGCCCGCGCTGCCCGATCCGAGGAGCAACTTCATGCTGATAATCTCGCAAGGCGTCAGGAACGTGCTGCCTTGCCTGAGGAGGAACGCGAAGCTACTAACCAAGCCAGGCGTGAAGACTATGCTGCCCAGCCAGAGGACGTCATGCTCATAATCTCGCAAGGAGTAGGGAACGAGCTGCCCAGCCAGAGGAGCTAATTCATGCTCATAATCTCGCTAGGAGAAGGGAACGAGCTGCCATGCCTGAGCATTCTCCAGCCTTTCTGCAGGCTCTATTGATACATTCATCTTGCTGCGAGCTAAGGCACTCGCACGGCTCATGGTATCTCTGCACGATCTAAGTCCCTGCAACCCTGTGGCGTTCTTCCGACTCCCGACTTCCTTCTTGCTGCGTGCTCCTTGCACCGCGTGCAATACCTCTTCAAGATCTTCCCCCCCACCCCACCCCACACCACTCCCTGCAACCCTGCGACGATAAGGTTATTTTCGCGCTGAGCTGTAGCGAGTGCGTGACAGAGTTTACCGAACGAAGGCCCTTTCGGGAAACAGCTTGCACGCCCAACCAGGTATCTATGCGCGAAGAGGAAGCTACGGGTAAGCAGGTTTGCTCTCGCGCAATTCCGACGTTTGAAGCTGAGTCTGAAACTGGGCAGACGTTTGTTTGCAATTTCCAAAAGTCTTCGCATTTCCGCGTCGTCTGATGAAACGTCCAAACGTCTGCGCGATTTCGAACTCAGCTGGAAACATCATAATCGCTTCTGTTAAATCCATCTGCGTAAGCGGCCGAGAGAAGATCAGATTAATGGGAACGGAGAAGCAGGAAAGTACGTGTGTCTTGGCGGGTAAAGGGGTGAGGCAAATTTGAGATTGGGCCTGGGTCGAGGTTTGGGCAGAGTGGGGACTGTGTGTGCGTGTGTGTGTGTGTGTGTGTGTGTGGTGTGTGTGGGGGGGGGGGGGGGGGGGGGGGGGGGATGCGTCAGCATTTGATGTGGGGTAAACATGATGACTGTTTATGAGAGGGGTGGAAGTGAGGACATATGTGTAGCCCATTCTGTAACCCAGCCCCACGGGCACCCTATTATGATTGGGGTAGGGTGATGTGTGTCTGTGTGGCCACCGGCCACACGGGCAACCGTACTATTACATACATACATACATACATACATACATACATACATACATACATACATACATACATACATACATACATACATACATACATACATACATTATCTGGCTACAGGTTCTGAGAGTGACCAGTCGGTGGTGTCCCTAGGAGCAGGGAGGCACATGCAGCTCCGCTCCGTGAACGGAAACGATCTCGACTCCCTCTGCACACAGGCTGAGAGCTCTCCCTCAGAGCCCTCGTGGACCCTGGTTGTCCAGAATGTCGCGCCCCAGGCTTCTGACGAAGAGCTCTCCACCATCTTCGCATCCTTCGGAGATATACGCAGCATGTACACAGCTAGGAAGTTGCAAGGTCTAATCCTCGTCTCATACTTCGATCTCAGGGCTGCAATTGCAGTCCACACCACCCTGCAGGGGACGCTGATTTTTGATCAAGAGCTGAATATCAGCTACCTTCCTCCGACACGTACTTCTCAGGAATTCGGCGGCGTCGGCCAGGTACGTCTGTCGGGGCATTTTATTTCCACTATATATAGCGATTGCTAGTTTTGACCCCGTTTTGGCGAAATTATCTATATCCATATAAATCTATCTATAAAAATGTACAAAACAAGTTTTTTGTTTGCCCCAAATGGCCCTAAAAAGCTGTAAAAGGCTACAAAAGTTGTAAAAGGTTTAAAAGCACTAAAACGCTGTCCCTGGAGGAAGCCTAAAACTACAAAGCTAGAAAAACTCACTTTCAAATTTGAAAAAAGCCCTGACGCCCGTCTGCAATTGTATTGAGGTTAATGCTCACTATAGCTTTTACTTTCAGCTACAAGCAGCAGCTTCTATTCAGCTCCCTGAGCCAGCCACTGGGCTAAGCCCGAAGATCATAAAAGTGCTGGAAAACTGATTATGTCAATTTCCAGATGCACTGCGTCGCTTTGGGTTTGGCTGAAAAACTCTTTATTGGGCATCTCATAGGCAACGGCTGTATGGCCCAATGTCTTGGAAAACCAGTGTACGTAATGAGGTATTATCAGTCAAGTGGTACAAGTGATAACGTTGAGCAGTTATATGTTGGGAACGGCATTATATATCATCTGAAGTCATGTCATCATATGATGCCGGCAGTCTGACTAGGCTAAAGTTGCCTTTTAAATACAATATCATATGATGCAGTTTGTATGATATCATACTCTCCTTTGGCCAACATCGTATGATATGCCGATCCCTATTTATATGACATTCTCAAACCTATATCGTAGTCTGGCCATTGGCCAATCCTCAAAAAGCCAGTACCTAAGTCTGCCCCCCCCCCACCCCCCCCACCCCCCCCACCCGACACACACCACCACCACCACCACCACCTCTCTCTCTCTCTCTCTCTCTCTCTCTCTCTCTCTCTCTCTCTCTCGTGTGCTGGCGCTGGCGCTCTCTCTAGCTCTGCAGGGCATGATAGTTGACTTCAACCACTTGGATCTCGACACCGACCAGCATTCCACCTGGCTCTTCTTCAAGTTCCCCACCCTACCCCAACCCACCCCAACCCACCTCACCCCACCCAATTCCACCCAACTCCACCCCACTTTGCGAAACATGCCGGTTGAAATCAACCTGGATCTCGACAGCGACAGCCAGCACCCCACCTGGCTCTTCTCCAAGTTCCTCACCCTACCCCAATCCACTCCACACCACACCACACCACCCAATTCCACCTCACCCCACCCAATTTCACCCAACTCCACCCCACTTTGCAGAACATGATAGTTGAAATCAACCTGGATCTCGACACCGACAGCCAGCACCCCACCTGGCTCTTCTCCAAGTTCCCCACCCTACCCCAACCACTCCACCCCAACCCAACCCAACCCACCCAACTCCATCCCACCCCACCCCAGACCAAATCAACCTCACCCACCCCACCCAACCCAACCCAACCCAACCCAACCCAACCCAACCCCAACCCACTTGGCAGGGCATGATAGTTGTTTTCAACCTGGATCCCGACACCGACAACCAGCACCTCATCTGGCTTTTCTCCAAGTTCGGTGAGGTGAAGAACGTGTCTGAGAGCCCTCTCCGCGGTAACCAAAAGTTTGTAACCTTCTTCGACCTCCGTCATGCTGGTGCTGCCTTGAAAGCTATGAACTGTGCCGAGAACCTCGGAAAACTACCCGGCCAGATCACCCCCCAGCAGGCAGCCTCGCTTGCACATATCTCTGGCTCTGATCAATCCCATGCTCAGATGGTACACCCGCAAGGGTATGACTCCGGGCAGGTGAGATAAATCAATAAATAACTAAGGACCGGCATATCACATGATGTTGACCGAAGGCGTGTATGCATAATATGATATTGTATGTAAATGGTAACTTTGGCCTAGTCAGACTGCCGGCATCATATGATATCATGTGATATCATATTGTCGTTCCCTACAAAAAGCTAGTACGCCTTATTACGAGGCGTGAGGTTGAAGGGGACAGCCCGATTTCTTACACTGGGGGCAACCACCAATAAAGTGTGGGTGGGTGTTTATGGGGGTGCTGTCATCCCCCTTTAAGAGGGTTTTGGGCCGCTGGGCAGATGAGACACATCAGGCCTTATTTTACGATTTTTCTCAGCGGCTTCTAGGCAGCTCCCCAATCCAGCCACTGTGCTACTCCCAGATATTTCAGCTCTTCTGGAAGGCTGATTGTATCAGCTTTGAGGTGCACTAGGTCACATTAGGTGGAGCTGACTAGCAAGTCAGGGGAGGTGCCTAGAAGCTGCTGGTAGTAGAGGGGGAAAAATCAATGAAACACATCTCAAACTTGGTGGTGTGGTTGTCTTGTGGTGGTGGGGTTGCAGTGGTGGTGGTGTGGTGTGAGCGCTGATGGTACACCTGCAAGGGTATGGCTCCGGGTAGGTGAGTGACAACATTTAGTTGTCATAGACAGGCGATAGTTGATTCAAGACATGCCCTATCAACATGGTGCACCCGCAAGGGTATGGCTCCGGATAGGTGAGCAACATTACATGCTTGGTGGTGGGGTGGGGTTGTACATACAGTTAGTGCATACAGGTTGTACTCACAGGTAGTACATACATGAGTACATACATGTAGTACATACAGGTAGAACATACATGTAGTACATACATATACATATACATATAGGTAGTACACACAGGTAGTGCACACAGGTAGTAATTACATGCAGACATGTAGTACATACAGGTAGTGCCTATAAATTGTACATACATGTAGTACATACAGGTAGTGCATCCATGTAGTACATACATGTAGTACACAGGTGGTACGTACATGTACATATAGGTAGTACGTATAGGTAGTACACACAGGTAGTACATAAAGGTACGTACAACAAACATACATCTTGACGTCACCCCTAATCCCTTATCCATGCGCACAGGCCCCGCTGGGGTCTTCGTACCAATCAGCATCATCCGTTGATGATCTCCTGAGAAGCTTTGGCCAAGCCACGAACCCTCTCTCAGGGGGTTCTCCGTCTACTGGTCAGGGTAACTTGGCCTCCCCATCATTGTTCAGCAATTCTCCCACAGACAGCCTACTTAGTGGTGGACATCCCACTGGTAGTGCATTGTTCGGCAGCCACGGAGACCTACCGGTGAGTGGGCTGGAGCTTGGCGTGGTGCCGGTCGTTTTCAGCTGTTTAGATAAGATCATCGAGTGTTTTCTAATACCGGTGGTTCGGCTGGAGCTTGGTGTGGTGCTGGTCGTTTTTAGCTGTTTAGATAAGAATCATCGAGTGTTTTCTAATACCGGTGATTCGGCTGGAGCTTGGTGTGGTGCTGGTCGTTCTTAGCTGTTTTAGGTTGCCTACTCTTTTTTAGGAGTGGCAATGTCATTCGAACTGAACCCTCGTTGTCGCTGGTTTGTGTAGGGAGAACCACCCTGTGGGGTGGATTGTTTTCACAACTTAAAAAAAATCATCATGTTTCTTCTGCCTCCAGCTGGTAAGTACTACTGTGTGTATGTTGTTAAAGTCCAGGGGAAGGCCAAATAGGCTATAATGACTTGCCCAACCGTGATACCAGGAGGGGCAAAAACGAAGAATAAAAACTGATGAACTAAACCCCTAACCATCGTTTAACTGTCAGGGTGGTTGTGTATATGTTGTTACAGTCCAGGGATAGCCAAATAGGCTAGAGGGACCTGCCCAACCGTGATACCAGGAGGGGCTAAAACAGGTAAAGAACTGATGCACTGAACCCCCCAAATACGTATGAGCGACGGGGGCCCTGAGTTTCTGTTACAGTGATAATTTGATGTTGTCTGTCGACCTGCTTATTTGGCCTGCCTCTGCCTCAGCTTGTCCCTCTGAATCCCAAACTGATCATTTGATTTTGCAACTGTAATCCCTCATCTACTGCTCTCCCCTTTGCAGGGTTTTAACCCCTAAACCCTATTCCCCTGCTCTCCCCTTTGCAGACACACATGTCGCACTGTGGTGGCATGGTCTCTGTTGTATGTTCCCCTCCCTCCCTCCCTCTCATGGCTTTTCCACATCCCTCATCTTCTGCTCTCCCCTTTGCAGGATTTTAAACCCTACCCCCTAAACACCTGCTCTTCCATTTGCAGGACACACTGTCGCACTGTGGTGGCATGGTCTCGGTTGAATGTTCCCCTCCCTCCCTCCCTCCCTCCCTCCCTCTGATGGCCTTTCCACATTCCTCATCTTCTGCTCTCCCCTTTGCAGGATTTTAACCCTACCCCCCTAAACTCCTGCTCTTCCATATGCAAACACACTGTCGCACTGTGGTGGCATGGTCTCGGTTGAATGTTCCCCTCCCTCCCTCCCTCCCTCTCATTGCCTTTCCACATCCCTCATCTTCTGCTCTCCCCTTTGCAGGATTTTAAACCCTAACCCTAAACCCTAAACCCAAACCCCTGCTCTCCCGTTTGCAGACACACATGTCGCACTCTGGTGGCATGGTCTCTGTTGTTTCTTCCCCTCCCTCCCTCCCTCCCTTCCTCCCTCCCACTGCCTTTTCACATCCTTCATCTAATCATCTTCTGCTCTCCTTTATGCAGGGTTTTAAACCCTAAACCCTATACCCCTGCTCTCCCCTTTGAAGGGTTTTAAACCCTAAACCCTATACCCCTGCTCTCCCCTTTGCAGGGTTTTATTCCTAAGCCCTATACCCCTGCTCTCCCCTTTGCAGGGTTTTAGACCCTTAACCCTTACTCTCCCCTTTGCAGGAATTAAAACCCTTAACCCTAAACCCTGCTCTCCCATTTGCAGACACACTTGTCACACTGTAGTGGTATGGCCTCCACCAACCCACATGCCTTACGCTTGAGTGACAGTGCCTCGTCCATTGCCGCACCCGCTGCAACCAAAAACCCTCAGCTATATGGTGGCTCAGGGGGGGGCAACTTCCTTGGAAACAAGAACCTCAATGCTCAGATGGCAGCAGTTGCAGCAACAGGACTGCATGGTGGCGCCGCCTCCGGTATGAACATTCACATGCTAGGTGGCCAGCAGGGTGCCATGGACCCAGGCTTAGGTGTGTACACTCTCTCTCTGTATATATATCGGTATATATATATATATTATGGCTAATATCAGGCTAATTAAGGTTATTTCAGGCTATCCCGGCTTATTTTTGGCTATTTTTTCTCTCTCTCTCTCTCTCTCTCTCTCTCTCACACACACACACTCCCACTCACGCACTGCCCCCACTTGGCTCAGGTGTGTACGGGTCCAGCCCTGGATCAAGCAACCCCAGCATCAACCGACAGGCCCAGCAGGCTCAGCAGCTGCTCACCCAGAGTGGAATGACGCCATCGGCTGCCGCTGATATACTTCGTGCTCTCAACATCACCCAACACCACCCCTTCCCCCACCAAGGGCTGTCTCACGCCCGCGGCCAGCAGCCCTTGCCTGGAGGCCAGTGGCCACATCACCTGAACCCCATCGTGGAGGGCAGTGAAGGGCCCTCCCGGGAGCAGTTCAACAGCCCGAACTTGTGGGGTGGGGGCATGATGGGCGATAGAGGGACTCCGGATCAGAATGCCAACGCCATGGCATCATTGTCAAGCCATCTAGCCGGCATGGAGTTAAACAGCATGCAGCAGCAGCAGCAACAATCCTCGCAGCAGCAGCAGCAGCAGCAATCCTCACTGCAGCAACAGCAGCAACAACAATCCTCACTGCAGCAGCAGCAGCAGCAATCCTCACTGCAGCAGCAGCAGCAGCAGCAATCCTCACTACAGCAGCAGCTGCAGTTAGCGATGGCCATGCAGTATGCTCAATCACAGGCTCAAGCTCAGCAGCTGCTGTCGATGCACAACGCGAATAGAGGTGGACACGGCCATGCTGCTGCAGCCCATCAAATGCTGTTTCAGCATGCACTGGCACAAATGAATGTAGGTTGGAGCTGCTCAGCACTAAGCTGGTAGGGTGTTTGGTGGGTGGGTAGGTAGATGGGTGGATAGGGTGATGCTGGTCAGCACTTCGTTTTCTAAACCACCTAAACTCTAAGAACACCTAACCCTATGAGCACCTAAACCTAGGACAACTAACCCTTATCCTAATCCACCTAACCCTAAGAACACCTAACCCTATGAGCACCTAAACCTAGGACAACTAACCCTTATCCTAATCCACATAACCCTAAGAACACCTAAACCTAAGAACACCTAACCCTTTTCCTAAACCACCTAAACCCTAAGAACACCTTCCCTTAAGAACACCTAAACCTAAACCTTCAGTGCTTACCAGCTAAGTGCTAACCCGCTAAGTTCTGACCAGGTGAGTGCTAACCCGCTAAGTTCTGACCAGGTAAGTGCTAACCCGCTAAGTTCTGACCGGCTAAGTGCTAACCCCCTCCCCCCTTCAACAAATGCAGGCAGCGCAGGGTAGGCAGCCGGCTGGCCCCAACTACCTCGACCCGCAGCAGGCTGCCGCACTTGCCTACAACCTGGCCGCCAGCCAAAGCTTCCTAGCAGGTCATGGTAGAGGGCTGCACCCTGAACCCCCTCATGGTCATCGGGCAAATGCGCAGGGCATATCCCACAACCGTCCTTCAGGTATGTCACAGTTTTTCTTTGCATAGGCTTATGCATTTGCATTTGCATCCTGTCTGTTTATGTTCCCTTTTCCTGTATACCTGTTGTTTGATCATTTAAATGTATGTTAATTCAGTCCAGGGGTAGGCCAAATAGGCCTAAGGGACTTGCCCAACTGTTATAGGAAGGGCTTAAAAAGAAAGGACTTTGATGTACTAAACCCCAAACAATTGTTTTACCAATGGGGGACCTGAGATTGTGCTACAGTGATCATAATATGCTTCATCATACAAATTAAATGATCCACTGTAGCAAGAACTCAGGGCCCCTGGCAGCAAAACGATTGTTTGGGGCTCATTTCATCAGTTTTTAATTCTTTGTTTTATCCCCTCCAGGTATCATGGTGCGGCAAGTCTCTCTATCCTATTTGGTTACCCCCAGACTGTAACAACATACACACAACCACCCTGCACGTGAATCGATTGTTTGGGGTTCAGTTCATCAGTTTTTAATTCTTTGTTTTATCCCCTCCAGGTATCATGGTGCGGCAAGTCCCCTCTATCCATTGGTTACCCCCAGAACGTATAACAACAACAAACACGACCCACCCTGCACGTGAATCGATTGTTTGGGGTTCAGTTCATCAGTTTTTAATTCTTTGTTTTATCCCCTCCAGGTATCATGGTGCGGCAAGTCCCCCGGACTTTGACAATATACATTCAACCACTCAGGCTCAGGGATATTTTTTTCAAATCAAAAAGAGGAAATCTTATTCCTTTTCTTTTTCCCCTCCTTTTTTCCCCTCCCAAAACAGGATCCTTATTCCAATTTGGGTCTATTTGGGTCATTTTTAGTCAATGTCATTAAAAAGAAAGAAAATAAAATTTGTAGGTTTCTTATTCCGGCAATTTGGGCCAAAACGGGGTCTCGTATTCCGATCGTAATATATTACGGAAAAAATATCCCTGCTCAGGCTTGCACGTTTTACCAACAGAGGCCCTGAGTTTGTGCTCCTGTGATGAATTAATTCTTCGATTCTCATCCCACTTTGAATACAAGGCACAACCCTTGACGCGCATTACTACCCCTGGGCTGTAACAACACACATACGACCGCCTTGCAGGAGTCATGGGACACCTTAGGAATAGCAGCGGCTAGGCACAAACCCTGAACACGCATTACTACCCCTGGGCTGTAACAACAACATGCACTGCCCCTGCAGGAGGGATGGGACACCCTAGCAAACAGCGCGGCTACACAAACCCTTAACAACAGCTTACTACCCTGGGCTGTAACACACATACATACATACACCCGCCCTGTGCAGGAGGATGGGACACCCTAGCAACAGCAGCGGCTAGGCACAAACCCTTAACACGCATTACTACCCCTGGGCTGTAACAACATACATACACCGCCCTGCAGGAGGGATGGGACACCCTAGCAACAGCAGCGGCTAGGCACAAACCCTTAACACGCATTACTACCCCTGGGCTGTAACAACAGACATACACCGCCCTGCAGGAGGGATGG
The DNA here is from genome assembly GCA_013435795.1 of Chlamydomonas sp. ICE-L. Taxonomy (NCBI): domain Eukaryota; kingdom Viridiplantae; phylum Chlorophyta; class Chlorophyceae; order Chlamydomonadales; family Chlamydomonadaceae; genus Chlamydomonas; species Chlamydomonas sp. ICE-L. Next base: position 15,604,279 of record JACBWV010000223.1, read on the forward strand.
GACACCCTAGCAACAGCAGCGGCTAGGCACAACCCTTGACCGCATTACTAACCCTGGGCTGTAACAACAGACATACACCGCCCTGCAGGAGGAGGGACAACCCTAGCAACAGCAGCGCTAGGCACAAACCCTTAACACGCATTACTAACCCCTGGGCTGTAACAACGCTACACCCGCCCTGCAGGAGGGATGGACCCCCTAGCACAGCAAGCGGCTAGGCACAACCCTTAACACGCATTACTACCCCTGGGCTGTAACAACAGACATACACCTGCCTTGCAGGAGTCATGGGACACCCTAGCAGCAGCAGCATGGGGGGAGCTTCCACGAGTATGGGCGGCGTCCAGGATGGTGGGCGGGGTGGCAAGCGCAACCGGCGTGCTATAGACCCCACTGCGGAAGCTGAAAGGAAGATGCAGCAGCAGAAACTGTATGCGCTAGACTACGAGCGCATCTACAAGGGGGAGGACCAGCGCACAACTCTGATGATCAAAAACATCCCGAATAAGTACACCCAGAAGATGCTGCTGTCAGCCGTCGACGAGGAATTCCGAGGCACTTACGATTTCTTCTACCTCCCAATCGATTTCAAAAACAAGTGCAATGTGGGCTACGCATTTATCAACATGCTGAAGGTAGGGGACTGACTTAAGGGATGCAACCAACAACCAACACCAATCAACACCACCAACCAACACCAACAACCAACACCAACATCCAACAACCAATAAGAACCAACCCTGACTTAAGGGATGTAACCACCAACCAACACCAACCAACACCACATCCACCTACACCACCATTCAAGAACAAGTGCATTGTGGGCTACGCATTCATCAACATGCTCAAGGTAGGGGACTGACTTCAGGGATGCAACCAACAACCCAAAACCAACAACCAACAACCACCACCCACCACCACTACATCCACCTACACCACCATTCAAGAACAAGTCCTATGTGGGCTACGCATTCATCAACACGCTCAAGGTAGGGGACTGACTTCAGGGATACAACCAACAACCAACAACCACCAACCACCAACCAACACCTACCAAATAACTATACAACCAACCAACAACAGCATCCAACAACCAATACGAACCAACCCTGACCTCAGGGATGCAACCAACAACCAACAACCAACAACCAACAACCAACACCGATCACCAACAACAACAAATACAAACAACCAACATCAACATCCAACAACCAATAAGAACCAACCCTGACGTAAGAGATGCATCCAACAACCAACTACCACCACCACTTCCACTCTCTGCAGCCTGTCAACAACATTCCTCTCGTCGAACGCTTCAACCACAAGAAGTGGGAGTGTTTTAACAGCGAGAAGATTTTTCACATCAGCTATGCTCCACCACTACCACCCCCCAACCACCACAGCACCACCACCACACCACTACCCCACCACCACCAGGAACACTACCCACCACCACCCACCACACACAACTTGCACCCTCTGCCACCCGTGACCATCATTCCTCTAGTCCTACCCCACCACCTACCACTACCTTCACCTCCACCACATATCACGATTTTCACATCACTATGCTCCACCACTACCACTACCCACCACCAGAGGCGAGAAAAAGAAGAGCCACGCCACGAGCCCTATCCAACCCAACACACCCCACGACATGACCCACCACCAACCACCACGACCACTGACCCACCAACACCAACAAAAATAGCCACACAAATATACAACAAACCACCTACGAACCACCACTACCCAAGTACCCAAAAGTCCACCAACAACCACCAACATTAGCAGCCAATAACCAACACCTCACACTAAAACACAACACACCACCACCACTACCCCGACAAACAAACCACACACACCACCCACCACACTGAACAGCTACACTGACGAACCACACAATGCCACCACCACCACTATCAAACCCACCAAAAACCCCCCACCACCACCACCACCTCCATACCCACACCACCCACCCACACCACCCACCACCACTAAGCCCCACCGTCCACAACTACCACACTAACACCACCACCACACTAACACGACCCACAACCACCACTAACCCCACTAACCACAACACTACCCACACCACCACCACACTACCCACCACCCACCACCACCCCACCACTACCACCACACCCCCACCACAACTTGCACCCTCTGCAACCCGTGAACATCATTCCTCTAGTCCTACCCCACCACTACCACTACCCTCACCTCCACCACTATCCCCCGACACACACACCCCACCACCACAACAAGCACAACAACTTCCACTCTCTGCAGCCTGTCAACACCATTCCTCTCGTCGAACACTTCAACCACAAGAAGTGGGAGTGCTTCAACTGCGAGAAGATATGCAACATCAGCTATGCTCCACCACTACCCCACCACCAGCACTACCACTACCCACCACCACCACCACCGTCACTACCACCACCACCCACGCCCCCACCACAACTTGCACCCTCTGCAGCCCGTGAACATCATTCCTCTAGTCCTACCCCACCACTACCACTACCCCCTCTACACCCCACCACCACCACAACAACAACTTCCATCCTCTGCAGCCCCTCAACATCATTCCTCTCGTCGAACGCTTCAACCACAAGAAGTGGGAGTGTTTCAACAGCGAGAAGATATGCCACATCAGTTATGCTCGTGTCCAGGGCAGAGCCTCCTTGATATCACATTTCCAGAACTCCTCGCTCATGCATGAGGACGAGCGGTGCCGCCCCATACTGTTCTCCTTGGATGGGGTCCAGGTGGGCGAGCAGGAGCCGTTTCCCACCGGAGACCAGGACGCAAAGAGTGCTGGGGGTAGCTCCAACGCCTTGTCGTCTCTTGGGGGGGGCGGCTATGCTGGGTCCTCTACTGGAGGGAAGCAGAGCTGAGCAGAATACCCTTGTGCACGAGGACGGGCGGTGTCGACACATACTGTTCTCCTTGGTTAGGCGAACAGGAGCCGTTCCGCACTGGAGAAGCGGCACGAAGAGTGCTGGGGTAGCTCCACTGCCCTGTCGTCTCTTGGGGGGGGGGCGGCTATGCTGGGTTCTCTACCGGAGGGAAGCAGAGCTGAACTGAGTAGCCTCGTGCACGAGGACGGTGTCGCCACATACTGTTCTCCTTGGGTAGGCGAATAGAAGCTGTTCCGCACTGAATACCTGGACGCTGGTTCTTCCTCCAGAGGGAAGCACAGCTAAGCTGAGTGCCCTCGAGCATGAGGACGGGCAGTGCCGCCCCACACTGTTCTCCTTGGATAGGGTCCACTTGGGCGAGCAAGAGGTGGCAAGAGCCTACAGGGAGCCGATCCCATAATTCTTGCTTCCATTTTTATGTTGACGTTTTGTGTTGGTGTTTGTATGCCTCAACTTTGCCAGATTGCGAAGGCGTAGTGTGTTGTTTGCCTTTTGTTGGGTAGGACAGCCTTCCTGGCAACAGCTGGCAGGCAAGCCCGCACGCATGCATGCAACTCAGTGTTTCTGTAGCTATTTTTGTGTTGATATTTTGTGTTGGTGTTTGTCTGCATCTAGCTCGCCAGATTGCAGAGGCCTAGTGTGTTGTTTACCTTTTGTTGGGTAGGACAGCCTTCCTGGCAACAGCTGGCAGGCAAGCACACACGCATGCATGCAAGTTAGTCTTTCTGTAGTTATTTTTGTGTTGCCTTTTTGTGTTAGTGTTTGTCTATGTCTAGTCAGCCAGATTGTGGTGTTTGCCTTTTGTTGGGTAGGACAGCCCACGTAACAACGTCTGGCAGGCAGGCATGCAACTTAGTGCTCCTGTGGTTGTACTGGGGGCCTGTACCAAACTTCATGAATGGTTGGATTGTTATGTTGTGAAGCGTGAGAGCTGAGTGAGTGTGACAGTGGCGTAGGGCGTTAGAGAATCTCCTACAGCGACGATGATGATGGTGATGATGATGATTGCATTTTCCTGGTGCCCTACTGGACTCGAAATGTGCAGCTTGACGGAGCCAACGGGGACTTAACATCACGCCCAGATATGAAAGAAAAAGAAGTTCGGAAGAGTCTCCTACAAAAGCTGCAGAGATGGAGAAATCTTAGCTTAGCATGTCAGCCCATGTATAACTAAGTGCACTGAGGAGCATTCTTCCCAAAGTATTTTCCAGTACTACCGTACAGTCCAGTACTGTACCAAGTACAGCATCATTTTTGTGAGTGCGCGGTACAAAACCTTAGTTGGCAGGGTACTTGGCAATGCAAGCTAGGCTCTGCCCCATACCCACTGCCACTAAGTACCGTACCACCGTGCCAATCATTTGTGTGAGTGTGCGTTACAGTACCTTAGCTGGCAGGGTATTCGGCAAGGCAAGCTCTTCTCTGTCCCATACCCACCACCACTAAGTACCGTACCACCGTGCAGCATCATTTGTGTGAGTGTGCGGTACAAAACCTGAGCTGGCAGGGTATTCGGCAATGCAAGCTGTGATCTGCCCCATACCCACTGCCACTAAGAACTGTACCACCGTACCAATCTTTTGTGTGCGTGTGCGGTACAGTACATTAGTTGGCAGGGTACTCGGCAATGCAAGCTGGGCTCTGCCCCATACCCACTACCACAAAGTACCGTACCACTGTACCAGTCTTAAATAGTGTGAGATCTGACAGGCTGGTTTGTGGGACCAACCTGTAGTTCAGTCAGAGAAGGTCCAAATGGCTGGTAGGTCAAGTCAGTAGGTCAAGGTCAGTAGGTCAAGGTCAGTAGTCCAGAGAGGACAAGGTCAGGAGGTCAAGGTAGGAGGTCTCAAGGTCAGTGAGGTCAAGGTCAGTTAGGATCAAGGCAGTAGAGTCAAGGTCAGGAGGTCAAGGTCAGGAGGTCAAGGTCAGTAGGACAAGGTCAGTAGGTCAAGGTAGTACGGTCAAGCGTCAGTAGGTCAAGGTCAGTAGTGTGTGTCAAGGACCGTAGGCACAATAAGGTCAGTAGGACAAGGTCATTGGAGGTGTCAAGGTAGGAAGGGTCAGGTCACAGTAGGACAAGGGTCCAGTAGGTCAAGGTCCGGCGAAGGCACGGTCAGGAGGCAAAGGTCTCGGAAGCGTCACGGTCCGGAGGTCAAGGTCAGGCGGTCAAGGTCAGTAGGACACCGCGTACAGAGGTCAACGGGTCAGGGTCAGTAAGTCAGGGTCAGTAGGTCACGGTGCAGTAGGTCAATGGTCAGTAGGTCAAGCCCGTCAGTAGGTCAAGGTCAGAGGACAAGGGTCAGTAGGCTCAAGGTTCAGTAGGTCCCAGGTCAAGTAGGGTAAAGGTCGTAGGTACAAGGTGCAGGAGTAGGTCAACGGTCGTAGGACAAGGTCAGTAGGTCAAGGTTTCAGTAGGTACGGTCAGTAGGTCAAGGTATACGTAAGTCAAGGTCAGAGTAGGTCAGGGTCAGTAGGTCAAGGTAAGTAGGTCGGGTCCGTAGCGTCAAGGTCAGTAGGTCAAGTCGTAGGGCAACGGTAGTAGGTCAAGGTCAGTAAGGTCAGGGCAGTAGGTCAAAGGTCCGTAGGTCAAGAGCTCGTAGGCCAAGGTCAGTAGGTCAAGGTCAGGAGGTCAAGGTCAGGAGGTCAAGGTCAGTAGGTCAAGGTCAGTAGGTCAAGGTCAGTAGGTCAAGGTCAGTAGGTCAAGGTCAGGAGGTCAAGGTCAGTAGGTCAGGGTCAGTAGGTCAAGGTCAGTAGGCAGGGGTAAGTCGGTTCAAGGTCAGTAGGTCAAGGTCAGGTAGTTCAGGGTCAAGGTCAGTAGGTCAGGGTCAGTAGGTCAAGGTCAGTAGGTCAGGGTCAGTAGGTCAAGGTCAGTAGGTCAAGGTCAGTTGGTCAAGGTCAGTAGGCCAAGGTCAGTTGGTCAAGGTCAGTAGGTCAAGGTCTGCTCTGTCCTGGAACCACAGACATAGCCTTAAATAGTGTGAGAACTGACAGGCTGGTTTGAGGGACCAACCTGTAATCCAGAGGAGGTCCGAATTTACGTAGTTAGCGGTGTCAGGCTTCTCATGCAGATTAGGTAAGGTTACATGCGTTGCCCATGGGGTGGGGTGGGGCGGGGGGGGGGGCGGGGGGGGGGGGGACAAAGGAGGACCAGTAGGAAACACGACCAGCAGGCTGCGACATGGACGCAAGCCCTTCACCTTAAGCAGTATGTTTTACAGGTCTGGGGTAGTCAAGTAGGCTGCAAGAATGCAGGTCCTTGGCCAGGAGACTTTGCATAGAATTAGGGCTCTTCTGCAGTTGCAGCTTCCTTTCAGGGGTAGTAGTCCAGGGCAGGGGGGGGGGGGGGGGGGGGGGGGCACAAGCTCAACCCTTGGACTGGAAAATACATCCAATGCAGGAGTAGGTGTTGTACTGGTGTTGCAACACCTGTCACCAAGCAGTCTGAGTTTTTACAATCCATGAGAGGGGCGATGCAAACTAGGTCCCACTGGGTACGACTTAGACTTAGACTTAGTTACATTCCAGGTGTTGTTGCAAAGAATCAGGTCTCTTTTGGTTGGGTTGGTTTGGGATGGGTTGAGTCAAACATACCCCCCAGACTAGGAGTGTATGATTGAGGTACATATTTCTGGCTGCACCCTGTGCATATCAGAGATCAGCGCCAATCCCAATACGAACGTTGTTTTGAATCCGAGAAGTTGAATCTGCGAAAAGTAAACCTGGAGAGAAGTCGACCATAGATTTCTTAGGTGGGGCACAGTTTCCCTAGAAGAGTCTTCGGCCCTCTTGTGACCTTGAATTTGATTGGTGCATGGTTTTCCAGCCAACTCTGGGCTGCTCACCGACTTCCAGTTCCAAGCCCCCCCGTAGTAGTAGGTTGTAGAGTAATGTTCACAAGCTTCTATTTGCCGGCAATTCAGTGTGTAGCCGTCTGCAGAAAACGATACTGCCCCCCCTGCGATAACCACGGTATCCAGGGTTTGAACTCAGATAGATTATATGCATGTCCAAGTGCAAGGACTTGTCAAGGTATAGTAGGTAGTAGGTTGCAGAAAACAAAAAACAAAACAAAACAAAAATACGCGGACCCCACCCATAGTCTAGTTAGTGTATTTACATCTGACCGGATGTCCGTGTGGTAAATCCACTCTACTATTCATAGGGAGAAGCAGCTCCACACTTTTTAATTTGAATTGTTTTATGGTTCTTCAGCCAACTCTGGGCTACTCACCGTCTGCCAGTTCCAGTCTGCACTTTTGCCGTGCGTTTTGCTTCAGCCTTCATTCCAGAGCCACTTTTCGGTGTTGTATTGTAGCTTGTTACTTTATTGTGTTGAGTGCTGTCTGGAGATCGTGTGATTTATACTGATTTACATGTACATGTGATTTATACTGATTTATGTTCTGTGCTAACAGGCTGTCACCTACTAGCTACTAGCCACACGCATCCTACAAGGGCTGAGCATTCAGCGCACCCATTGTACAGCACATACCATGTACAGCCCACTTGTTCAAGTAGCCCAGGGATGGTGTGATTTTTACTGATTTATAAGTTACTTGTTGAAGGTGCGAGGATTGTTCCAGGAGCAAGCAAGAGAGACCTCGTATATATGCAGTTTTGTTGTTTTGTTTTTGTCACCACCACATACAAGTTGTGCGTGGCTCCACTGTTTTTGTTTAGTGCGACACTTCGTCATTATGTCGCTGCATGTCGCTGCATGGGTCCGGCCAAACTAGTCACAAATGCCCCCCGAACCCCTCGGGCTCCATGCTTTTGCTCTGCGGGGTTTGGGTTTCGCACTGTGTCGCTTAGTTTGCGACGCGTAGCACGAAAAACAGTGCCTTTCGTGCAGTTGTGTTACTTCTGTCATCATCACGCACGAGTTGTGCGGGGCCCATGTGTAACATGCTTTGTATATATACATCGAGTTTGAGCCATCAATTTTTTCCTATTGTGAAAGGTATTTCACCCCAAGGGGTGGGTCTCCCGCCACAAACCAGCGACAAGGAGGATTCAGTTCGAACGGCGTTGCCACTCCTACAAAAGAGTGAGTGACAGAGCTCGTGGTAATGCGCCTAAGGTAGCACAAAAATGAAGTAGTGCCAGGGGTTGAACAGCGGGACAAGTAAGTTTTTCTATAACGCCAAGTGGGGAGTGGTATTAAGGGAGCCCTGTCCTGAGGTGGTGGAGAACGGGCTGCTACTTTAGTTGGACAGTGCTACCATGGCAGTTGACGGCGAACACCAAAGCACACCCGTAGGGATTCGAACCCAGCACCTTCTTCGGTCTAGCGAAATGATCAACCATTGGCTGGGAAGTCGTATCCAGACAGTTTTGATTTTTTGAGTACGATTACATTTCCTGGTAAATTATTTTTACCGCCAAAGACGGCGAGCGGCCAAATTGTTGGCTGAAGCCATGTAACCAAGTCTAAGTCATACCCAGTGGGACCCAGTTAGCATTGCCCCTCTCGGGGATTGTAACAACTCAGTCTGCCTGGTGCTGAAACAACACCTGCTCCTACATTGTATATATTTTTACAGTGCAGGGGTAGCCAATTGGGCTATCCCTAGACTACTACCCCTGAAACCCCGGCGAGCAGCCAAATTGCTGGCTGAAGCTATGTCACGAAGTTCAAGTTCCTGAAAGGGAAGCTACAACTGCAAAAGAGCACTGATTCTCTGCAAAGTCTCCAGGCCAAGGACCTGCATTCTTGCAGCCTACCTGGCTACCCCAGAACTGTAAAACATACTGCCCAAGGTGAAGGGCTAAAAAATCAAAAAGTTCCTACCAAAATTAATCATTTTTGAATGTACATTTGTGAATGTTGCCTACCGGTCCTCCTTTGCCCCCCCCCCCCCCCCCCCCCCCCCCTTCCCCAGCTGCCTTCTTCAGGCTTCTTCTTGCCCTCAAAACTGCGGTTAATCCTCAAAAACAGCTTCTTGGCCGTTGACTGAGAGTGTGTTCCCCCCCCTGCTGCTGCCTTGGACAGAGAGTGCGCTCATTTGCACTTGGCTGCTGCCCTCTTCAAGCTCTGTTTCTTGTCCTCAAGGATGGACCGAGAGTGTGATCATTGCCCCCCCCCCCCCCCCCCCCCCCCCCCCCCCCCACACACACACACCCACTTGCTGCCTTGGACAGAGAGTGCGCTCATTTGCCCTTGGCTGCTGCCTTCTTCAGGTTCTGTTTCTTGTCCTCCAGAATGGACGAGCGCTCCTTCTTGCCCTCGACGGCACGGTTGATCCTCTCATACAACTTCTTGTTCTTTCTCGTCATCATAATATCCTTCATCTTATTCTTCTCCTCCTCCTCAATCTCAGCCGCCTTCCTCTTTTTAGCTGCTGTGGTCACACGGGCCTTTGCCACCACCTCCTCTGCATCCTCGCTTTCCTCCTCCTCCACATCATCCTTACCCGCGCTGGCCTTGGCCGCTACACTCTTGGCAGCAACACGCATCTCCTTGGCCAGGTCGGCGTTGTAGGCTTTCTCAGCAACTTCCGCTGCATCCATGTTATCCGCCTCGGCAGCTGCCGAGACACCATCCAAAGCGGCTTGCTCGTCTCCCTCGATGAACGCAGCGTCGTTTGCAATGCCGGAGGCTCGCATGCGAGCGGACTGGGCGGCAGCCTAGGGAACAGGGGAAGGGAATGAGGTGTGAGGATAAGGGTGGGCTTAGGTTTATAGGGTGAGGTGATTAGTGTTGAATGCTGCAGAGACACCGTCCTAAGCGGCTTGCTCATCTCCCTAATTGAACGCAGCGTCGTTGTCACTGTCAGAGGCTCGCATGCAAGCGGCCTGGGCGGCAGCCTAGGGAACAAACAGAACAATTTACGGTGGATAGGCCACACTCCACTCCCAAGAGTGTTGCCGTTGTTAAGAGTTGTCTTAGGTCACACAGAGGTCAATCGGACAAGCCGATATAAACCCCATTCGTATTGACCTCAGGTAAGTTGTGTTGGGAGGTCAAGGTTAGGTAAAGGCCCGACTCCCTTACAGGGCAAGGTGGACTGTGTGGTGTGTGTGTGGGGGGGGGTGCCTGCCACAAGGTGTGTGTGGTGTGGTGGTGTGGTGTGTGTGGGGGGGAATGCCTGCCACAAGGTGGACTGTGTGGGGGACACAGATGGTTATATGGTTTTCCAAGTCCCTTTGACTCCAACAAGATTCCCCCCATTGGTTACAATTGGTGGAGTCAAAGGGCGCTGTGCGTGAACTACACAAGCAAAAGAGTGGTGGAGTCAAAGGGCGCTGTGCGTGAACTACACAAGCAAAAGGGGGTAGGCGGGGAGGGCCATTGTGTTAATTTGCAAGTATGCCAAAGGACATACTTTTGCAGAGAGGTGTAAGGTAGCCGTTTAGGAGGACCCCTACATTTCATTTAGGCAACAGGCAGTACCACAACAAAGTGATTCACTAGTGCCCTCTCACGGGGACAACCTTCTGTCAACTGTTATGTCGTATGTACTGTAATAGTAAAAATCAAATCAAACTACTCGCTGGGGCAGGTCATAAATAGTTTAAAATATGTACTTTAAATACTGCACACACACACACACCTGAAGCTTCTTGACAGCCTGGGCGAAGTCAGGTGTATAACCCTCCTCCTCGTCGTTCACAAAGGGAGACAGATGAGGAGGGGGGGCTTTGCCTGGGATGTACAGGTGAGCTGGCATGAGCACGCGGAAGTTGGTCGAGTCAAACACCCACTGAGGTTGAATGTACTTTCGCATTAAGAAACGGTGTCCCTGGGTGGGGCGGTCCACAACCTGGCAGGGTGTAAGGGTTGAAGGTTGGAGCTGAGTGTGGAGGGTTGGGGCTGAGTATTGAGGGTTGGGGCTGACTGTTGAGACAGAGTGTCGAGGGCTGGAGCTGAGTGTTGAGGATTGGGGCTGGGTGTTTAGGGTGGGCGTTGACTGTTGGTGCACTTTTGCAGTGAGAAACAGTGTCCTGGGGTGGGACAGTCAACGACCTGGTAGGATGTGAGTGTTGAAAGTTGGGGCTGAGTGCTGAATGTTGGTGTTGAGGGTTGGTGCACTTCTGCAGTAAGAAGCGTGTCCTTGGGTGGGACAGTCCACGACCTGGTAGGATGTAAGGGTTGAAGGTTGGAGCTGAGTGTTGAGTGTTGGTGCTCAGTGTTGAAGGTTGGAGCTGAGGGTTGAGGGTTGGGGCTGACTGTCGAGGCTGAGTGTTGAGGGTTTGAGCTGAGTTTTGAGGGTTTCAGGTGAGGGTTGAGGGTTGGTGCTGAGTGTTGGGTTTAGTGCACTTTTTAAGTAAGAAACGGTGTTCCTGGGTGGGGAGGTCCACGACCTGGTAGGATGGATTGGGGGTGGTAGGAGGGTAGAGGGTTGGGAATGGGTGTTGGGTCTCTGGTGTTTCATGCTGGTGTCGCACTAAGAAAGGTGTCTATGGGTGGGGCAGTCCGCAGCCTGGTAGGGTGTCAGTGTTAAGGGTTGGTGCTGAGTGATTGGTATTGGCGCACTTTCAAAGAAAGAAGAGGTGTTCCTGGGTGGGGCGGTCCAGAATCTGGTAGGATGTGAGGGTTGAGGGTTGGTGCTGTGTGTTGGTGCACTTCCGCAGTAAGAAACGCTGTTCTTGGGTGTGAGGGTTGAGGGTTGGTGCTGTGTGTTGGTGCACTTCCGCAGTAAGAAACGCTGCTCTCGGGTGTTAGGGTTGAGGGTTGGTGCTGTGTGTTGGTGCACTTCCGCAGTAAGAAACGCTGCTCTTGGGTGTGAGGGTTGAGGGTTGGGGCTGTGTGTTGGTGCACTTCCGCAGTAAGAAACGCTGCTCTTGGGTGTGAGGGTTGAGGATTGGGGCTTAATATCTGGTGTATGCATGTCACAGTCCAGGAAAAGGCAATCAGGCTAATCGCCTTTTCATCTACTATATGCAAACAATTCAACTAAATGAGAAATAGGAGGTTCACATACCTACTCACGCACGCACACACGGGAGTAATAGGAAGTTCACGCACCTGATGAGTAATGGCATCAGATGTGTGTTCGTATGGGGAGCCCTCACCCTCACATACAGCCCCTCGTGGATTCATGCCCCTCATGGACTCACGCACCTGATGAGTAATAGCCTCGGATGTGTGCTCATATGGGGAGCACTCACCCTGCCATGCAGCCACTTAAGGATTCATGCCCCTCAAGGACTCACGCACCTGATGAAAAATAGCCTCGGATGTGTGCTCATATGGGGAGCACTCACCCTGCCATGCAGCCACTTACGGATTCATGCCCCTCATGGACTCACGCACCTGATGAGTGATAGCCTCGGATGTGTGTTCGTATGGGGAGCCCTCTCCCTCCCATGCAGCCACTCCTCCAAATGCTCGAATGACGAGAAGAAGAGGCTCTCTGGGCACCTCGCGTGCAAGGAAGAACACGCTGCCCTTAAACAGGTTCGCGCACACAAGGGCCTCGTCACTGGCGTCCACATTCAAGCTACCGCCTGCTATAGACACCCCATCAATATGACCCTCCTCCTCCACCTCCTCATCTGCATCCTCATCCATGTCAGTGGTGGTGGCAAGCAAGTGAGAGCTCCTCCTTGCATCTAGCACCTCCTCCTCCGGTTCGTCCTCCTCCTCCTCGCTATCCTCATCATCCCCGGAGTCAACAAACAGTGTGGGCTCCTCGCCATCACTGCTCAAGCCAGCCTCGCTGTCCTCTTCACTGTCCCCCCCCTCTTCATCGCTGCCTGCGTCCTTCGCCGTGATCTCTTTCATCTTGTTCTTCAAACTCTTTCTGCGTGCCTTCGCCTCCTCACTATTTACCAGCGACTTCAGAGCCTTCGTCTGCTCCTTCACCTGCTTCTTGATCACGTCCTTCATGCCAGCTAGTTCTTTCATGATGGAGGCAAGCCCCTCGGAGGCGTTGTCCATCTTGGTGTCCAGGGAGGGAGGGTACTTCAGCTGGAGCGTGTTGTACAGCTTGAAGTTCACAAACTGCAGCAGGGTCTCGTAGAACTCCAGGAAGGTGAGCATTACCCTGTAGTCGACATCAGAGGGGAGCACTTGCGACAGCTGATGGGGTACCAGCCACGTGATGCTCTGGCCCATCACTTCGGCTTGGAAGTAGTAGCCCTTGACGCTGACAAAGGTGCGGCGGAGGGCGTTAGTTCGCACCACATAGGCATTGAACTCCATGGACAAGCGACGGGCTAGGCTGACAGCCCTGTTGGGGATTTTATACCTGAGGGAGTGGGGGTGGTGGGGGGGTCGGGTGTGTGTGTGGTGTGGTGTGTGGTGTGGCATAGTGTGTGATATGGGTGGGGGTCAAGTTGTTGGGTGTAAGCAAGTGATGGATAGACAAGTGGATGGATGGTCGGATCGTAATGTTTAGTTTGTTGCGTGTTTGAATAATTGTTTGCCTTTTTGTATGTTCTGTTCTGCTATTATTATTATTATTACTATTATTATGAGGATAATGTTATTATTTGTTTCAATGCTTGATCGATCCCTTGATTGCATGTTTAATGGCTTGCATACTTGCCTGTTATCTTTTATCAGAATCCAAGAAAAATCAACACATAATGATTATACAAATAATGTAAAAAAATAAGATCATACAAATAATAAAATCAAGACACAATGATGATCAAAATACTAAGGATAACTGAGTTGTACCCACAACCCCCGCCCCCCACTCTTTGGCTCCCCCAGTATCACAGCCCATCCTATCCCATCCCATACGACACTCAACTGTTGATACAAATATTAGGAATGATAATGGTAGAGCTCATTGAAATGACTATGTATGTATGTATGTATGTATGTATGTATTTATGTATGTATGTATGTATGTATGCATGCATGCATGCATTACATATACATAGATGTATGCATGCATGTATGCATGTATGTGCTCTTGACACTTCTTCTTCTTGTTAGGCTAATTACTCGAGGAGAGTAGTCATCCTAACAAGAAGAAGAAGTGTCAAGAGCAGCAGCAGCAGGTGCGGGGTTCGAATCCCTACAGATGCAATTTAGTGTTCACGGTCACTGTCAACCGCCATGGTACCAGGTTGAGTAGCAGCTCGTTCCCTACCGCCATGGTACCAGGTTGAGTAGCAGCTCATTCCCTACCGCCATGGTACCAGGTTGAGTAGCAGCTCGTTCCCTACCGCCATGGTACCAGGTTGAGTAGCAGCTCGTTCCCTACCGCCATGGTACCAGGTTGAGTAGCAGCTCGTTCCCTACCGCCATGGTACCAGGTTGAGTAGCAGCTCGTTCCCTACCGCCATGGTACCAGGTTGAGTAGCAGCTCGTTCCCTACCGCCATGGTACCAGGTTGAGTAGCAGCTCGTTCCCTACCGCTATGGTACCAGGTTGAGTAGCAGCTCGTTCCCTACCGCCGGAAGATGGGGCTCCCATAATACCACGCCCCATCACGCATTATCATAACATTATCAGGAATGTTGACAGGACTAATCCATCACTCACCTCTCCTGAACAGGAGAGTGGCGGCAGGGAGGGTGGCAGTTGACAGCGAAACACAAAAAACATAGAAGCGCACCCGTAGAGATTTGAGCCACTTCCTCATTTCAACGAGTGATAAAATGACCAACCATACTGCAGCCTGCACCTGCCCAGGATGTTAAGCAGGTGTGCAGGGTGGTGAACACCTGTTCAACAACCACATGCTTAACCAATGATGTACATAAACAGGTGTTTAACACCCTGAACACTTGATTAAGAACCTGCACAGGTTGCAGGCTGCCAAAGGGCAATCAACCGCTCACCTCATCTCAGCGGGGAGGGTGGCGGCAGGGAGAGTGACGGTTGACATCGACCACAAACACTATCGCACACCCTCAGAGATTCGACCTTTGTCGCCGTGTCAACAATTGATGAAATGACCAATCTGACCACGTGACCTACACCAATCAGGACGGGACTAATCCACCACTCACCTCTCCTGAACAGGAGAGTGGCCACAAACACTATCGCACACCCGCAGAGATTCGAACCCCGCACCTTCGTGGCCATGTCAGCAATTGATGAAATGAACAATCTGAAAAAGTGACCTACACCAATCTGACCAAATGACGAATACAGTGACCACCACTCACCTCTTCTCAGCTGGGAGGGTGGCGGTTGACATCGACCGCAAACACTAAAGCGCACCCGTAGAGATTCGAGCCCCACCCCTTCATCATTTCAACGAGTGATACATTGACCAATCTGACCAAATGACCAGTCTGACCAAATGACCAATAAAATGACCAATCCACCACTCACCTCTTCTCAGCCAGGAGGGTGGCAAACAGTCAAATCATCGTGAGCGAGTCATCCAAGTCCCCCCACCCACCAACCTCACAAACTCACCCACCACACCATGCAACTCCACCCCAGCCACATGACCCCCCCCCCCCCACACACACACACAATGCCCCCCCCCCCCCCCCCCCCTCCCCCCCCCCAAAAAAACTACTCACCTCTTCTCAGCCGGGAGGGTGGCAAACAGATGAACCATGGTGAGCGAGTCATCCAAGTCGCGCAGAGCGTCGATGAATGATGGATACCTCTCCCTCACCAGATGGTCTAGCTTGTAGGTGGGGGTGAGAGCACGGAGGCGCTGGGCCAGGTCAGGGTTCATCTTAGCCTTGGCCTTACGGATGCGTTTGTGCTGCACCTTCACTTTCCTGTAGATGGTTGGTTGGTTGAGGTTGGTTGGTGTTGGTTAGTTGGTTGAGGTTGGTTTGGGTTGGAGTTGTTTGGGGTTGGTTGGTTGAGGTTGTTTGGTGTTGGTTGGTTGGTCGAGGTTGGTTTGGTTGGGGTTGGAGTTGTTTGGGGGTGGTTGGTTGGTTGGTTGGTTGAGGTTGTTTGGTGTTGGTTGGTTGGTCGAGGTTGGTTTGGTTGGGGTTGGAGTTGTTTGGGGTTGGTTGGTTGGTTGAGGTTGTTTGGTGTTGGTTGGTTGGTCGAGGTTGGTTAGGTTGAGGTTGGAGTTGTTTGTGGTTGGTTGGTTGGTTGGTTGGTTGGTTGAGGTTGGTTGGTGTTGCTTGGTTGGCCGAGGTTGGTTTGGTTAGGGTTGGAGTTGTTTTGGGGTTGGAGTTGTTTTGGTGTTGGTTGGTTGGTGTTGGTTGGCTGGTTGTTTGGGTTTGCGGTTTGGGGGCGGGTTTGATTGGGGTTGGCTGGTTGGTTGGCTGTTGGTCCTGCACTTTCACTTTCCTGTAGGGGGCATGTGGTTGGGGGGCTGGGTTGGCAGGTTGGTGTGGTTGGTCTGGGTTGGCCGTGGCATGTGGTTGGGGGGCCTGGGTTGGAAGGTAGGGTTGGTATGTCTCGCTAGGAGGATGTGTTGTGCTGCACCTTGACTTTCCGTAGAGAGGGGGGGGGGGGGGGGGGGGGGGGGGGGTCACATCAGAGCACAAGGTGTGTTTGAAGGAAGGGCTCGTGCATAGTCAGTTGAGCTACGACAGGAGTGTATCACACACACACACACACAGAAACACACACACACAAGCACAGTAACACACACCGAGTTCAATCACCTGACCGTTTGTGGCAAGGGCTCGTGCATGAGCCAGTAAAGCTACGCCTGAAGTGCAACACACACACACACACACTCCAATCACCAGAAGGTTTGTGGCAATGGCTCGTGCATGAGCCAGTTGAGCTACGGCAGGAGTGTAACACACACACACACAGCACACACAGTTCAATCACCTGAAGGTCTGTAGCAAGGGCTCATGCATGGTAGTGCAACATACTCACACAGAAACAAACACAGGCACAGCAACACACACAGCTCAGTCACCTGGACGTTTGTAGCAAGGGCTCGTGCATGAGCCAATTGAGCAACGCCAGGAGTGTAACACACACACACACACGCACAGCACCACACACAGTCTAATCACCAGAAGGTTTGTGTCAAGGGCTCTATCTGTCTATCTATCTATCTATCTATCTATCTATCTATCTATCTATCTATCTATGCATGAGCCAGTTGAGCTACACCAGGAGTGGAACACGCACACACACACAAACAGAAAGATACACATGCACAGAAACACACGCAGGACACACACACAGGCACAGCAGCGCACACCCAGTTCAATCACCTGAAGGTTTGTAGCAAAGGCTCGTGCATGAGCCAGTTGATGTCCTTCAAATGGTAGTACGTCTTGTGGGCTCCATGGACCTTCTTCTTGGGTTCCCTGGGATGGATGCCCTTCAAGATGCATATCCTCCTGCAATATGGCGGCGGTGGTACTGGTGTGAGTGTGGGTGTGGTGGTGGTGGTGTGGTGGTGCTGGTGTGGTGGTGGTGTGCAGGTGTGGTGGTGGTGTGCAGGTGTGGTGGTGTGGGTGTGTAGGTGTGGTGTGGTGTGGTGGGTGTGGTGGTGTGGTGGTGTGTAGGTCTGGTGGTGGTGTGTAGGTGTGGGTGTAGGCTGGCTAGTCTGCTACCTTTGGCACATGTGTGTGTGTGAGAGAGAGAGAGAGAGAGAGAGAGAGAGGGTGCTGGTTTTGACGGGGGATTATCATGGGAGTATAGAGATAATTGACGTCAGCCAAGGCTGCTCACAATCTTCCTACCCAAAGTCCCTCCAAGCAATACCCACGGAAAGCAGGGAGCATGATAAGCAGATAAGAGAATAGAAAGACTTGCCCAGATTTATATGACACTGAGTACCTGTGCTTGATAAAAGGTTTGCTACAGCCCAGCTACAGCCCATACTGAAACATACCACACATAAGTGAGTCACATGAAGTATGTCACACAAAGCGACAAACGTGTCACACAGTGTGTTACATGAAGTATGCCACACAAAGTGACAAATGTGTCATACAAAGTGAGTCACACAAAGCGACAAACATGCCACACAAAATGAGTTGCCCAGGTTCAGGTCATCTGATTGCATTCTGTTTTTAGGCATGTGGTGTAGTTGGATGTGTAGTGACCATGTGTACTCCTCAGGAGGTGAGAAGCCTGAAAGCTGATAGCATTGTTTCCTTTTTGGGATATGCGTAGCAGCTTCTGGGTAGCTCCTTTCCCCGTCCTTGGGCCAACCCAAACATCTAGTGAGTTTGAAAGCTGGCTGGGCGGAAATTCCAATGCAGCTGAAAGCTTGGGCTTGGCGCAGTGGATGGCTAATGGAGCTGGCTGACAGCTGCCATGCACAGCCCCAAAAAGGAACAGTGGCTGGTAGACCACTGTATCAAGCCTGTTATCAGTTCGAGTTTGATTGCATGGTCTAATAATGTTTGCTTGTCCCCTGTGATTTTGAGGATGGTTGGGGGAAAAACCGGATTTTGTGGAGCGGGTTTGTCTTATAGCTCA
This sequence comes from Chlamydomonas sp. ICE-L, assembly GCA_013435795.1. Classification (NCBI taxonomy): domain Eukaryota; kingdom Viridiplantae; phylum Chlorophyta; class Chlorophyceae; order Chlamydomonadales; family Chlamydomonadaceae; genus Chlamydomonas; species Chlamydomonas sp. ICE-L. The sequence continues at coordinate 15,622,483 of JACBWV010000223.1, forward strand.
ACTATGGCCTGCCCCATGCTTCTTCCCTGTGATTTGGAGATGGTAGGAAGATCCCCCCCCCCCCCCCCCCCCCCCCCCCCCCCCCCTCCCCCCCCGGATGTTGTGGAGCGGGCTTGTCTTAGGTAAACTATTGCCTGCCCCATGCTTGTCCCCTGTGATTTTGAGGATGGTTGGAAGACCCCCCCCCCTGTTGTGGAGCAGGCCTGTCTTAGGTCAACCATGGCCTGTCCATGGCAATGAAATGTAATCAGCCAACGTGCATGGGTGAGTCATGGGTATTGTAGAAACTACGGCATTCCTGAGTACGTAATGCAATCGCATGGGTAGAGACAGTTCAAAGACATGCACTGGCGAACCCATTAGAAACCTACACCGGACTGTGGTGGCTACGAAAAACAATATCTGCTAGTAGTGCCAATGCCGGACACAATCGGGCACGGTGCGACGCTTTATGCATCGCTGCGTACCTGAATTCCGCAAGACGGAGCTGAAGCTTGCGCACGGCCTGTGTACGGGTAAGGTACTGCGCCACATTTCCGACTTTCCCCTGGCCGCCAGGAAGGAAGTGGGGGGGGGATTCAGTCGATTGGGAAGGATTGGGGGGGCAAACAGAAGGGATAGCGGTGCACCACAGCAGAGGAGAAGTCCATAAAGCCGTCCCTTTCAATAAGGTCGATGCGGACGCGGGATACTCCAAATAAATGGAAACCTAGACGGCCTAAATACTCACCCTTTTGAGTCTCCTTCCCATTTTGCTGTTTAACTTTGGTTTGCTGCGATGGGCCTGGTTGGTTTGGCTTCGGACTTCGCAGAGCTTAGATTGTCTAGAATATAGGAACGTGGTCAAGCTAAATTAATCCTGCCGCATCAAATACAACCTGCGTGCCGTCGGCTGGAATGCTGGTCGCGCTCAGCTACACGGGGTGTGATGTCTGCCTCGCTGTAAGCGACTCCGAAGTGTAGCTGAGTGTGATATTGTGCGCTCTTGCTCTCAGCTACTAACGACTGTAGATGACAGTTCTCACTCAAGTCAAGTCAAGTCAAGTCTCACTCAAAACGTCAAGTCCGTTATATAAGCCCACCTAGGTAGACTACACGCGTACGTGATGAGTTTCCGCGTCAAGTTGAATGTGAGTTTCGAATCCCGAGAACCCTTCATTTGCCTTACTTCGCTATGTGGCGAAGCGCCAAGTCCGCACCTATCGAGTCCTCCAGACCTTGAGTCACATTTTTCTGGCACCAAATAACAGTGTAACCGTACCGCTATCGTTGGTTCCGGCGACAGTTATTAAAATGCAAGGTCGGAGGGACAGCAAAATCTTCTGTGGGTGAATGTGGCATGTGGGTATGTGGGTGTGGGTGTGGCACGGACACTGATGCCGGTACCATGAGGTACCGCGGCATCCCAGTACTTTCTCCTAGCGCATTGATCGAATGCTTATCTAACTGTAAAGATCTTATCCTTACCGTCTTCCCCTCGTCTCTGTGCTCTGCACATACTCCGGAAATTCACAGGTTACGGTCCCTTCGCTTTAGATTGTCCTTGCTCGACGGTATTCCGAGCTGAAGGGCATTTTGATTGTTGTCGCGCGGAGTGAATCAATTGAAAGGAGTGAAGAAAGCTCCACCCGACAAGAACCTCCCCATTGGGACACCACTCTTGTGCGGTATATCATCCGTGTCTCCGGATTGATCCTGCTCCATTGAGCATCAAGCTGTCGTCCAGCAAACCCCCCTCTCCCCCCCCCCCCCCCCCCCCCCCCTGACAACAATCTCTACCTCCACTGCGCCCCCACCACCCCCTTCCCTATTCCCACGTCCCGTTGCTTACGCAATCTCCGCCGTCTCTCCACCGCCTCCTGACCTCTCCACTCTCCAGCTCTCTCCCCAGTTGGCTTCCACCTCCGACTGTCTCCTGCTCCTCTTCTACATCCCGTTGCAAACGCAATCTCTGACGCATCATCTCTGCAACTGCTACGTCGCCTCACTATGCGGCCTGCTGCAACCGCTGAGCCTGAGCGTCGTCAGACCTTCATCTTCCACCAACACTTCTTCCAAGATTGGCTTGCATCTATGGAAGATGAACTCAAGGTATCCCACTACTACTTTGCCCCTGGAGATCACAAACTAGTTCAGTTTTAGATCGAATACATCCTTGCACACCTTTCAGAACCTATCAGGCGAATGGTCAAGTTCCATAACGATCCTGATGACATCCTAGCAGCACTTAGATCCAAATATAATACCAGATCCACACCCCGACAGCATTCCCCTGTCGCAGCCGAATCAGCCGCATCCAATGTGCCAGCATATGAAGAACCTGCATCTACCCCTACTGCACCTCTGTCTCCTTCGTATGCCCTTAATGCCTCCCCACGCACAAACCGCATGGCAGAAAACTGGATCATGGACACTGGAGCTACCTCCCACATGACATGCAATGAATCCCTGTTATATGACATACATGACATATTCCCCCATATCAGAGTACAAACTGCATCAGGATACACTCATATCACCAGATCTGGCAATGCTCTGATTAGAGGAGACAATGGAAAGATTCACAAACTCAGAAATGTTCACCTCAATGATGACCCTAACACTCCTAACCTCATGTCAATGGCTGCAGCCATCACAGCAAACCCTTCTATGTTAGTTCAGTTTGATTCTCAGGCCTGCACCATAACCATCAATGACAAAGTCATAATCACTGGGTCAAAGAACAAGAATCTATACCTCACTCCCACCCTTGTCCCTGACAAAACCCTTATCCATGGGACATGTCTGAACATAGTCATGGCCGCCATTTCCAGAAATACCCAACAAACAGCAGAACTTCTCCACAACAGAATGGGTCACCTTTCTTACAGCAGTTTAGTCAGGCTCATTTCTGAACACATGGTCACAGGTACAGATGTCACCACTGCAGCCTGCAACAAAATGAGAAAGCAAACTTGTGAAGTGTGTGTCCTCTCTAAAATGGACAAGAACCCTTATCCCACATCATCCACACGTGCAAAAAGGCCCTTGGCTATCATCCACATTGACATGAGTGGAAAAATGAAAGTACCCAGCCTAAATGGGAACATATACTTCCAAGGCATTCTAGATGACCACTCAAAGTACTCCATAGTCACATTCCACAAAAACAAACACACAGTGCCCAAAGATACCATGCATGAACTGGAACGGTATGAAGTCCTTACAGAAAACAAAATAGGCACCATTTTCTGTGACAATGGATCAGAGTACACCTGCGACCGGTTTAAAAACTGGTGCAAAAAGAAAGGCATTACCCTCAACTTCACAGTCCCTAACAATCCAGCCACAAATGGAGGAGCAGAACGCCTCAACCGCACTCTCCATGACAGAGCCACTGCCCTCCTCATCTCATCCAAATTTCCTAACAGATACTGGGCTGACATGGTGAAGAATGCTAGCATCCTAAGAAACCTCAGCCCCACTTCTGACTCAGACAAAACTCCCTATGAAATGTTCCATGGAGTCAAGCCTAAAATTGATCACCTCAGAACCATTGGGTGCACAGCCTACGTCCACATACCACCCAAATCCAGAGCATGGAAGTTTGCACCATCAGCCAAAATCACTAGACTCATTGGCTACTCCCACATCAGAAAAGCTTACAGAGTTGTAGACTCCAACCATAAGATCTATGATGCTAGAGACATCACCTTCAATGAGTCTGAGAACCTGGCAGGAAAGAATGGATTCCCCAATGCAGATGCTGAAATCTTAGGCATGTATGAAGAAGACACCCCTGGTGAACCTGAAGATGAAGACACTCCCTCACCATCCCATTCTCCCTCAGAAATCAAAGCCATTGATGCACTGCGTGAAAGAAACAAGGCAAACATGGGAGCATGGGGATCACCAGAAGAAATAGATGATAGCTACCTACCCAGTTCAGTGCACCAGCAAGGTACTATTGCCCCACAGCACAGTGCACCTCACCCCAACAACGATGTTGAACAAGGAAATGAACACAACCCCACACAGTCCCAGGCAGGTGACCTCCCCAACCTCATGTCACCACAACGCAATGCATCAGAACATGCAATCACCTCTCCTGCACCAGCACAGCAACAGGCATCAACCCCTCCACCAGAAACTGCCCTCACCGAACCTCGCCGAAGTGGCAGAGAAAGACATGCACCCAACCACCTAGCTTTCCTAGCTGCAGACCAGATCATCATACCCAAGAATGAAAGAGAAGCACTGGCTAGCCCCCAAGCAAAAGATTGGAAGGCTGCCATGGATGCAGAACTAGCAGCACTAGCAGAAATGAATACCTGGACTCTAGCAGAACTCCCACATGGAGCCAAAGCCATAGGTACTAGATGGGTATTTGACATCAAGCAATCAGTGGATGGTCAGTTAGTAAGGTACAAAGCACGTCTAGTAGCAAAAGGATATGCTCAACGCCCTGGCATGGACTATGATGAAGTATTTGCACCAGTTGCCAAACATGCCACCATCAGGTACATCCTGTCCATGGCTGCAGACCCCTCAGCTCATCTTGCTCAACTTGATGTCTCCACAGCATTCCTCAATGGAGTAGTGGAAGAGGAACTGTATTGTTCCCAACCCCCAGGGTTTGAAAAAGACCACAGGGTTTGCCGCATGTGGAAATGCCTCTATGGTCTGAAGCAAGCATCCAGGCAGTGGTATCTAAAAGTCAAAGAGGATATGACAGCCCTTGGCTTCAGAGAAGTTGATGTTGACCAAGGCCTCTTCCTGCTCCCTGGGCCAACAACAAGACCCCTCATCTGGGTCCTCCTCTGGGTTGATGACTTCCTCCTGCTATCTTTTGACCAGAACATCCTCCAGCAATACAAAGACAAGATCATGAAGCTCTACAAGACCAGAGATCTTGGAGAACCATCTGTCTTTGTGGGCTATGAAATCACCAGAGATGCAACTGCTGGAACCCTACACATCTGCCAATCCAGGTTCACTCAAGACCTGCTCAAGGCACACAGCATGCTCCCTGAACCCAACAGCACCAGGTTCCCCATCCCACTACAGCCTGATGCTCCCCTCCCCTATCCTGAAAAGGACACACCAGAATCTGGTCTTCCCCTTGCCCAGATTGTAGGCTCCCTCAACTACCTGGCAGTCAACATAAGACCTGATATTGCACAAGCTGTCAACAGATTGGCCAGGCACAGTGCTCACCCCCTCCATGACCACATGGAAGCTGCCACAGGTATCCTCAAGTACCTGTCCAACACACCTAACCATGGGATCACCTACACCCACTCCAAGAAACTCCTCACTGGCTACTGTGACTCTGACCATGCTGCCTGCCCTATCACAAGGAAGTCCACAACAGGCTATGTATTCCTCAACCAGGGGGGAGCCATCTCATGGGCATCCAAAATCCAAGCATCTGCCACTGCCCTGTCCACCACAGAAGCTGAGTTCATGGCAGCTACCTCTGCAGCCCAAGAAGGAATGTGGTTGAGAAAACTGCAATTCTCTGCCACAGGTACCATGCCCCCTGCACTCACCATTAATGGTGACAACCAAGCTGCACTCAGTGCATGGAACCAAGAGAAGCTCTCCTCCAGGCTCAAGCATATGGAAACAAGATTCCACTTCCTCAAAGAGCAATCCAAGAAAGAAGGCATCAAGCTCAACTGGATCCCCACTGCTGCCAACATGGCTGACATGCTCACCAAAGCTCTGCCCAGGTCCAAGTTCTGTGCATTCAGACAGCAGATTGGCTGCACTGGAAAGATCAAGCTTGACTAATCTTGACACATGCCTCTGTAGCCCCTCTGATACCATGCTAGATTTCCTGACAAATCCAAAGTTCAAGCTTTTCCCTATATATTGATTGATTGCACTTGTATTGACTGCTTTCTTCTATTTAGTTCAGCCTTCAGCAGAGACCCTGTCCTGCAGGATATTCTTAGACCTATCCTGTCCTTTCCATGTAGCCGTTTCAGCCTGCCCTCTTAAGTCAGTACACCTGTCAGTTCAATTTTATCTTACATAGCATTACAGCCTATGAATATTTTAAGTCCCTCTAGTTTTCTTTAGACTCCTCTAATTCCAGGAATTCTCCAACATGAAGAATACCAGGAATTGGGGGGGATGTTATTCACCGGGTTTCACCGGCTCACCTAGAGTGACTTAGATTGCACAGGACTCCTCCCTGCTGCACTGTACTGCTGTGCCGCTGCCAGCTATGGCACGGACACTGATGCCGGTACCATGAGGTACCGCGGCATCCCAGTACTTTCTCCTAGCGCATTGATCGAATGCTTATCTAACTGTAAAGATCTTATCCTTACCGTCTTCCCCTCGTCTCTGTGCTCTGCACATACTCCGGAAATTCACAGGTTCTCAGCAAACTCTGGGCTGCTCACCGTTTTTGGCGGAGCCCTTCTTCTGGGGGGCGGGAGCCCCCACTCCCCCAGTGTTATCCATTTGTCCGTTCGACCATCCATCCATCCATCTGACCGTGATGAAGCCTGACACGTCAGCCAACGGTCTCGTAACTAACTCGCTTCCGTTGCCACCTGTCACTCCGTCGCGATCACTCTCCGCCGATTTTTAGCGTCGCAGGCGACGCTGCATAAAACTTGTCCAATTCAAAGCCCCCTCCGTGTGGTACCCATGTTACTATCACAAAAACCAGGGAGCACACTGAACACTTGAAAACAGTTTCATCTCACAGCGTTTATCTTGAAAACAGCTACGTCGCACAACGAAAAGCATTGAGTACCCTTGACTTCGCTTTTCGCTTTGGCCCCCTTGTGTATGGGGCTCTAGAATGTTACACCGGTAACTGATTTCAACCAGTAATAGTGAATTGGGAATTTACCTCTTTCTTTCACAGCAATGTGTTGAGGGACAAATCGCTTAACTCTTAGGACACGCTTCATAAATCCAGCATGCCTCATCTGAATATATTTATATGCTACTTGGTCTCTGCTGGTTGCCCCAAGAAGATGATACCAGTGCTCCAGATTTGACAGCCATACATTCCAGCAGATAGGGCTAAGGACTGGAACAGCCAACGTATGGCGTGTGGTCTATCCTCAACTGCATACTCTTCACCCATGTATGTAACACGCTTGATCCCGGCCATAGAAGGTCGAGCTGCGTAATCAGGAGCATGCTTCATACACACCTTCTCATTGAAAACCACACTAAGGTACCGGTATTCGAACTCAGAAAACCTCTCCAGACTTTGATCGTTTAGACGAAAGTCATAACAATGTCCATCATAGAGGTAAGGGTTAAAAACATGACCTGAGATTTGTTCACGTCAACTGTGAGGTCCTTGTCCTTAGCATGCATAGTCAATCAGTCAGTCAACCAATCAGTCAGCAAATAAATCAGCCAGCCAGTCATAACTGCACTACTGCAGTTAGCCAGCCCGACTTTCTCCAACTTTCAGTAGTTTTCGGAAAACAGGCACGTCATAATAGGGGCCCTGCGTAATAACCTGGTGCCCACTAACCTGCGCCTGCGTGTGCGCTTTCGTGCCAGTTAATCGTCGGGGCCCCTGCAGTAAATCGTCTTGGGACCGGGTTGACTCAGCATGTCGTACTGGTGTCGTCGAGAGTTCCGATACCACGCTGATCAGCGCGCTGACCCAGCCCAACTGCCAAGATCACCCATTATCAATCATCCATCACCCATCTACGCTGGCCTGCGCCTCCCTTCCCAAGACTCAATTATTGCCTGCTGCAATCAATCTGCTAATTATAGCTACCGAACGATTTCCCAATGGCATCATTTCTGAACCGAACGGCTCTGCCGCTAGGCCGATTGTCAGCGAAACGGCATCTGATGCATTTGCGCTTGCCGCTTCCCTCCCCTCAGGGATCTAGGCCCTTCTTCGTTGCGCGCAGCTTAGACTATGCCGCTGGGGGGACAGATGAGGGTGTGTTGAAGATGGATTTGAAGACAGAATTAGCGCCATCAGACTTGAAGAACGTTTTTGGGTTTCCGAGGAATTTCGAAGAGAAGGTGAGGGAGCACGGGGAGGGAGAGAGTATGGATTTCATGGGGGGCAGACATTGAGTCCTCTTTGTTACCTTGGCTCTGTTTTAGGGAGAGACTCCTCATGGAGGTCCATTGTTGCATGCATGTGCAGTAACCTAGCCCACCCCTTTCCCCCTTTCTTCCTGCTCTCCACTGCTCCTGGCTACCCCGCCTCCTCCCCATCGGTACCGACTACCTTAGCGAGGTTGTTAGGTGTGACTCCTGATGCAGAGCCATTGTACCATGCATGTGGTGTAACCCACCCCACCCCTTCTGCCCTGTCTTCCTGACCCCTGCCCTTCCTTCCCACCCCCTCTCCTTTCCACCCCCCTCCTCCCCATCGGTATTTAATTCCTTGGCGAGGTTGTCAGGTGTCACTCATGGAGAGTCTCTGTAGTATGTCATTGAAGTATCCCAACTTAACCCGTCTCACTTCCCCTCCTCCCGTTCTACTTAGATCCCCCCCATCTCCCCCCCCCCTCCCCCCCCCCCCCCCCCCCCCCCCCCCCCCCCCCCTCCCCCTCCCCCTCCCCCTCCTCGCCATTGGTATCTACAACCTTGTCGAGCTCATAGGTGATGGCTTCCACCTTCCCACCCGCTCACCCTCCCAACTTCCCAACCCCCAACCTCCCAACCTCTCACCCTCCCAACTTCCCAACCCCCAACCTCCCAACCTCTCACCTTCCCAACTTCCCAACCCCCAACCTCCCAACCTCCCAACCCGAACAGCCTCTATACCTTACCTCTGACCTTCCAGTACTACCTAGGCAAGAGCATTAGACGTGGCTCTTTTGGGGTCGTCCACGCGTGCTACTCCAATGACACCGCCCATCTCTACCTCAGCCCTGAGATATAGCATGTAGCGAGATAGCCTACCCAAGCGTCCACCACCAGTAACCAGCCTATCCACCCATTACCCACCCAAGCACCCACCACCAGCCACCAGCCTACTCACCCATTACCAACCACCCAGCTCACCCGCTCACCAGCCGCCAGCCTACCCACCCACCACCCACCAGCTCACCCACTCACCACCCACCAGCCCACCCAAGCACCTACCACCAGCCACCAGCCTACCCACCCATTACCAACCACCCAGCCCACCCACTCACCAGCCACTAGCCTACCCACCCACCACCCACCAGCTCACCCACTCACCACCCACCAGCCCACCCACCCGGCCCCCACCCACCAGTCTAAACCAACTAACACACCTGCAGTACTACCGATGCAAGTGCATTGGGCTTGGCTCTTTCGGGGGTTTTCATGCCTGCTACAACAACGACACCGCCCATCTCTACCTCAGCCATGAGCTTAAGCAGGTAGCGAGACAGCCCACCCAAGCGTCCACCACCAGCCACCAGCCTACCCACCCAT
>JACBWV010000223.1:15636881-15639381 GCA_013435795.1 Chlamydomonas sp. ICE-L
CCTTCTACCCCTTCATCCCCTCCCCCCCTCCCCCCCCCTCCTCCCCCTTGATCCCCTCCCCCCCCTCCACTGCCTCCCCGCCTTTCACCACAGGAACCCCTGCTTATACGGCCCCTCCACCCCCTCCTTACCCTCCACCCCTTCACCCCCTTCTCCCCCCCCCATCCCCTCCCGCCCTCCACCCCCTCCCCGCCCTTCACCACAGGAACCCTTACTTATATGGCCCCTCCCCCCTTCACCCCCTCCCCCCCCTACGTCCCCTCCACCCCCTACATCCCTTCCACCCCTTCACCCCCTCCTCCCCTCCTTGCCTTTCACCACAGGAACCCCTGCTTATATGGCCCCTCCCCCCCTCCCCCCCCTACATCCCCTCCCCCCCCTACATCTCTTTCACCCCTTCATCCCCTCCCCCCTTTACCCCCTCCCCGACCTTCACCACAGGAACCCCTCCTTATATGGCCCCTCCACCCCCTCCACCCCCTTCACCGCTCCACCCCCTCCTCCCCCTCCTTCCCCTCCACCCTCTCCCTGCCCTCCGCCACAGGAACCCCTGCTTATATGGCCCCAGAGCTCATCGCACAGAAGTACGACGAGAAGTGTGATATTTGGAGTGTCGGTATGGTGACCTATCAGCTGCTTACAGGGCGCTTCCCTTATTGGTGGGTTTTATTTTCAATTTTGTAGGTAGGAGTAGAAAAAAAAGATCCCCCCCCCCCCCCCCCCCCCCCCCCCCCACCCCACACACACACACACACACACCCCACTCCCACACCCCACCCCACACACACACCTAAAAAACCTGAGGAGGGCTGACCTCCCCCCCCCACGCCCCCTAAGTAGAAATAAGAGGCACGACTGGCCACGACTTGAAATTATATAATATATGTACACAATTTAATAATAATAATTTAATAATAATTTAATAATAATATATACATAATTATATACATATATATAATTATATATATGTATCGTGGACCCAGTGTGGACCTATGAACTGCTTCCAGGCCGCTTCCCTTATTGGTGGACTTAATTTTATATTTTGTGGCCACTTTTTTTCCGTGAGACAACTCGGTGCGACCCCAGTGCGAGACGCTGCCCCCTGTACTTAGCGCAGCGCAAAGCGAGGCGCCCAGGGGGGTTGGGGGGGGGCATTTCTGACTAGTTTAGCCGGACCCATGCGTCACCATGCAGCGACAGAATGGCGACTCTTCGCACGCTAGAAATTGTTTTGTTGCATCCTTGAGGCATTCCTTTATAGCAATGCAGGGGATGAACAGGACAAAACCTTTCCGCGAGAACTCGTACTTTGTACTTCCTCGAGCATTTTGGCCTGGAAATCCGAGAATTCTAGACAATTTGGCCTGGAATTCTCGACAATTCTCGACAAAGTATGAAACGTTTGTCCAGTTCATCCCCTGAATTGCTATAAGGTCCTTGGTACTCGTAGTCAAATCTCATATAGCGATAATTTCGCAAAACAACGGGGTCTAAAGTAGCGATCGCTATATATAGCTAGGGAACGGCAACTAATATAAGTGTTTGAAGAACTAATATTAACTAATATTATTACAGTGTCACAATAATATTAGTTTTTCAAATAAATTCGAAATTCTGGTGAGATGGCTCGTCCGACTAATATTATATAATATTATATAACATAGCCGACCCCTAAATATAGCGGGAAAGGAAATCCCTGGTCTTGACCCTACCGGTCTCACATGCCTGCAAGTGAGCAATTGCGATTGAGAGGAGTGTGGGGCGTGTGGAAGGAGGGGTTTGCAAGCATTGCAGGTGTTGAGGGGGGCTTGGAAAGGGTGAGAGCGGATTAGTAGCTACGGCTAGATCACTAGAAGAGTGGTGTCATGAGTTCACGACCCTACCTGTCTCTCATGCCTGCAAGTGAGTAATTGCGATTGAGAGGAGGTTGGGGCGTGTGGAAGGAGGGGTTTGCAAGCATTGTAGGCGTTGAGGGGGGCTTGGAAAGGGTGAGAGCGGATTAGTAGCTACGGCTAGATCACTAGAAGAGTGGTGTCATGAGTTCACGACCCTACCTGTCTCACATGCCTGCAAGTGAGCAATTGCGATTGAGAGGAGTGTGGGGCGTGTGGAAGGAGGGGTTTGCAAGCAAGAGGTGTTGAGGGGGGCTTGGAAAGGGTGAGAGCGGATTAGTAGCTACGGCTAGATCACTAGAAGAGTGGTGTCATGAGTTCACGACCCTACCTGTCTCTCATGCCTGCAAGTGAGCAATTGCGATTGAGAGGAGTGTGGGGCGTGTGGAAGGAGGGGTTTGCAAGCATTGTAGGTGTTGAGGGGGGCTTGGAAAGGGTGAGAGCGGATTAGTAGCTACGGCTAGATCACTAGAAGAGTGGTGTCATGAGTTCACGACCCTACCTGTCTCTCATGCCTGCAAGTGAGCAATTGCGATTGAGAGGAGTGTGGGGCGTGTGGAAGGAGGGGTTTGCAAGCATTGTAGGTGTTGAGGGGGGCTTGGAAAGGG